>JAYJMM010000109.1:4380000-4848663 GCA_037349105.1 Limnomonas spitsbergensis
CATAGCCATGAAAGTGCTCTAACTAACGGTCAAATCAACTGTATGCCCACACACAGCGTTGGTACCAGATCCGCAGTGTTACATCACAGGAAACCAGGTGCAGATGGCATCCCTCCGGCGCCATGTGCTCCCTGTCTCCGGCATTCTCAGTGAGGTCTATGCGATTCAGGCTAGCTCAGGTGGGCAAGCACATGGCAGGACATGCATACCATAACTGAGTACCGCGGCTCCAGGAAGTCATCAAATCTTTGGCACATCATGCTCTTCTGATGCATTTTGACTGTGTTGTGAAGTGGCTAATCAGTTGTAAAACCTTGCAATGGTCGCTGTTATGATTCCCCAGCAGGCCCAGCTCGGCTTCAGGTTCTGCTGATCCTGGGTAACCCTGGTAGCGCACAGTACTACGTGATGCAGATGCAGATGTTGCACCAGGCCATGGGAGGGCAGGTGGACATCATGGCGATAAGCCACGCGGGACATGACGGTGTGATCAATCAGAATTTTGGAGGGAAGGTGGGAGCATAATTTATAATATGCACCACCTCAGACCCCTCACTGCCATCATCATGCTCCTTACATTGCTTGCCGACCTGTACAGACTTTGTGGAGCCTCCATGACCAGATCCAGCACAAGGCCGATTTCATTCGGCAGTACATGCTGCTGCCCGGTAGGCCGCCCCTCGTTGTGGCAGCTCACAGCATCGGAGCCTACATTGCTGTGCATGCTGTGAGGGAAGTGGAGCAAAACGATTCCTACCTGATGCGAAGCGAGTCCTTGCGTCCCCCCATACTGAAGGTACGCGTCTGGCCCCTATTCCTGCCTTTGAGTAGGGCTGACACCAGTATAATTCCGGGCATTGTGAGTATAATCACGCCACTTGAGCTATGGCACCTCCTGAATGCAAGTGACTGGCATGTATGAGTGCTAAGCTATGTCAGCATGCAAAATGTGGGATATCCATGTATGCGCTGTATTCCCATACAGTAAGTGAGGTGCTGCTGCCCTGTGGCCTCTGGAAGGTATAAACACTCTCTTGCCCTGTATGTGCAGGTCATCGCCATGTTCCCCTTCTTATGGATGGATGGAACGCAGATGCGGATCCATTTGCTGAGCATTGCCGCGGCACGATACGAGGTGATGGGCCGGGTGGCCCAGCTGCTGAGCTGGCTACCCTCCTGGCTTAGGCTAGCCGTGGTGCGGCACTTCACCAGTAAGTGGGATGGCTGAGATTGATGTAGGGGATCAGGCCATATCCAGGCCATGGGTCTGGATATTGTCTGGATAGGTTATTTATTTATTTTGTATAAGGATGCACATGTAACTGCTTAGACCTGCATGGAGTCTACACTCTTGGAATGTGCATATCCTTATTTCATAGGGTCCTCGGGAACCCCATAGGTGCATGGGACATGGGTAGGCTACTTTATTTCAGGACTCCCAATGAACGTCTAGAGCAAGGCAGATCCATGTACGTGGCCCGGCCTGGTGCAGCATCTGCTTCTGAAATGCATGCTTCAGAGCATGCTTCAGAAATGCGTCCATGGTTTCCACGTAGGAGGTAGCATGGACAAGGAGGCTGCGGATGTGACACAAAGGCTGCTGGTCAGGAGCAGTGTGCGGAACAACTTCTACATGGCACACACTGAGTTCCGCGATCTGAATCGGCCGCCTCCTTGGGAGCTGCTGAGCAGCTTTGGAAAGCGGCTGCATGTGCTGGGGTGAGTTTGGGCAGCTTTGCCGAGAGGGCACACACGTTGACAGGATCGCCTTAGCTTCCACAGGGATTAGATGCGCATGAGTACAGATTGGTGGTGACGACTGGCCTAGAGGCCTCAGACAGACTTCGTTTACCAAGGCCATGTCTGTCCCGTCCTGTGACTTCTTTCTTCACAGGTGTCCTGAGGACATTTGGATGACAAAAGCGCAGTACCAGGAGCTTCAAGATAACCTGTCGGGCATGCAGGTGAGTTGCATTACGAATTATCTGCTTTCTGAGGTCCATTATGCTTCAGCTGTCCGTGTGGGATCAGGTCCTCTCAAACATGCAAGATCATGTGTGAGGGAAATGTGCATTCTAATACCGGTATTCATGAATTGTGTTTTTTTGTCCCTGAATGTGTGTCCCTGTTTTGTTTTCCCTGAATTTGTAGGCGACATGGGTGGAAGGTGTCCATCATGCCTACTGCACGTCTCGTGCACAGTGTGAGCGCGTCAATGTCGTTGTTTCAAACATAATTTCTGAGGTTGGGAGTCAGCATGAGCAGCTGGCACAGCCTTTTGGAATGTCATATGCGGTTGTCGGAGATGCCTCGACAGCGGTCAGGGTGACAGGGGGCGCTGGTATGGAGGTTGGGAAGGAGGGGGAGAGTGACTACGGGATCCAGCTGCAGGATTCCGGTGCAACGGAAGTCATGGAGGCAAATGATCTGGCCAAGAGCAAGATTTGAGGCTTCCAGCTCAAGTTGTGCTTCACTCAGTTGAGGTGTGCTGCGACAAAAGGTTGGTGATGTACCGCATTTCACTGATTATGATTTGTCTGAAAGAACTGGCTCCAAGCTTGTTTCTGTAAACGAGATCTTTGCCCAGTGGCGTTGAGGCAGGCATTGGACCACATCTTGATGTGAAAGAGTCGGTATAAGGTCCGTCCAGATGTTTGCCAAGATCAGTGGCAAATATTCCGCAAATATTCCAGGCTTCGTGTTTAGATGAATGATGTAGTAAATTAAAAAGATAACCGGTATGTCACATCGTTTGTAATAGCGTACCTTTTAGTGGTATGAACACACCAATCTCTAGAGTGTGGATTGGGATGTAAGTAATGACTACGGGGGAATAATGCCGGGAACGATGCTTTGTTTGTGTCGCGTGATAACTCAGTACATGTGCAAGAATGGTGCAGGCCCTAAAAGGGTGTGCACCGGGATAAGAAAGTACTCTAATTTTATTAAGAGTGACGGTGTAAAGATCTTTAAGGACTGTAGACTATTTAGATCTGTAGATATAGACCTGTGAGGACTGCTGAAGACGATATATCTAGAGAGAGATCTGCAAGGAACTGCTAAGTCTGCTTTAGAGCTGATGTACTACATTCTAGGGCTGTCAGAGGTTCCAGCCTTAGGGTGCTGGTCACCCATCTTCATTCACCCCCTTAGCTTGCACGTTCTGTGACGAGTGTCACAGTATATTCCCGTATACGTGACGGAACCGTATATTCCGTAGTTTCGGCCACGGAGTCTCCGAGTTCCAGTCACGGAGCTTCGACTCATAAGTTGAAGTGTGGCAGCCTGAATTTCCAGGTTGCGCGGAGGAAGACTTCCTGTACCGTACATAGTTTACTCGGGCCTGTCGGGACAGTCCCGAGTCTTCTAGTTCCCCCGACAGTCCCACAGTCTTCTCACTTTGTCCCTTTAAAAGGACAGGCACTCGAAGTGTAAAAAGTACCCGTCTGGCTGCCTGAACATCCAGACTCATAACACGCACCAGAAGCCAGTACCTTAGCAGTCGAGTCTAGCGCCACGGTGTAGTGGCGATAGCATAAGCAGGCACCAGCAACTTTCAGTTAACTTACCTGTCTTCTCAAGCCGGAAATCTACAAAATGCGCCTTGAAGCGCAAGCAACCTATAGTGACAACCCTGACTACTCGTCCTGAGAAGACGACTGATCAGGCAGGCAGATCAGACCAGCAGATTTCCATATCAATTGACCAGGAGGCACATAGCCGTCGAGGATTGACTAGTCCCCCGGCTGAGTTCGCCCAGCCAGGCTTTCCTCGTTGTTCCTCTGCGCCGCCTTGGCTCTAGTCAGCCAAAAGTGTCATTTTAATGGGACAATGTGAGATAAGCTTGATCACCTTTTCTCATCAATTCCCCGCAAAAGGAGGCTGCACTAACCTGACCTGTTTTCTTGAAAATTCTGCCTTGAAAATTTGAAAAAACACCTCAATTTGTCCGGTCAATTTGTGGCTGCATTCTGCTTGGGCTTTAAGTTCGAAATAAAGGATCTTGCAAACTTTGGAAATAGCAAACCGGACATGCTTTGCATAGACAATTTGAAGATCGCTTGCGTGGTTATGTACCCAGGCTGACACCCTGCTTGCATTCCTTTTGCTGGACTTTACAAGGTTTGAGACCAGCGGGTATGCACCGTTCTAAACAAGGTCCCGAAACAAGGTGTGAGACCGGCCGCCCAACCCTAGAAACCTGAGACGCTAACACAAAAAAAACAGCCCGGGTGCGCATGGGGCCTTCGTCGACAGCTGAGTAAAGGCGAGCAGGAACAGGAAAGGCACACGACTTGCATTGAGATATTTGAGAACAACAGTTAGGGTCGGACCCAAGTGTGAGCATCAATGCTCAAAAAGGGGACGGCGACTGCTGGTTCATACTTCCAAGAGCTACTTCCAATGGTCGAGCGTTTTTTTCCCTACTAGCGCCACATACCCTGCACTCCAGCAGTTATGCAGAAAATCTCCTTCAAGCATCCGAAATCTGAATGTCCCGCATTGTCTTCGCTCCTTAAAACCCTATTCGATGCGGGTTCACTCGCTCCCCATGCGTCACCATCGCGCAAGAGGGGTGGCGAATATATTACGAGCCTCCGTTGGTACGCGAACAACGATACAGGTAGGTACTGTATGTGCTCGGCGCAACTGATTGAGCCCCCAACACTGGCTGGAGAGTTGGGGCAACACATGGACGCATGGACCGCATGCCATGCAGGCAGCTGCGCCCACTGTGGGAAAGCCTGGTGCACCTTTGCGCCGGCGAGTCCTTGATGTAGGTGGAGTGCCAAGCGAGGTCCTAGAGATGTCCAGTACAGGTAATAATGCGGTAAATCAGCCCTTCTTGCTCGACTGCGCACTTCTGTCAAGAAAATTCTGCTGATCCCTGCCGGTCCTTGTTTCTGCCGTCTCAAGACAAGTTAATTTCTACCCTTTCTCATCAGGTCCAGCTCAGCTTCAGGTTCTTCTGATCCCGGGTAACCCTGGCAGCGCACAATACTACGTGATGCAGATGCAACTGCTGCACAAGGCCATGGGAGGGCAGGTGGACATCATGGCGATAAGCCATGCGGGACATGACCCTGAGCTAGCCGAATCTTGTGAAGGAAAGGCAAGTGGGGACAGGTGCCTCATAGTCTCAATAGCTTTGCTGAGTGACCATGGGCATTCAGCATAACTCTTGTCGGACTCTCACCCCTTGCCAAGCAGTTGTGGAGCATTCAGGACCAGATTCAGCACAAGGCGGACTTCATGCGACAGTACATGCTGCTGCCCGGCAGGCCACCCCTGGCAGTGGCAGCTCACAGCATCGGATCTCACGTTGCCGTGAATGCTGTCAGGGAGGTGGAGGAAGATGAGGAAGACATAGTCCTCAGCGTATCTGCACGCCCACCCATACTCAAGGTCAGTGTACAGGGATCTGCCTAAGTTGTGTTGCTTTTCTTTGCCTTCTTGGGGAATAGGCTTGAGAGGGTCAAAGATACTTCAGGCTGCCTTTTCCTTTTGGGGGGTTTATCTCTTTCTCCTTCATGTTCTTCTTCTTCTCATCCTCTTGCCGTAAGTTTCTTTTCTTCCAATGGGACAGTTGGGCGCCCACGCGGCCGAGCCTTTTTAAGCAGGGCCCAGAGGTGTAATGTCATTGACAGGAATCTATCTGCTGCTGAAGTCGCTCTGTTTGGGAACATTGGACTCATTTAGACTAATTCAAGAGTTTTCAGCTGAAAGATGGTTTGTGCAATCACTGCCTCACTTTGGCACGTCTTACTTGCATCCTCCAAGATAAGGCGGTGGGCGAAAGTGGGCGTCCCGATGTTCCCGACGCGTCACCTCTCTCCATGGCCGCACATGCTGTAACATGTCCCTTGCACATGCTGTAACATGTCCCTTGCACATGCTGTAACATGTCCCTTGCACATGCTGTAACATGTCCCTTGCACATGCTGTAACATGTCCCTTGCACATGCTGTAACATGTCCCCTGCACATGCTGTAACATGTCCCTTGCACATGCTGTAACATGTCCCTTGCACATGCTGTAACATGTCCCTTGCACATGCTGTAACATGTCCCTTGTACATGCTGTAACATGTCCCTTGCACATGCTGTAACATGTCCCTTGCACATGCTGTAACATGTCCCTTGCACATGCTGTAACATGTCCCTTGCACATGCTGTAACATGTCCCTTGCACATGCTGTAACATGTCCCTTGCACATGCTGTAACATGTCCCTTGCACATGCTGTAACATGTCCCTTGCACATGCTGTAACATGTCCCTTGCACATGCTGTAACATGTCCCTTGCACATGCTGGAACATGTACCCTGCACATGCTGTAACATGTCCCTTGCACATGCTGTAACATGTCCCTTGCACATGCTGTAACATGTCCCTTGCACATGCTGTAACATGTCCCTTGCACATGCTGTAACATGTCCCTTGCACATGCTGTAACATGTCCCTTGCACATGCTGTAACATGTCCCTTGCACATGCTGTAACATGTCCCTTGCACAGTCCTCATAAGCTGCTGTCCGTTGATATCCAAATGAGTGGTCACTGCATGGTTAAGTTTTGTGAGCCTCCTTGTTCATTCCTCATGCCTGCCTGTGTGGCTCAGGTGCTGGCTATGTTCCCTTTCTTCTGGATAGACCGCAACCAGGAGGCGGTGAAGATGCATCGCATTGCAGCCGCTCAGTACGAGGCACTGGGTCGTGTGGCGCAACTGATCAGCTGGCTGCCTGTTCAAGCCCGGCTGGCTATAGTGCAACGAGCTTCAGGTAGGTGCCAATAAGGGGAATGTGGTGCTACAATCAGATCACAGTTTCTCTTATTGCCGTTGACAGTCTTAATCAAGAGGTGCAGGGGAACGTAGAGTCTGGAGCAAGGGAGAGCTGATCGGGTTCGGAAAAGCATTGACCACTGCCCACCTGCAGATTACAGCTTGTGTCTGATTGAACTCAGAAGGGGGAAATTAATGTTCTCAACATCCACGGAAAATCACCAGTGGTCGTTTCGCGGTACCTGCGCAGAGCATGATGGCGCAGGGTATCGGGGTGGATGCCATACTTATACTTGCATGATGCCAGGCCACTGCTGCTGTTGCAGCAGCTGGTCATGATACCATTTAGGTCCAGCTGCCTCACGGAATTTTCCTTGGACCTGTTTCACTCTGGTATTTTCATGCAAGTCTGTGTGGATCTCGTTTCACCTTGGAGCTTTCCGCTCCCAGCCGGAAGCAGGCTATGATCCAGTGTCCATGGATTCTTGCACAGGTATGAACATGGATCCGGATGCAGAGGACCTGACGCAGCGGCTGCTGCAGTATGCCAGCGTGCGCAACAACTTCTACATGGCGCACACTGAATACCAGGTGCTGGATCAGCCGCCGGAGTGGGGGCTACTGAGGAGCCTAGGCAGCCGTTTGCTGGTGCTTGGGTGAGGGCTTCAAGGGTGTTTTGAGGTGTGGCAGCAGCTGAGTGATAAATTTGCCTAGTTTGGAAATCTTCACATGTATTACTGAGGCAGAGAGGGGAGGGGAGGTACAGCTGGTTTGATCTGTTGCAAAAAATGTTGAATATATCATTGCGCACAAATGGGGGATAATAGATGATTGCATTTCTGGCCTGAAGCAATGTTGCTGGACATTGGATCACTTGTCAAAAGAATACCAGACCTGACGTCCAAACTTTCATTATGCCCCTCCTCCCTTTCTTCAGATGCCCTGAGGACATTTGGATGAGCAGACCCCAATATGAAGAGCTCCTTGAGAAAGTATCCAATCTTGAGGTAAGGGTTGTGACTTTGCTGCAATGGCCTACCATCGCTGGATCTAAGGCTTCAGCTTCTTGCCCTGAGGGTTGCCTTCACTGGATGCTTTTAGTTCTGAGGGGTGCATGCAGATTTCGACTTCACTCCCGCTCTTTGATCCTGTTTAGCACAGCCATTTGAAACAGGCGCCTGACACACCGCCTACTTGCTGTGCTGAATGCTTGTCAGACTTACTGGCTGGCGGACGTGGGTCATGCGTACTGCACGTCACAAGAGCAATGTCAACGGGTGACAGATCGGCTGTGTGATGTCCTGACAAGAGTCATAGAGGAAAGTCACCGCGATGCAGAACAAATAGACTTGTTAATCCCATGAGGTCTTGAAACTTTCTTAACTGGAAGAATTTGAGCGCTCATTGTTTTTTCTTGGCCAGGGAAAGACAATATGTCAGTCCCTTAATTAATTTATTCCCAGTTGGTGGATTGCTTGTTGCATGTCATTGTGCTGAGTATCGTGATTTTGAAATGAAAGTATACAAACACTCGTGTTGTTGGCAAGGATGTGTCATGATAGGTACAGACTGGACTACCTTGTGCCGGGCCACTCCTTTCCGTACATACCGTATAGTTATGTAACGTCCCAGGACGTTAACGTCTGAGGCTGTACAGACGCACACTGATGTACATAGATATAATGGACAGTGTAACAGATCCAGGAGGATATATTGAGGAGAACTGACAGTATAGAGCGAGGCGGGGCTCTTTACACTGGATAACACATATTATATTCAACCTTATAGCAGAGTGCTACAAGTTGTCACATATTGGTACTAGTATGCCAATGACGTCACACTTGCAACAGTATGTGATGATTAATGTCGCACCATAAAGCAGTAAACGTGCCATTATGGTAAACTCCGGAATCTCCGGTAAAGGCACCTTAGAGAAGTGTCCTCTACTCACAAACACGGTACATCACCGTACACACAGGCTCCTTGTACTTCAGACAAGAGCTGTTAACTGGCTACTGTAAGGTTCAGCCCTAGCAGGAAGTCTCTCTGCCTAGGGGTAATGTCTGGGCGTCCCTGTCTTGTGGGTACCGCCCCTACTACTTCACTCGCGATGTGCGCTTCAGGTCCGTGGCGGACTTCTTTCCTCACGGCAGTGACGGACGCCTACGGGCAGGCTCAGTGACTCTTCACTGGCTGCGAGTGCTCAGCGAGTTAAGCAGTAGAGCTGGATATTTGTATGTATAGCAATAGACGTATGGTAGCGTAGGCCTTCTGGCCGTCTGGGCGCGATCCAGCTGGGCTATGTTAAGGGCACTTACCGCGCAACACGCGGTGAGGTAGCCGGGAGGTTGACTGCGTACTTCTTCTTCGGCAGGGTCTCGGTTCACTACTGAGGTACTTGTCTCCAGGTAGTTCAGCTGAGGCGGAGCTAGTCTTGACTTGATATAGGTACTGACGTTATGAACACCTCAGGCCTCATGCATTGGGTGCCGGCCGGAGCTTGTTACATAAGAGGTCTGTCCTTTAGAAAGGGACGAAGTAGTTAGCCTAGGCAACTGCCGGGATACAGGGACCCGGCAGGCCCAATTCAGAATACGGTACAATCTGTCAAATCAACCGGCGTAAGCGGGTTTCTAGGTCTCAGTTCAAATCCGTAGACTCCGCAGAGAAGCTGCGGAGTCCCCGAGGCCGCTAACTGCGGTCTAAACGGTTCTGTCACGTATACGGTAATATACTGTGACAGCTGTCGCACCATAAAGCAGTAAACGTGCCATTATGGTAAACTCCGGAATCTCCGGTAAAGGCGCCTTAGAGAAGTGTCCTCTACTCACAAACACGGTACATCACCGTACACACAGGCTCCTTGTACTTCAGACAAGAGCTGTTAACTGGCTACTGTAAGGTTCAGCCCTAGCAGGAAGTCTCTCTGCCTAGGGGTAATGTCTGGGCGTCCCTGTCTTGTGGGTACCGCCCCTACTACTTCACTCGCCCCCCGCTCCTCAGCGTTAAGCCTAAAGGGCATGCGCTGGGAGCCGGAAAAAAGGGGTCGTTACTGAAAGAAAGAAACTTCTGGCAATATGTACACTTCAGAAGATCAAAATATCAAAGCAAATCTGCCTGGTTCAGGCCGTCCCCCGCATCTGCCTGGTTCAGGCTATATACACACATCAGCCTGGTTCAGGCTGTTTTCAAAGCAAAATCTGTACGCCCAGAACTTGTCAGTTCCCTAACACTGAAGCCTCCTAAACATCTGACTGCAATCCAGCCAGTCGGTAAAAAAAAAAAATTCCCTGAAGAAAATCCACTGCAGGAAAAGTGCTGCAGGACATCCTCACAAGGAAATTCATCAAAGAAAAATTCACTGAAACCCGTGGCGGACCACACAGAATCCGGTACCGTCACCAGTGTCATGCTTGGTTGCAGGCAATAAAGGGTCAGAACCCATCAGAAACCCTCAGCAACCATCAGAAACCATCAGAAACCTTCAGAAATCATCAGAAATCATCAGAAGTCATCAGAAATCATCAGAAATCAGAATCTTTAAACTTCTGGAAAACATGTACGTAGAAGCTCAAATCGTCTTAGCAAATCTGCCTGGTTCAGGCCTTCTTCAATCAGAACTAAAAAAATCCACCGAGTCTCAGCTGAAGCGCAATGCGCAGAATCCTACAAATCCAGGCTGTTCAGCCCACTACCGGCGAGCAAACAGAGAAATTTTCAAAGTTATCAGGTCAAGCTAAGAACAACCGCTGCTCTCGCCCCACTGCGCCATAGCCGCCTGGTCTTCAATGGCCACAGGAAATGTGCGTCGTAGCAGCGTGATCCGCCCCCTGCTGTGTTATCATCGCCCGAGTTGACTAATTCTCCTCGCTCATCATCTTCATAACATATGTACTACCGTAGCCTTGCTGCTACGGTGTTTGAGAAACAAATTTTCACTATGTTGCTGCGATAGCTTTAACTCCAATCCTGCATCTTCCGTCTTCGGTCCGCTGGCTGCCGGCCCACTGCCTGCCGGGTACTAGGACAAGCCGCTCTGCGTCTGCATTTTCTGCTCTGTAGGCGCCTGCCCGCTCCTTGCCAGTTACGGCGTGGGTAACGTCACGTGCTCAGCGGCCTTGCCGCACTGGGCTTGGCCTCAGGTCTCGGTAAGCTCCGCAAGGGCTGACTCCTCCTCTTTGTTGGAAGCCTAGCGCCACCTTGGCCCATCTATGGACCGCTCGCTGGGTGACATTGGCTTCTCTTTATCCAAGGAATATCTTTCTCCAAAAAGTCTCTCCCTCCAAGAAGCCTCTCGCGCCTCCTCCTCCTCATCCGCCTCTTCCTCCTCTTCCATCTCATTCTCCTCTTCTGCCTCTTCCATCTCATTCTCCTCTTCTGCCGTAGGCCTGTGATCTGTGACCATCAGGTCCCCCATTTCCAGGGCGAACTTCTCCCACAGCACCACCTGCTGCGTCAGCACAGTGATCTGCTCCTCATCGGTCATGCACAAGTACCCTGGCACAGTGATCACGAACTTGCTCAGCTTGACCCTGGTGGCCACTGGCAGCCCCTCATAGAACATGTGCGAGACCGAGTGCCTTCTGCCAAAGTAGTCCACTGCATCCCTCGAGATCTGCAGCAGCTCTGCTGTGGACAGTACTCCGTGCGCAAACGCCTCCACTGTCTCCTCTGGCTTGACCTCTGGATCCAAGGTTGTTTTGACTCCCAGCTTGAGGTTGGTGATCGCGGATCTCTCATCCGAGGTCGGCTTCCCCACCTCCTCCTTTACCACCCTGATCCACAGGGTAAGCAGGGAAACCGCACAGCACTGCTCCTCTGCTGGAGCGGCCCACTGCCCCCTGATCCTTTCCACCTCCTTGGTGGCCCTGTCCCCTGCATGGGGCGCTGCCCTGATGGCCACCATCAACGGCCCCACACTGGCAGGCTTGTTGTTCCACAACCTGGCCAGGGATCGCACGAGCATGGCCATGGCCGAGGGTGACTGGCAGGATCCAACAATTTCCCCTGCCACCACGGCCAACGCCGGTGGTTCATCCGACAGCGCCAGTCTGTTGTGTGATCCCCAATAGCCACACGCTTGGCAATATTTCTTGGCTGCAACCGCGCCCGGGTGTGACATATCCAACACCGGCACGTTGCCTTGGATAGCTGGGATTTTGGTATATTTGGCCACCCCTGCCAGCTGCAGGACCATCTGCTGCAGCAGCTGCATATTCACCCTTGCCTGCTCCCTATCGAGCCTCTTCATTTCCTGGTCGCTGGACTCCCGCCTGGCCCTTGGCCCGCGCCTGTCCGCTCCACCGGACCCCGACTCGTCTAAACTGGAGTCTGATCCAGATCCGCTACTGTCGCCCCCTGATGGGCTGCGACTGCGCTGGTACTGGCTGTTTCTGCGGCCAGCCCCATCCTGGGCTTGTCCGCCCCCGGACGACTGTCTGCCGGCCCCGCTCGCGGAGCCTCTGCTCCTCTCGGGTGGCGGCTGATCAGCCTCATCTCTGCTTTTTCTCTCCTCTGGGCCAGATTCCCGAGGCTGTGATCCTCTGCCGGATTCTGCCTGCCCCCTGGGCGGCTTCTGGCTTGGCTCGCCTGGCTGTGTCCTCCTGCCGTATTCTGCCGGCCCCCTGGGCGGCTCCTGGCTCTGCCAGTTTGGCTGTTCCCTGCCGTCTGCCTGCCCCCTGGGCGGCTCCTGGCTCTGCCAGCTTGGCTGTTTCCCTCCTGTGTAATTCCTGACGTAGGAATCAGATTGCGTTTCCCCTCTGGTTTCCTGCCTTCTTGGTCCACTGCTGCGCACACTGCCTGCAGGCTCGTCCTGTTGTGTTCCTCTTGCTGCGCCCTCTTGCCTTTTCCTCAGGAACTTCTCGATGTAATCCACCTGGGTTTCCTGGCCTGTGTTCTCTTTGTCCTCGATTATGCGCAGGAGTGCATAAGACTCTTGCCTGTTTGCTCTGCGCGTTGCTACGCCTTGCTCAGCCATCCTGGCCAGCGATCGGCTAGTCAACTCCGCCCTTTCGCTGGCGGCTGGGCTACTGGCCCTGGGCTCTTCCCTGCCCCTTGGCCGCCCCCTGAGGCTTGGCTCGCTGCTGACCTCAAAAACCTCAGATCTGAGTGTTGGGGTTGGCGCGGTTCTTGCTTGCTGCTGCCACCTTTGGACTTCCCTGAGCTCCTCAGGCCGCTGCCCCGCTGTTTTAAATCCTTCCCATGCCTGGTCCTCCTCATCTTCTGGCTCGGATCCCGGTTCCACCTGATTTCCTGTTACCTCATTGCACCACTCATCTGCGAAGGCCTTAACAGCCAGGGCTGCTTCGCGTCCAGCCCTTCCCTTGGATACCTGTCCAAGGGCGCTTAACAGCGTCGCCCTGTCCTGCCATGTGTGGGGGATACCCAGCATGGCCTTTGTTGCCCATCCCCTCAGATGATGGGCCTTGAACTCCTCAATGGCTGTGACCTGGTCCTGGAAATGCAAGAACGTCCTGGAGCAAACTTGCTTCCACAGGTCTGTTGCCCACTGCAAAATTCCTGCCCAACCGATCGGTCCTTCTGACTCCTCATTGCCGCACACTACTCCCCCAGTCCCGGAGCGCTCTGGCTCTCTAGGTCTGGTATCCTGCGCCTGTGCTGTACCTTGATAAAATCCGCGCAGGATTTCCTTGTGGCCGCCGCCTGCTCGCATCTGGCTGCTAGATCCCTCCTTGGGTGTCTGCACAGGTCTGCCCACACTGGGCGTAAACTTGGACAGCGGCGTCCCGTAAACTGTGGATCCCGCCCCTCTTTGAACCGGCACCCTGCGTGGTCGCATTGGCTGCCTTGGGCGCAGCCCTGTCACTGGCTGCCGCCCCTTCTCTTCTTGTATCGGATCAGGCAGCTCTTCCTCAGATATTAGGTCAGCCCACGGCTTTCCCACCGGTACAGCTGACTTTTCCTGTGGTTCTTTGCTGCTCTGCGGGGCCTGCCTGGTCACAGCAGGCTTGATCTCAGCTCCCTCGCGCTTGATCTCTGCATCACTGGCCTCAGCCGGGTCCTCACCCGGCTCCAGCCCCCTCTGGATGTTGGCATCCATGAGGTGCTCACATGCACTGTCGCTGTGCTCGCACTCGAACCCGCAGAACATGCATACTCTTCCGGGGTAATACCTCATGGCCTGACGCATGGCATTGCGGGTGTCCATCTGCTGCTGACGGTCACCTGTTGCGCAATCCTCCCAGAGCCTGGCCAGCTCCACATCTGCAGGCACCGCAGCAGGGAATGCTACCAGGCACACATTCCTGCTGCTGCTGTTGTTCACGGGTGCTGGCACCGGAGACCTGCTGCTCCTAGCTTCATCCACGTCACTGTCAGCTGCCCTGTCTTGTGGCAACAGCGTCTGCAGTTTCTTTGCCAAGCGACGCTTCATCATCCTCAGCTGCCTGGTCATTCTCATCTGCCAGGCAATCCCTGGCTGCCTGGCCATCCACAGCTGCCTGGCCATTCCTTTGAGCTTCTGCTGGTACCAGTTCACCTTTTCCCTCAGCATGGGTATGGAGATCCCCTGCTCCTCTGACCCCTCAGGATTCTCTGCCGCCTCCAGCTGTTTGCTGGCCTGCTGGGCCGCCCCTGGTTCTGATATTGGCACCTGGACCCCTCCTGGAGCTGCTGCCACTGGTGGTGTGACAGGCCCATCCTCTTCTGGCTGGTGCATCTGCACCAGCACCGGCGCCTGCCTGTGCTCGTGGTCCTCAACCTCACTTGGTCCAACTGGTCCCTCAGCCACCTGTTGGTTCAGCTTCTGCTCCCACGGATGCAGTTGGTCCGGCTCGCAGCCGCCGGCCACCACAGGTGTCACATGGGCTGCCTCCCTCGACAAACACAAACGTGACGCCTGCACCTGCAGTTGGCCTGGCTCACAGCCACCGATCCCTACAGGTGTCACATGAATTGCCTCCCTCTGCAAGCACCGTCGTGACGCCTGCAACTGCAGTTGGCCTGGCTCACAGCCACCGGCCACCACAGGTGTCACAGGAACGTCCTCCATCTGAAAACACAGCCGTGACGCCTGCACCTGCAGTTGGCACGGCTCGTGGCCATCGGTCACCACAGGTGTCACAGGAACTGCCTCTCTCTGCAAACACAGCCGTGACGCATGCACCTGCAGTTGGCTTGGCTCGGAGCCACCGATCCCTACAGGTGTCACAGGAACCGCCTCTCTCTGCAAACCCAGTTGTGACGCCTGCACCTGCAGTTGGTCTGGCTCACAGCCACCGATCCCTACAGGTGTCACAGGAACTGCCTTTCTCTGCAAACACAGCCTTGACGCCTGCACCTGCAGTTGGTCTGGCTCACAGCCACCGATCCCGACAGGTGTCACAGGAACTGCCTCCATCTGCAAACTCAGCCGTGACGCCTGCACCTGCAGTTGGCTTGGCTCGCAGCCACCGGTCACTGGTTTGGGTGAAAAAGCATTCCCTATTGGAACACAGTTGATCAGGTGCAGCTGCTCGCTAGCTACCGGGCTATCCTGCCTCGGTGGGCCGGCACTCTCTGCCGTAATACAGTTGATCAGGTGCCTGGGACTTGGCTCACTGTCACTGCTGAGGATATCAAACATGGACCAGCCGTTGGGGGACACCTGATTACCTGGCTGCTCCATACACCTGGTCAATGCCTCCAAGGGTGCGCGCTGCTGGGGCACAGCCAGACTGCTTAACCCCGCCTGCTCTGCGTCACACACACTTTTCCACACTCCAGTGGCCCACTGCCCTAGCCTGTTCCACCCTATTGGCTGAGTCAGATCCTCCTTCCTTTTTACTGGGGGCCATTCCGCAGTGGCGGCTTTTGCTCCACCCACCGCCTGCAGATCTGCAGGTTTCCTGATCACCTGACTTCCACCACGGGGCATCGTCCCGTTCTCCTTTTTAACGCACTGCGCAGCACTTGCCACTCTCATTAGCCTCTTCTGCGTCGCGTATTCTGGCCCACTGCCTAGGTCTCTTGCTCTCCCGCACTCTGCTGCCCCCTCTGGGGCTGCCGAGGTGCCTGCCCCTTGATCACCGTGATCGGGCTCGTTCTTGACTCGTTGCGCGGCCCCTGCCCCACTGGGCAAGTCCTGCTCTGGTGCGCCTTCTGGACCACTGTCCCGATTTGCGCCACTGGTCTGCGACACCTCAACGGCCGGGTCCAATGTCAGCTCAGGGGTTCTTCCTCCCTGTCTCAACCACTGCGCATATTCCAGGCCTTGCCTTGGAATATCCAGGGTTGATTGGGGCACTGGCCCACCTCGACTGATCCCTTTGTGCGACACTAGTGCTGAGCCGTCTGCCTGCGCCCCTGCCTCTCTGGGCGGTACACGGCCCGGTTCTGGCACCTTGCTGTCTCCTGCGGGCGGTCCCACTGGCCCTGCCAGCTTCGCCGCCACCAACAGGGCTTCTGCAGCCAGCTCATCACTAGCTTCCATCAGGTTTACACCCGGCTCCAGCCCCCTCAGATGCCCACTTCTCCGTTGGGCGTCAGGGTGCTGGTGCCTATCGGGATTTAGATCTACGTCTGTCATTCCTACAGGCAATTTACGAACCGCACGGTCCTGCAAGCGTGCTGGCGACACCCCCTACGGGATCTGCTAAATTTAGGCTTCTGCCCCCTTGTTCCTACTGCAATCTGGTGAGGGCTTGCGAGTCAAGATCGGATGGCAGGTACAGCAATATGCAGGATAGGCCTTGCCTTCCTGCTTTTCTGCTCACTAATTTCAATCTGGCGGAATCCTCCTTCGCCTTTTCAGTTCTTCCCACCTTGCTGGCTGGGCTGCTTCTAGATGTCTCACGTCCTGCGTGGATGTCACACGCCCTGCGTGGATGTAGCCTCTTGCGTAGTGTCCGCTCAGCTCTGCGTCCCTGCGGGGATCCTTTGGTATACCCACAAGATTTCAAACTTGGATGTTCTATCCACAAGTTCACTTCTGTCAATGATGAAAGATTGGATCCGCCTGATCACAATCTGCAGTCACACAGGTAATTATCTGCTGGGTGTATAAATCCACAGCCAGATCTTCAAGCCACTCCTGGACTCAACACTAAGCTGCCACGCTCAGCGATTCTCAGGGTTTAACTTGGCAATCTCTCTCTGGAGATTACCACAGCAAAGTGCAGTTCAAACGCTGTCCAAGGTCGTTTGCATGCAAACAAAATTCCAATTCCTCTGCACAAGCACCTTTAGCAGGAATTGGCGAATCAAGCTGATCAGGCTAAATCCACTTCGTCCCTTTCTAAAGGACACGCGATGTGCGCTTCAGGTCCGTGGCGGACTTCTTTCCTCACGGCAGTGACGGACGCCTACGGGCAGGCTCAGTGACTCTTCACTGGCTGCGAGTGCTCAGCGAGTTAAGCAGTAGAGCTGGATATTTGTATGTATAGCAATAGACGTATGGTAGCGTAGGCCTTCTGGCCGTCTGGGCGCGATCCAGCTGGGCTATGTTAAGGGCACTTACCGCGCAACACGCGGTGAGGTAGCCGGGAGGTTGACTGCGTACTTCTTCTTCGGCAGGGTCTCGGTTCACTACTGAGGTACTTGTCTCCAGGTAGTTCAGCTGAGGCGGAGCTAGTCTTGACTTGATATAGGTACTGACGTTATGAACACCTCAGGCCTCATGCATTGGGTGCCGGCCGGAGCTTGTTACATAAGAGGTCTGTCCTTTAGAAAGGGACGAAGTAGTTAGCCTAGGCAACTGCCGGGATACAGGGACCCGGCAGGCCCAATTCAGAATACGGTACAATCTGTCAAATCAACCGGCGTAAGCGGGTTTCTAGGTCTCAGTTCAAATCCGTAGACTCCGCAGAGAAGCTGCGGAGTCCCCGAGGCCGCTAACTGCGGTCTAAACGGTTCTGTCACGTATACGGTAATATACTGTGACATTAATGGGGTGTCCCCGGCAAGTGGGCTACCCAGCAAATTGATGCTTCAGTCAAATTCTTGATGCTCGGCTCCAGGTGCTGCATTTCAAAAGCTGCAAGATTATCATTGCAGAAATTGTATGGCAAATTTAAGTGGCAGACAGAACTCGCCATACAGCCGATGCTCACTTGCTCTGACTATTCCATTGTAATGCCAACTAAGCGGAACCTGCTTAGGACGTGATTGTCAACCACCCAATCTCATGGTGCTACACCCGATATGCTTAGCCATCCACGCCTCTGCCTGCTTCCTGGATTCTACATTTTTTCCTCGCAGGGCATGCTCCTCAATCCTTTTACACATTGGCGCACCACCTCATCCCTAATTTAGATTTTAGGGTCGACTGAGAAGTGTGCCTTGAAGACCTGGGAGCAAATTATTAAGTTGCAATTCAACTTAAAGATAACATAAATGACTAGATGCGTGTCCCACGAGTCCAAGACTGATGGACGCAGTGCATGCAAGTTGGTTTCAACAGCCAGGCAGCATGAGGAGGGGCCTAATACACGGTCAAGAAGTCAACGCCTGCCAATAGGGATTACTTCCTTGCACTGGCAAGGACGGCGGGAGCCAAAAGGAGATAGAAAAAATACAGGTTATGGGCAAGCATGTCCACAGGGACCATGAATAAGCTGGGTCGAGCACTGTTTGTCTGGATGAAGATGTATGATATGTTCAGTCTCGCCCCAGTGACTGACCGGCCGCGCACCCATTTATTAATTATTATTCCATCGCGCATGTACTCCGCGCACCCCCAGAAAAATAAATTAGTAGCAGAATAAAACTCGTTCTAAGGTAACGGAAATTAATCAGGTTACCTGCGAATCAGCGATGTACAAGTCGTGTCTGAAATTCCGAATTCTGATTTGTGTGACGTACATGGTGAAGTACTAACATGCGCGTGCGCATGCGCATGGGGTGGTTGCTGAGTCAGGCAATCAGCAGCCCAGCATGAATGGTCCCGGGGCGGGGTCGGGTGGCTGCCTCTATGGCAACTCGGCCGATGACGGAGGCTATCTAGTGTGACGAAGAGAGGGATATCCGGATAATATATAGGCCCGTTGTCATACCTTCCACACTTGCCTGTTTGAGACCCGGCAACAGCCTGTATCAGGAGCTCACGTGGTAGAGACCAGGTCACTGAAAAGATGATGCAAAGCACCTCGGGGAACATGGTACTGGGAGCCCGTCGGGATTTTCTTCATGACAAGCCGTTCACAGCATGTCGCCATGCATCGCCAAGAAGGCCAGGCAGATCTGTTCTTGCATGCGGATCCAGCAGCAGCAGCTCACTCGTCGTTGTCGGCTCTGCGAATGCGGATCTAGTTTTCTCCATTGACCGCTTGCCGAAGCCCGGGGAGACAATAGCCAGCCATGCACTGGAGACATTGCCAGGAGGAAAGGTACAAAAGCAGGACATTTCCATGCACCTTAACGCAAATGTCATGGAAATGTCAGCAGGCATGAACAAAATTAGCCTCCCGTATCTATCACTCCCTACCAGGGCGCTAATCAAGCTGCTGCAGCGGCAAAGCTTGGCTACCCTACTTCCTTCATAGGCCAGGTAAAATCGCCATGCCCACGCTCCAATTTAAGTGGTTCATGTCTTACAGCTTATGTGCCTGTACCATGCCACACAATGCTTGATTAATTTGTGGTCCAGCGCATTTGAATACCTGCCAATTGCCTGCGGTTTTGTAGCTTATGCACATGCAAAGCAGCCCTGCGTTTGGGGGTACAACACCACCCTACTCAGTAACTTGCATCCTCACTTTTGTTCTGCATGACAGCATCATCCCTAAGGCGCTTTACAGCAGCAAACGAAGCTTCAGAGCATGCATTCTAGCCCGCAGGTCACCCCACTGGGGAAGCAGCATCATCCCATGTGGTCACCGGTCTGCGACGCAGGTTGGGCAGGACGCCAACGCATCCATGCTGAGAGATTCACTCTCCTCGTGTGGTGTTGACCTCGCGCACATGCGGGAGGTTGCGGGGCCCACCGGCACTGCGCTCATCCTGCTGCAGGCATCGGGTGAGGCAAAGCCATGTCATCATGCAACATTGATGTGCTGCTGCTCATTGTTTACTTTTGTATGTGTGTTTCCAAAATAAGAGTGTGCTCTATGAAGTGGTAGATCTTCTGCTGTCCGGGTGCATACTTTAAGCCGCCTGGGCTGCTGCAGCCTTGTAGTCGGCAATCTGTGTAGGGTGGGCAAGATACGGGCTTTGCGCTGCAGCCAACCCGTAATGGTTAACTGATGGATTCCTGAATGATAGAGTGATAGCGCTGACTAGTATCCCCCGAAATGCAGGTGAAAACAGCATTGTGATCGTGGGAGGAGCCAATCAGAGTGCCTGGGACCTCTCAGCTCAGGACAAGCAGGTGCTCGATTGCTCTTCGCCTTTTTATATCCTGTTTGCCTGCATGTGTCTTCGCCCCGTGCTTGTAATGGTTGCGAGCCTGTACCGCCCCCCAGGCTTTCCCTTCTCACGCCTTAAGGCAGAGGAACATATTTTTCTTGGCGTCTTCATCTGCAGCCTCCACCACGCCCACTTGCAGTTTAGCTTAACCCCAAACCCTATACCTCAAACCCTCCATCACGCCCACTTGCAGTTTAGCTAAACCCTATACCCTAAACCCTCCATCACGCCCACTTGCAGTTTAGCTAAACCCCAAACCATATACCCCAAACCCTCCATCACGCCCACTTGCAGTTTAGCTAAACCCCAAACCCTAAACCCTAAACCCTCCATCACGCCCACTTGCAGTTGCTCGCGAGCGCTGGGGCTGTGCTGTTGCAACGTGAGATCCCAGAGCAAGTGAACGTGCAAGTGGCGCAGCTCGTCAAAGCGGCTGGAGTGCCGGTGCTGTTGGACGCTGGGGGTCAGGAGGGCCCCATCAGCCCGGACCTGCTGGCCTGCCTGTCTTGCATATCACCCAATGAGACTGAGCTGAACCGCATGACTGGCATGCCCACAAGCACGATTGCTCAGGTGAGACAGCCGCTTAGTGTATATTTCATGTCTCAGCTTAATGTCAGATACACTCCGGCCTCTGGCCGAGGGGCCCAATTGTGCCAGACATGCTGCTTTGGCAGCCAGGCGTAGGCCGGCCCAAGTTTGGTCTCGATCAGGCCTTTCGCGGCTGTGGGGCGGCCTGCCTTAGATTAACCCACAGCCGGAAAAAGAAACACTGCAGCCGCTGCTCTGCCTTGAATCTGCACTATGTCATGAGTGCGAAATATCCCATCCATACAGCCTGCTAGCTGCCTCGTTTCCATGGTGTCAACGACAGGACCGTTCTGATGCCTGCCACATGATGACAGGTCCAAGAGGCGGCTGAGACTTTAATGCAGCTTGGCGTGGGTTCTGTGCTTGTCAAGCTTGGATCTGATGGCTCTCTGCTACTTCCTGGTGAGATGCCGTGCTTGCTCATCTCTGTACCGGTGAAGTGGACACTCGTCCATTATAACCGGCATCAGAGGGCATATGCCCCGGTGCCTAAACAAAACGGAGCAAACTTATCAACCCCCCCTATCTCGTGTGATGCAAAACAATCATCATCGTTGAAGGCTCCAAGGAATTCATCATGTAGGAGCATCCATGTCAGTGACATCTGACAAAGCCATGTCATACGCAGGCCTGGGACAGGCCCCAATCCGCCAGCATGCCATCAAGGCTCCACACGTCCTGGACACCACTGGAGCGGGGGACTGCTTCACTGCAGCCTATGGCGTTGCACTGTTGGAGGGGAAGGTGGGGGCAAGTGCACTGCTGTTTGCCTCGGTTTCAGCTAGCATTTGTGTGCGTAGGAAGGGAGCCATGCCAAGCATGCCCAGTAGGGGAGAGGTAGATTTGCTGCTCATGGAGCAATGAGTTTGCATGTTTGTTGTAGTAAGGGTGCATGCCTGCAGCAATAAACCGAAATGAACCCTGGGGGCAAATAGTAGCGTAAAACCCATACGCATGGAATATGTGTGAATCCTCCTGATCCTATGTGAATCCACCTTCTGACCGTCCTCTGGATGTCTAGAACTCAAGCAACAGCCATTATGGTTCTCAGTTGATGCAGATTTGCAAGTTCTGTGTGAGTGGTGTCGTATCAAATTTCATTCATGTGCCTCTGCTGGTTTAGGGTGGTGAATACCCGCTGGGCCCCTGCTCAGGCAGGATCGAACGAGTGGGCGCCCACCTGTCTGGTGGGGAGAAAAGGCAACTATTGGCAAGAAGGGAAGGGAGAGAAAGAGATGAACACAGGAGAAAAGACCCCCCCCCAAAGAAAAGGTAGCCTGAATATTCCCAGCCCCTCACCTGCCTCTGGTCTAGCCTTGAACTGGTCAAAACGAAAAGACCGCCCCCCAACAAGGAAAATAAATTAGGATCCCCAGCCCCTCATGAAATCGACTTCAACAATGTCATTGGGATACAATCAGCGAACGCTAGGGCAGGTATGAAACAATGTACCGCATTTGGGTTGCAAGTACCAGCATGAGAGTCAGGGAAGTCTGGGATCCAGTCCAGGAGGCCAGAATCCTTGTGCTATAGCATCCTATTCTCGCTAAATATAGATCAGTATAATCCTAGACATGAGCTCGCACAGTGACAAAAACCTCAACTTGGGAACGTGATCCCTTTCCCGCCATCCCATGGTCTCCTTTGACTCCTGACCACCTCCCTTTATGACGACCAAGTGCCAAGAGCTGACTCCATGTGATCTTGGAAGTTGTGGCATCAGAAGTCTGGGCGGATGGCTCCCGTAATGCTCTTTCAGACTGCCTATTCAAGCGTTTCCCACGCTACTGCTCAGTGGTTGTGTGTAGGTTGCTTGCCCAGGGGGGTCACTGGTTTTCGCTCGCTGTCCTAGCGTATTTAGTGCCTGTACCGGTTTACGGGCACAAGTCCCATGCATCAAATGTGATTCCCCGTTGGACTGTACAAACTTCACTTCACAAGCGACTGGCCTGATGTTGCATGGCTGGCTGGCTGAACCATTCTCAACAACGGCACATGGCATCCCACAGGGCAGAGCGGTGCAGAGGACTTGGCTGTCAATCTGTTGCTACTAGTAGTATTGGGTATGTCTCAGCAACGTATTGGGATCCAAGCTACATGCTACGCCACATTGGAGTAGCAAGATGTCATATACTCATATGTGATTACGTGCGACCTAGTGATTGATTGCAAGTCAATTGCAGTGTCATAGCTGCAGCCCATGTGGTCAGGTAGCATCAACTGTAATCAAATCATGATAGTTGATATCTGATCTTGTGATATTGATATTTAATCACAGGGATGTTTCCGGGATTCTCCCCCTGGATTCTCCCTGACACTCGCACAGGGGCGCTAGGTGCTGCACGAAGGTGCAGTGTGTTGACCATACGATGAAGTACAATGAATGAGGATGTCCTATAGAAGAACATGCCCTGGCATTGCTTTTGCATATTATCCTTTCTCAGGTGGCAAATACCTGGGGCTGATTGCTAACTTTCTCCTCAATAGCTAACCACAAGACCAGTTGGCCTCCGGCACCAAGCATGATGAATGGATAGCTTACCAGAGGTAGCCTCTGACACTGCTCGTAAATGCCCTTAATGGCGTACATTCGAAAAGTGGTTCCGTTTGTACGGTACCAGACGGGTGGTACCAGACATCGCAGGCACGAGCGGTGAAAGGGGCTCCGAAACGGGGTCAGCAATTTCACCGCTGATTATTATTTACAGGTAAACATTACAATCCCTCATGAGGGGGGTCAAAACAAACTGAATACACCCCATCATCGAAAGTTGTAGAGCTTGACAAGAACTTTCTGTATCTGGTCTTAAAATTGTTCTTGTCCCAGGGGCTGGGAATTGTTGAGGGTCAAAATGGGGGGGGGGGGAGGGGGGTAAAATTAAACAGGCTTTTTTGGAAAATTTAGTTTAAAAAAAAAACTTTTTTTAAACATCAGATTGAGACGATAGCTTCACCGTTGCATTCCTACTGTCATTTGCTACAGATATGTATCATAAAAATTTCCACACACAGAATACCAGACCCCTCATGGCATGCAATTTTGTGATGGCTCCGGAACCACATGCACCGTTGTGCGTACACCCATTATGGACTCGCACGGAATATGGAACACCAATAGCTGGGGATGCGCCGACGGTGTGCAAGGTGCGTGGCTGTGGGAAGATAATCAAGCTATCAGCTATGCGGTTGCACGTCGGAGCGCACATCTTGCTGCCAATGGCTTTAGCCAAGTGGTGGTGTGGCATGCGGCTTCTGTGGCATTGTTTATGACGATAAGACATTAGACGTGTGCAAAACGGACTTGGGTAGAGGCTCTCCCAGCGGCCCACTAGCAGTCGAGTCCCGCTGCCCCCTGAAGTACAAGATGTCATATGCGGCTGCTGAGAGGGGTTCTGCCAACAATCCTTGCTCCAACAGACGAGTGGCTTGCACCATCTGCAGGCACATCGCAGGTACCATCCGCCCTTTTGTCGGGAGTTATCACTTCTTAGATCACATGGAGTTAGCCCACCCTGGTCAGGAGCTGACGAAGGCAGATGTGACGAGATTTGCCATCAGCGCTGAGGACTTAAAGGAGGGGGGGGGCAAGGAGCTACCCAAGAAGCAGAAGACCAGGCTTCTGAAGCAGCACATCAGCACGCGCAAGTTAGATGCTAGTTTGATGCCACTCATGCGTGAGTCCTCTCGTTTCTGGAGCCTCATGGTCTCTAGCGAGGATGGGTAGCTGGACCAATGGTAGCAGGTGGTAGCTAGACCAATGGTTTATCCTTTTGTTTCACCGCTTGAAATTTGAAAATCATCTACATTTATCGACACCATGAGAAGCGCACTGATGAGCTGATTGAAATTGACCCCGCTCCCTTCCTTAAATTCTGATTTTGACTGAGAAATTAAGGTTTTGCTAGGTTCCTGAGGCGGGGGGGGGGGGCGGGGTAGCCAGGGGTCGTTAGACATTTTTATTATGATGGGGTGTTCGACTTTTTTTGCCCCCCCCCTCGATCCCTCACCCAGAGTAATGATTATCGGTATTTGTTCCTCCCTCAAGCATAACCCTCACCCCCAAACAAAGTCAATTACCGGTATAGCAAGTTTACCCTCGAGTTCACCCACCAAACAAAAAGAACACAATGTGTTGCAGTGGTAGCGTAATTATACATCCATCATTTTTCTGTGTAGGATCAGGCATACCGTATACCGATATTAAAGCAACATAGGATACCTCAACAGTTTTCAGGGCACACACGTCATTCGGGGGCTTCACCAAAGGCACAGCTTTTACAGATATACCCATATTGGTTACACAACGGTGCAATGGATAGCGCATGAACTGCGTCACGTATTCACCGTGCAAAAATGTGAAATTTTGAACTTCAAATAAAAGCTAAATGTCCTAACCCAACATGAAAGACACAATTTATGAGGGAACCCTATCTCTAGCTTCAAACATATGCTCTCCACGTGCATGTGGGCCTTTACACGGCGCCAGCAAAACATGTAGTTAGGGATTGCGCCAAAACGGGGGCATAGGGGCTCTAGAGCGATCCCATATTAATATATTATAAAGAGATGAGCCATCCCCCGGGAAGAGGGCTCAAGAGCCAAAAATAAGGAGGCCCCCCAAAAGCTCAAAATGTCACAAGGGGTCCATAATTTTAAGTGGGCAAAATTTTCACATGGAATCCTGCTTTAAGCGATTGACCAGCTCATGGGGCGGGTTTTTGAGGTCACCCATCCTCGTTCTCCCTATCTCAACAATCACCCCCCCTCCCTCTTCACCCACATCGCCCTTTACGTCCTCTTCATTGTCCTCACTATGACCGTCCTCACCCTCCTCCTCACACTCCTCCATCTCTACCCATTCTTCCCCATTGCTATTACCCTCCTCGCCCTCCTCGCCCTATCTGAAGATTCATCATCTTTCCCCATCACTAAGCTCATAATCCCCATCATCCCCAACTTGCTAATACTCGTGAGGACAGGTACTGTACAAGTCCCCCCACATATTCCCACGGGTACCAGTTTTGTTAGGTTTTCTTACCATCATGTTATATATTTCCCACCTACCCTTGCAGCAGTTGCTATGCCTTATCTCGTGGGCGTAGCCCCAGCTTTCCATCGACGAGGCTTTGCAAATTAACATAAAGTATCGATGGCCCATGCGGTTTAGTAAATTTTATACTTTACCATGCGGTTAAAAATAAACTGTTATTAATTGCCTCACGTACCGGTAATGGTAAAAGACGTTTGCGGTAACGTCAAAACAACAAAAATCTGCTGCGGGAAATGTTTCTTGACCTTCGGCCTCCACCTCACGGCCACATCCTTTTCCCCTTAAAACACGTTAGAGACTGACCCAAAGTACACCGACATTTTGATTTGAGACAACAAATGAGCTTGGAGGCAGCAGCCCAAGGGCCTCAAGCCCCTGGCCGTGCCATCGAAGGCTGCTTCCTGCAGGGCTAGGGTAGAACCTTTGGCACGTCAGGCCTACAAACATGAGTAGGCCGCCACATTTGGAAATATGTTCCCCTAATGGCAAAGGGATCATGTCCCGAAACAACACCATGCCACTTTGTAGGGGCAACGAGTCCCTCAAGGCACTCCAGTGAACAAGTGGGAGGAGGAGCAAAGTAAAACGCGGTAGAAGCTTAGAGGAGGGCAGAAGGAGCATGAGTGAGACAAACAAACATGTGAACCCTAGCGTCCACTTCGAGGTGGCATTTCAACTCCAGAGGCCGACCATCGTGGGGACACATAAGAAGTTGTCGAAAGCGACTAGGGAGTGGGGAGTGGGGGGGAAGAAAAGAGAAAGGGAATGGGTAAGGGGAAATGTATGGGCAGAGGCAGCTGGGGCTATGACCGCTTTTGGTGTCGTGTGTAGCGACCAAAAGGAGCCTACCCCTACGGTATGTCAGCGGACCTTGCCGGGAAAAGTTCTCAGACTAGAAACCCGCGCTCAGGCTGGGAAAGTAGTTACAATGTGATCGTAGTTTAAACGATATCTCACTTGCTGGGTCATTACACGCGCCATATGGCAGCGGCTATAGCTGACAGACTGCAGCGTCATGAGTGCAGCGTCTACCGGGAGCATCTGCAAGAGAGGCGGCAGACCTGCCCAACTATGGCTGTCACCTCCCTGAGGTGGGAGGCACACCTGCAGCAGCAATTCTCTGTCACTATGCCCCCCTCTCCCGCGGCGCCACAGAGAATCTTGCCCCCTACCACTGCTCACCCGAAGGACCTAAGCGTGTCAGCTGCACAGCAGCTTGCCCCTTGCTTTGAGAGGGCTTTCTCCCGCATTTGCATGCATACTGTGGTGGGCCTAGTCGGTTTGGCGGCCCCCTTTATCATGCTGACCTTGGTAGAGGACAATTCACAGGGAGAGCATCGGAGCTGGGGGATCTGCTGCAAGACTGGTTGACTGCAATGGTGGTGCGGGGGTGGATGCCTAGTGCCTGGCCGCCAGTCAGGATTCAGCCTGTTTACAAGAAAGGCGCCCCCCTTGCCCCCGGTAATGACCAGCCCATTGCCATCACTGGCGTGCTTTACCGGCTGTATGAGAGCATGCTCAAAGCCATCGCTGATACGTGGGCGCGATTGCACGGCCACGTCCCTCCTGAGCAGCAGTTTGGATTTCATCGGCACCGTAGCACGGTCCAGGCCGCTTTCCTCCTCAGGCATGCAGTCCATGCTCAATGGGCAGCTCCAGGTCGTGGCAAGCTGCATGTGGCCTTTGTGGACTTCACCAAGGTCTGCGACAGCGTGCCGCAGGTGCAGCTGTGACAGCATTTATGCAAGCACCTTCACATGCATGCATGCCTGTTAAGCGCTGTGCAAGCGCTTTATGCTGGTGCAGGTTACACGCTCATAGACGGCCACCAGCACACTGGTCATGTGCCTTGCACCACAGGCATGAAGCAGGGCTTTCCTCTGAGCCCTCTGCTCTTTAGTCATACCTCAGCAACATGCCGGCCATGCTCGCAGCCTAGTGCCCGGCAGAGGGCATTGCGCTACAGACAGGGCGGCAGCTACGCTGCCTGCTGTATGCGACGACCTCTCCCTGCTAGCCCGCATCCCAGGGCTGTAGCGCATGCTTGATGCCCTGCATGAGTATGCGGTAGACAAACAGCTTCAGGTCAACGTCAGCAAGACAGAGATCATGGAATTTGGCCGCTTACCGTAACAGCGCAACGCCGACAGCCAGCCCATGTATGCGTGTACAGCCCTGACCACGCCGTGCTAAAACGTGTCCAAGAATTCAATCTATTGGTAATTATTCAGCACGAACGCGGAAGCTTGACGAGGGCCATGCAAGGTAGAGGTGCATGAGCATCGTATTCTTTAAGACACATTCCAGCATTTCTTTCTTTCTTAGCCTAGTTTGATGCTGCTGCCATAGCCCTGGTGAATGGGGATGTATTCTGGCTACCTGATGCAGGCACTGTGCAGCAGCAACATGGTGGATCCCGATGGCCTCTGTTGCGGGGCCGCAGCAGATGATGCAGCCCACAGATGTAACAGCAGTGACCGAAGGATGACAATCTGCATATACTGCCACTGCGACCCCTGGCTCCGAATCTTCAAGGCATGATGATGTTGTTGTGACTATACAAGACTACGGTACAAGTGCACTTCAAATGAGCGCATAGCGGAATGGGTGTTGAGTGTTGAAGTCCTGGTCCTGGTGCTGATGTCCTGGTGTGTCTGACGAGAGTTATACTTCAGACAAACAAGTTATACACGGACAAATACCGGGATAAATACCGGTATAACGACCGTTAAAAGGATGGCACATTTGCATACTGTACATACAGGTAGTCTAAGGGGTCGGTCAGACTGCGTTACGTTTGAGATTGCGTTTGGCAGTTGCGTTTGGGTTGCGTTTGGATTTAGCGTGAATCTGACGCTAAACTGGTCACACTGCGTTTGGGCAAGACGACAGGGCAAGACGACGTCAGGGCACGGCATGGTACATTTTTGTGCGAATTCCGTCTCCCAGCGACTCGGGGTTGATATTTCCTTACATTGTAACATATATATTGTTCGTGTCCAGCTTAAGATCAAGCTTAAGCTGGAATTCATGAAAAATCTCAAACGCGAAACGTCAACCCCCCCCCCTGCGTTTGCGTTTCGCGTTTTGACACGTTGCGTTTGGCGTTTGGGTAGTGTGACCGGCATCGCGTTTGCACTTTTTCCTGACGCAACCCCAAACGTAACGCTGTCTGACCGACCTCTAAGGTCGTGTTTCCACTGCTATTCTGTCGGGCAACCGACACGGTTTAAGGCCCAATTTCGACCCAACTGCCGCAAACCGACACGGTTTAGGCCTTTCTGAAACCACGCATTCGAGTATAGCCTATACCTCGTCGATGACCAGGTTTAAGCTATTCTGTGAGTCGGTTGCCTCTTGGTTTAAGGAACCATCTCAGCGCGAAAGATCGTTCGGCATTAAAGACGCCATTTCTATAGCCAGATCGAAATAAGCGGCGACACTTGTGGTTCCGAGGTCACGAATCGTCGCAGAACGTCTCGGCGCCCCTAGATCAGACCTCTGGCGGCAGAAAGTTCGCTGTGAACTTCCTGGATTTCAGTGGAAACAGTTTTGGTTTAAGGCGTGAAAAAATCACGGTCTGCGAACTTTCTGCTGCCAGATGTCTGATCTAGGGGCGCCGAGACGTTCTGCGACGATTCGTGACCTCGGAACCACAAGTGTCGCCGCTTATTTCGATCTGGCTATAGAAATGGCGTCTTTAATGCCGAACGATCTTTCGCGCTGAGATGGTTCCTTAAACCAAGAGGCAACCGACTCACAGAATAGCTTAAACCTGGTCATCGACGAGGTATAGGCTATACTCGAATGCGTGGTTTCAGAAAGGCCTAAACCGTGTCGGTTTGCGGCAGTTGGTTCGAAATTGGGCCTTAAACCGCGTCGGTTGCCCGACAGAATACCAGTGGAAACACGACCTAAGCCAGAGGGTCTGAGCCTGGTCTCTCTGGAGTTTTATATAGTTTCTTCAGAACCGGTAGCCTGTTCAGATGTTTCAGCAATCAGCATGTCCCGACCCCCCATAGCGCATGCTTCAGCTGGCCAACCTGCTGACAGGCCATGCGCGCGTCTCTAGTTATGTTCTTGTCCCGGCAGTTTTGTCGAGTTTTGTGCAGTTCTCTGGTTTTGTGGGCGGGTTATTGCTGTGTACGGCATCCGCCGAAGCTTAGAGTTGGACAAGCCAATCAATATGCTCTGCAGAGATCTCGCCTTAACTACACTATCAGGAAAATATCCGCTGCACAGCAGTCCAATATACCTTGCGCCAATTTCCCCTTTTTCCTTTCAAGGCCTCAATGACTTATACTGGCAGGCTCTACCAGGTAAGCGCTGTCGCTCACGCGCACAGTCCGAAGCCATCACTTCTTCTTATTAGCTGATTACCTCGGCCATTGTCGATGCACAGAGGAATTGGAATTACGAGCCGACCGGTGACACGCATAATGACAAGATCGGGCAAATTCTGGCACGGCATGTCGATTTGAGCGTAAGAACAAGTCAATCCTATTGCCTGCAACTCCTACTATTCGATGGCAGACTGTCAGACTGACTCTTCGACATTGGGCTCACACAGGCGTCACTGAAAGAGAGCGCAGCAGCGTCTGTGAAGACTGCCCGGGCATTTGAGTTGGATGAAAAGAGAGCTCAGAACTCACCGCCAGCAATGAACTTGCAATCATCAGTAGCTGAAGAGCGGAAAGCTGACGGGAGGGGCATGGTCTGGGTGAGTCCATGCTCACATGGCACTATGGCAGTCGGTATGTCCCCATCCTGCTTTTCGGCAGAAATGCGCGAGCCTCTTCCGGTGACTGCAGATTACCAAAAGCTAGTAGATTATTACACGGAGCTAACACATTAAATTTCAATGGCAATCTTGGCAGTTGTCAGATACCCCATAAGCAGCCAAGCTGCGTGATAAGCTGGTTCACACGTCACATACGTATTTGTCCTCTGTTTTTTGTTCTCCGTTTCAGGTGGACAGCACAGGTCAATCTCTGGGCCCCGTATCAGAGGAACCATTCAAGCCTCCAATGAAGGCGGCCTCCCCTATCGACATGTGTAATGACAAGCAAATGACTGTGGCAACAATGACTCCTCTTGAAAGAAGCATGCACATGTGGCGGAAGGTAAGAAATATTCTACATGGTGTCGTGTTGCCTACTTATTTTCAGTGATTGAGTGTTCTGCTGTCCTGACCCACTGGAGCACACAGCATTGGCCTTGTTCTGTGCACACATTCATTAATCCCATCAGAAACACCTTCCCCCACTTTGTTTCAGACAGTTTTTGTCAACAAATAAAGCAGAAAGTCTAATAAATTTTTTATATCGCCACTGAATGAGAGATATGCAGACCTGACAACAAGCATGAGTCCATTGTTTCAGTCCCTCTTACCGGTACATTGTTTCTACGTTATTTTCATCTTTTGTACGGCCCTTACATACGGCCCTGTTTAACAGCGCCATCATAAAATAAGTAATCGTCATGCTTGGACCCAGAGCTGAGCCAGTTATGGATACAGGATCAGCCCCTGGTCCAGACACCGGTTCAAGCAGTGTATCAAGCTCAATTATTTCCTCCTCTTCAAACATGACCACACCTAGTTCTTCTGCAGACCCAACATTTACGGCCTTTAACTCAAAACCGTATATGCCTAGCTAGGTGGCTGAGCACATGTCAGCTCACAAACTGGCCCTGAACATGTGCAGATCAATCCAGGGTGCATGGCTTCAACCACCAAGGCTCCAATATCTTCCATGAAGGACCAGTTCCAGAACCGCGTGGGCCTGATTGCGTCAGTAGACAAAGAGGTGCACAGGAAAAAGGTAAGAGCTTGCAAGATGTAAATGGGACTGTACATTCCTTGAGACAATATGCCATGTAGGTACAAGACAAAATCGTGCCCATTCTAACTGCCTGAGATGCCTGCATACTCATTCTCTCCACTGTGACCTTGCTTGGGGGGAAATGGTTAGGTATAACGCTGGTGGCATCCATACCCAGAGGTTGAGGGATCGAACCCGCCACACGATCTTCTCTATCCCCCCGCCTAGAGCGCCGGGTTCCATGTTCCTGCCCCCTCACATAGGAGGATGGCATGGCTGCACCATGGCCCAGGCTGTGCATGGTAGCTATAATTGAGCCTATTCATTCCCTACCAGCCTCACGTGGCGGAGCGTTCAGCAGGGCCCAGCGGGTATGCACCGTTCTAAACTCATTCTCTCTACTGTGACCTTGCTTGCAGACTGACTTTTCTGATTTCTTGGAGAAGAAGGTCAAGTTGGGGATGTGAACAGCCTTTCATTCCCGTGAGACATCATAGCTTAACGCAATGGCTTATCAGACCAGCGGACCAAAGGTTATCAGGCTTTAACTGGACGGATTCCGATTGTGTCAGTTGGGCTTGTCCTTTCATTAAAGAAGCATGGCCGGTATGTGTCATGAAGCGACATACCAGCCAGCTGCAAGTTCAAGGCCTGATTTCGAATTACTCATGTACCGTTTAGTTTTACATACTTCCAAATTTCACTGTAACTTCAATTAGGCGCAACTGCTGTAGTGTTTTAGTGTTAGAACTTTAAAAACCACATGACAATGCTCCTGGTCCAGAACTTCAGGGCTTGTCTCTTGTTGAAAGAATTTGCTTGTATGATACTATGATGGCTCTCAATCAACATTTTATCCATGCCTCTGTTCGTCCGCAAGCCAAGATCATGTACCGTCTACTTAGCATCAGGTCATCTGCATGGGGGAAACATGGCTTAATGTTGGGATTGTAAGAGAAGATATCAATGAGATAACACCTCTGGGCCACGCTGAAAAGACTTGTCCGCGTGGGCACCCAATTGTCTGGTCGGGAGGAAAAGAAACTGAAGGCTAGAGGAGAAATTAAAGGAGCAGACGGAAAAAGGGGTAACATCCCTTGAAGTAAAGGAAGTGTGTAGAATCCCCAGACCGTCCAGACCTTGGCCCTCAACAAAGAGGGAAGAAACAAACATATGAAGTACTTGGTCAGAAAAAGGGGAATCAAAGTAAAGGGACACAAATAGTTGGGGGGGGGATGTAACAGAAAGGAAGCCCCAGCCTCTGAAACGACTTAGCCTCAGTGAAAGCTACCACATCCTCAACAAAAGGCAGTGTATCCCACTCTAGCCTGCCCTGCTACAAAGCGTGGAAGTCTTCAACACCGTCGGGAGGGCCTACCCATCATCAATCTCTAAAATAATCTTACACGCTCGGGCATTGGAAGCAAGCATGTAAAGCGTCCTCCACATGCTCGCCGTCTCCCCTTGCCCAACATTGCTGGCAACAGCGGGTGTCACGCTGCTGACCGCTGCACCTTCCCCTAGTGTCGGCTGTGTTGATTGCGCCGGGCTGCCGCCTTAAGTTTGTGCGCACACAAGCACACTCTCACTTGCTGGTGCGGCTCCTTGCCATCAAGCGCCCTCCGTAGGCTGAAACCAGGCGCGGTAGGCGGCCGCAGACGTATGCTCAATTGCTGGGTCTCTGGGATCCCCTAGGCTGCGCACTCTGACAAGTTATATCCTCTAGCACCAACACCTCTGGTACGGATAGAGGCTGTAGAGCAGTCGCTGTCTGACTCCAGCGTGGGGATGGCTACTCCCTGCTCTAGGTCCTCCAAGGCACTAAGCAATTTCCTCCACCAGCTGCGCCCTTCGATGCTCTGTGTGACAGCTACCTGCATGTCGGCCGCGATGGCAGCCGGCATGAGGAGGATCTCTTGCTGTGCTGCTGGTGCAAATGCTGCGCTGTAGAAGCGTAGTACGTGCTGCCAACAACCTCGCTGTAACGGGTGGATCTTCAGCTCCCTCGTGACCCCCCAGCTGGCAGCGGACGCATGTAGCCCCGCAGCCTGGCGCAGGTGCCGCGGCTTGAGGTGACCGGTGGCCCACGCCACATCACCGTAGTTGGCCGCAGGCACAGCATAGACAGACGCCAACCGGATGCATGTAGGCAGATGATGCCTCAGATGCACCTTGACGGTCATGCGGTGGACACGGTGCAACACTGCAGCCAGAAGCACCTCTCTAACTTGCATGGCCTTCTGCATGCTGTCGCTCTTGTGCTGAATGATGCCCAAGAATTTGAGTTCTTGGATAGGCTTTAGCGCTGTCCTGTCTGGGCCACACACGCAGATATGGGCTGGTTGCCTGCGCTGCGCTGCTAAGCGGATGCCAAGCTCTAAGATCTCGGTCTTGCTGACGTTGACCTGGAGTTGTTTAACTGTCGCATATTCATTTAGGGCATCGAGCATGCGTTGCAGCCCTGCTGGCCTGCAGGTTAGGAGGGAGAGATCGTCCGCACATATCAGGCACCTGAGTCGTGGCCCCGCCTCCAGAGCATGAACTGCATGCCTCGAGGGGAAAGCAGCCTGGAGCATGTTACGGCGCCGCTGAGATCCAAACTGCTCAGAAGGGATGTGCACGTGTACGCGTGCCCAATGATCAGTGATGGCGGTAAGCATGCTGGCACACAGCCGGTATAGCACGCTGGCGATAGCAATAGGCCGGTATTTACTGGGATGAAGGAGTAGCCCTTCTTGTAGACAGGCTGAATCCTGACTGGCTGTCAGACGCTAGGCATTCCATCTTGCACTGCCATGGAAGTCATCTGCTCATGCAGCATGTCCCTGATGACATGCCGCGGCTCACACTCGGAGGTGTCGAGGACCAAGACCAGCTTGATGAAGGGGGACACCAAGTCATCCAGGTCCGCTGAGGCTAGCTGCTCGGCGGAAGAGAAGATGTGAGGCTGCCAGGAAAACAGTCCCAGTAGCTGAACTGCCCCTCACAATCCCGAAATATGCACAGCACTCGATCAGTTGGCAAGGACCGCACATCTCATTTAATTGTGCAGAATATTTCATGATGTTTTGGGCCCTGGCTACCTTGAAATAGGATCTCCATGGCGCCTGAGTCTTCGAGTCCTCGGAACGTAGAAATTGAGCCTAGCGTTACAGGTATCTGACGTGCTGCAGGGGAAGGACAGGAAGACCCACATAAGTCCTGTTAATGCATTGACAGGACGAAGGGCTGCGGCTGCTTTCTGAATTGTCCATCAATCTTGTCTGCACAAGAATGCAGATGAACCAGGATCATAGCCACACCTCATGGAATTGTCTGACTGAAGGCAGATCGTGGTACAAAAATATGGATGTGGAATGATACATATTAGAGCAGCTCAATAGCCAAGATCACCTCCCTCTACTGAACCACTGAATCTTCCTTTAAACCTCCAGAAAGCCATATATTGGTAAATGCTCCTCAACTGCCTTGTGCTGCCCTGCCCTGCCCTGCCCTGCCCCAATGAGCCTCTGGTCTCCTTTTTCTACAGGAGTGATTACAGGAGTGGTTGGGAACAAGCAGCAAAATATTATATATAGGATTTGCACTCGGGTTGACGCTCAAGAGATTTCGAGAAACCACCGCAGGGTCTGTCAATACCTGAATCCAGGATGCTGATAATGTATGAAGGCTGTGCGAGGACTTATGCATCAAATCGTATGCTTCTTAAGCATGCTACAGGTCGCGCGAAAGGAAATACCGGTATCTGAGGACTTTCTTGAGTAGTTCGGCTACCAGTACAACAACGACGCATGATAGATTGATCGCCGCTCAGGCCATCAAAGGCATTCGCTAGCAGCCATTGGAGCCACGATGTTTATAAAAAGAATCCTTAACCTTCGTAATAGCCCTCATGCCGCTTTCCTCCTTCCCTCTGGCGTTGAACAACACCTGGCCACTTCTAGTATGTCCACCTCCAGCTGTACCACTGACTCCTCAATGCACATGAGACAATCACGTTACCAATATCTGTCATCTGCATGGTGAGGACATGCATGATAAGGCTGCCATGCCATGATGCATTATCATTTGGAATAGTGCCCCCAAAGATGTCAACATCTCATGCATGGCTAGCGCACATGTCTTGATCAATGCCATGCAGGTACACCAGCCCGAATTTGTTTCAGGACTCAAGTCTAAGACATGCGCATTGTTTCCAGACATCGATAAGGGACCTGGCTTTCGGGAAATTGCAGGTTAGTGCCAGTGTTTATTTGTTAGTGCCAGTGTTTATTTGAAGGTATAGAGTAACCTTCAAGCTAGCATGACTCCATTTGGGGACTCCATCAATGCTCAACTTGGCCATGATAATGAGGTGAAACATTGGTCCCATGGCCCCTAACACACTTCAAAGGGCCATCGCTGTGGCTGTTCGCAAAGCTATGTAGCATGGAATCCTTTGTGTTAGAATGACTGAATGAACATATCTGTGCCAGCTATGATAGTGGACTTGATCTATCTGGACTTGAACTATCATGCCAGCTATCATGAATGAACATATCTGGAAGGCAGTTTGACCCGACACTATTGCAGAAGGCAAAAGCCTTAATTTCAACGCACAGGCCGGGGTCAGTTTACTTCCTTCTACAGTGAAGCGCAATGTGCTAGCCTTATATAACAGGTGTTACCTGCTTCTGGAATGGTGGAACCTGCAGGCCCCTTCTCAGTTTGTGAGGGGAGGGAAAGTAGCTTTTCTTCATCCTCACGTGCACTGCTGTCTTTCAAATGTGTCGTGAATGTTCACCTTCTCCTTTGCCTACCAATCAAAGGTGCAGCACTTGTTAACATCATTGAGCGACTTGGGCAGACAGCTCACAACACCTTGGTGGCGCATGGTCCAGCGGAACTTGAACAGGGGTAGGTTGCCAGATGGATAAGTACCTATGTCTAGGCCAAGTAGATTGCCTGATTTCTTTAATTTTCACGTGGTTGCTAGCTGCTGGCAAACACCCTTCGACAAACCTGACAAGGGTGCATACTGCAACTGACGCTCGCTGCTTGCTGCCTCGTCTTCAGAGCCTGAGCCCTTTGAGGGAGAGTACAACGAGGAAGAATTTGAAGCTGGGGAGTTTGAAGACTTCGTAAGTTCTAGGGGAAGGTGCAATATTTGCGCTGGTATGTCAGAAGTGGTCCACTGGAAATGGCCGTGCAAAAATTTGGGAAAAGTGGGCATGTTTTCTTGCATGATCCTATGCTGCCGGTTTGCGGAAGCCTGTGCTTGTTCGATTCGTCTCATTGATGTGTCTGCACTGAGTACTCAGGAGGTCCCAAATGAAAACTGGGCGGATCTGGACATGAGTAATCTGGATATCAACGATGACGACTGGAACGAGCAGATTGGACAGGGCGAGGACTCCGAAGAGGCCACCACACCGGGTGAAAGGCCTAGACCAGTGGTCTAAGCATGTGTATGCTGCATGGAATCTCGTACATATAGGGTTTGGGGTAGAGTCTTGTGCTCCTCCGGTTTAGTTCACTGCTTGACTCTTTCTCAAGTATGAGGCATTCGATTGAAAGCGATCTTCCCATCACTTGATAGTGTGTGTGGGGGAGAGGAGGTGGGGGGCTTCCTCCCACTACCAAGGGAAGGTTCATGATGTATTGGATCCTTTTGGGGTGGTCTACCAGATTGGCACAGTCTGCACGGCTTTGGCCTGTGACAACCGTCCTGTTCGTGCCTGTTGGGGCAAATTTAGGGTATCAAAGAGGCTTCTCCTGGCCAAATACTGTATGCACAATTTTATTTATTTGGGTGGGTGGGCCATCTAGTTGGGGGCCACCTGGCCGGGGGCACCTGGTATATTAGGCCCGGCATAAGGAATTTCTTTGCATGTGGAGGTTTCCAGTTTCCAGTACCTTCAACATTTTAGGCTGTAGCTTTTGTGGGCTCATCAGGATAGGACTGCAAAGTGCTGTGAAGCCCAGTTATATGATTCTCCAGCGGCAGATACCTTGTGCAAAAATACGGAAATGATTTGAAAGTTCGATGGGGAGCAGGAAAAAGGAAACGCAATCCATCATACTAGTGGAAAACCATAGGTACACGAGCTGATTCCTAGGAACACAAACATTGAGTTTTGAGAAAGTTCCATATTTTAGCCCCCCTCCCTATCTCAGTATCTCACTCACCAGTGGCCAGTAATTTTTTGGCTCAGGTTTTGGACAACCGTAGCCGCACTCTCGTTTCGTCGTCCCACCGTTTTTAAGGCTTATGAATAGCGAGTGCCTTCAATATTGGGTGCTTGGAGGGCAATGAACTGGGATTTTTTTAGCATTGCCACATTTACAAAAAATGTACTAGCTGGCAGCTAGCAGGCAATGGGGTGGCTCAACACACTGTCGTTAGTACCAACGGTCGGCACAATACCGTATAGTGGCAGTATTGAACCATACAACAGTCTCAAGTTGCCAAGCCATGTACTTCTCAGCCACTAGACTACCGGTACCGCTCTGCCTACTTTCCAGTCCTGGTACTATTCAAATTCCAATTCTGAGGCGACTGGATCTGCAGTCTGATCACTCCAGCTGGCATCCGTTGCGGGTGCCCCACAACCAAGCGCGAGTGCTGAAGCAGGCTGTGTTGCTTCGCAGTGCCGCAGGCAGAGTTGGACTGTGGCACACAGCACCTTCCTGTACTTGGCCGTATACACACCACACACGCCTCCTCTTTTGGTCATTTTGTTTGCCCCCTTTTCAGTTTCTTCTCCCTTCTGATCAGGGGGGCGCCCTCACGACCAAGCAGGGGTGGGGTACGCTTGCTTTGTGGATTTTTTTTTGAGAGGCTTTTTTCAGGGCTACTCTGTAGTGGAACTCAGGTGTCGGACTTGGTATTCTTTGCCTTCCCGGCCTCTCTTTTTGTTCCTTTCCCCCTTCTGAACAGTTGGGCGCCCACACAGCCGAGCTTCGCACGGGCCCAGAGGTGTAACGCTCTTTCTCGGTGCGTGTAAAAACTTCACATATGGACCTGGCCGCATGCTTGGAGGCAGATGGTGTCTACCGTGTACAAGAGTGCCTCAACCTCAGAAGAGATGGGAGCTGCCCTACCGTTGCACATCATGCCTGCTGGTGATGAGTTGTTGTGTACGTCTTGTGATCTGCATCCTTGGCTTTAGGATTGTGCATACACGCTGGGCCTACAGGGGATAGACAAGCTAAATCCTAGTTTTTGTTACGTACAGCCAGGCCAAGAGTGTAGCTGTGCTAACTTGATGCGGGGTGGGATAGGGACACAGTTGCCTATGAAACACGGACGAAAGTGTACATGATGCCATCGAGTTCATATTTACAGCTTGGCAATTAAGAAAATAATAGGCGTAGGCATTCTTTTAAGAGCAAACCAGTTCGATTGTGTTTTATCGGCACTAATTTGCATTGATCTTAAGACGATGTTCAAATCTGCAAGAAATTAGAGATCTTGTTGCAGAACGACGTGTGGCAACGGCAGGTGACCATGCTAGCAAGGCCATTTCAGCCCCAGCATATATTTTATCCCAGTAACGGTTTAGGTATATTATGCCAAAACAAATCAGCACCCAATAATTCTTCTACAAATCAACACCCAACACAAATAAGCACCCAATAATTCTTCCAGCTCGTTCCAGGGACCTGATTCAAGACGCGAAAGAGAAGATTCTGGCTGTGTTGTCATCCCCCCCACAGACAATCATAGAGCCATCCGGACTCAATGCCACATCAAGGAGACCCGCTGTGTGGCCGCTAAACTGCTTCACAGCCTTGCATGTGCGCAGGTCCCAGCAGCGCACGATACCATCCAGACAGGCCGTGACCACCATCGGCTGCGCGGGATGCCAAGCCATACGCGTGACTGCATCCGGATGGACACAATGAGAGCCACGTTGCGTCAATGTTGCCAGGTCCCAGACAAGAAGACGGCCATCGACACCCGCGGAAGCAGCGATCTGCAAGTGACTTGAGAAGCCCACTGTTTCGACAGAGTCCAAATGACCTGGCAGCAAAGGGCACATGGGGAACTTCACAAGACATGACATGAGAAGGAAAAGACTATTTCAACATCATGTGATATGCCAAGGATGAGTGCAAGGACTTGTTCGGTTGGGGTTTCCTCGCTTGGCTCAGACAAGGCTGAAAATGGGTTGTCAGCATGGCACAACGTGCTATGAATTACTAAGGTACTGGGTAATCATCATTGCCAAGCTGGAAGCCCCACATGCACATATGATGCGGAAAGACAAACGAGTTGGACAGGGAACATGCTAGTGGCATGTATACCAGGACGCGTTGACCGCATGCACATCTGTGATAAACAAATAAATTTGAAGTGACAGTCTAGTACGCATGTTAATGACTTAACCTTAGGGTCCTGCTAAATAACTAGGCAAGGCCATTTCACCCCCCACAATGTATTACAGAATGCTCTCACATCTAATGTTCATCCTTCTAGAAACTTGACAATCAACTTTTCAAGAAAACTGCCAGTACAGAACACATACCATGCAGTGCCCCCATGATCCTCCCACTGGTGACATTGGTGACCCTGACCGAGCCGTCGTCTGCCCCAGTTATCACTGTACTGGAGTCAGAATGTACAGCGCAACAGGTGACACCTGAGTGGACAGAAAACATCGCATGCAAATATTTAACCAACCAGAAAGACATCATAGCACATCATCATGCCATAGCTTTTCATAGGCCTCAATGTGTGGCAAACTTGACACTACTGAGGGCATCGTCAGCTATTCACAGAAAGACTGGTGCAGAATTGTGACACTGGTCACAGACACAGTATGCAGTGGACATATTGGAACCCATCAGTGACGGGGTAGAGGTCTACACACAGCCGCCATCCTAGCCTCAGCCATGCAAGGCAGCACAGAGATGCAAGGGCCCACCCTTGACAGGGGGCCCTGCCTAGTCACTGGAAGCCAGGTGCAGGCATGCTGTGAGCGGAGGCAGCGATGCAGATGATCGTTCTCTTCATTTGGGATTCCACACATCAATGATGATGGGTAATACTTCACAAAATCACCATACATAGTCAGCTGTCATAACGAAGTTTACCACCAATTACCTGCAGTCTCATGGAATCCATGACCCTGCAGATGCGCAGTGCACTCCCCAGTCTTGGGATTCCAAGCCCGAAGGCTGCCATCATCTTCACCGCCAGTGGACACAACGGTCTTGCCGTCCGGGGTGAAAGAACCTGAAGTGACGGGCCCTTGGTGCCCGGCAAACACCTGTGGTAGGCGGCAGCAGAGGAGGTCTATAAGCTTACGAGATAAAATCACTAGTGATCTCAAGATGGCTAGGTTCAAATGTTTGCCAGGATGGAACTTGGGAGAGCCAATAGCATGCAGAGCCTTTAACCTTCGATATGAAATAATCACCTGCATGCAGCTCCCTGTCTGAGCCATCCACATCCACATCGTGAAATCCTCAGAGCCGGCCAAAACAACATCTCCTTTAGGATGCCATTTAAGCCAATCGACAGATCCCCCAGGACCCTCAAGCGTCTGAACCAGCTGCCCATCTGAAGTGCTCCACACCTTGACAACACCTGCACAGCAAATGAATACATGTCATGAATCTCGCAACTTGGGACCACATCCTGGACATACATATAATAATATCAAAAGGGTATACTCTGCAGGTGAAATGGAGAGTTCACTTACCCTCCATGCCTCCTGTTGCTAACAATGTTCCAGATGTGTTGAAGCCCAGTGACGCCACAGAGTCTGAGTGGCCTGACAGCTCGGAAGTGGATAGTGTCCCTGCTGTGCTTTCAAATGCATCTTGGCCTACCTGGAAGGCAAGGCAGAAACCAGATCAGCAACATGACATATGAGTCTGGCATACATTCTGGTCACTCCAGCAACGGCAAGGTACTGGCTTACAGATATCACACGGCTTTTGCAGGGCTTACTCGCCATAGAAATGCTAGGTCATCTTGGCCTCCAGTTGCTACCATGTCGGGCTGAGCAGGATTCCAGGCGACAACAAGTACCGAGTCTACAGATGGAATGGGCATCAACGAGCAAGGGTATGTTAGGTCAGAAACAGTAGCAGTGGGTCCATTGAAACGGCGATAAGGGAGGGCTATTTCGTCCGTCAGGATCAACATCAGCTGAGTGGCAAAATACCTTACCTGTGTGGCCATCGAAGCATTGTATAGAATCATCGTCGTGCATAGGATGATCTCCAGCTTCCTGTCTGCCTTCTTCACCTTCGCCGCCCTCCGAGGAAGCTTCGTCTGCTTCTGTGATGTGAAATAGATCAGAGGACATGTCAGAGGTATGCACACGAAGCGGGCACCAACATCCTGCATTCCTTACCGCCGCCATCCAAATCGTCGATGACATCTCCATCAAGGTCGTCACCAAACTCATCGTCCACATCATCACCTTCCGGCATATTTGTATCTGCCATAATGTTAAAGAGTTTCAGAGTATCTTGACAATCGAGTCCTCCTTCTTTATTGTGCCAAGGATCGGGTACAGTCTCAAACCCTAGCAGGTTCCTTGACATATCGTGTGACATGTTGTTATATCGGCTATCCCCGCAAAATACCATCATCGTCTTTGCCGTGTGGCTACTTGATGAGGCCATCAAAACTCGGCTGAAGAAAGGCTGCACATCAGAGAACATTCCAACTTCTGCCACGTATTGCTTGAGCGTTATCACTTAGACGGCTATGGCGAGACTAATGGACCTTAACGCCTTGTTCATTCAGCATTTGGAGTTCCCTGCCCTGCCAGCATGGTGGGGAGGATGCAACCATGTATCGTCGCAACCGATCGTTTGGTAGCTTGTGAAATATCTGTGTGTTTAATGTATACAATATGGAAAATGCAGGTGGGATGAGGCGGAAGATTCGCCCGAGTTCCAAAAGTATGCAAATTTTGGAATTGCTGGAGCATATGGCCTGATTGCTTTCGTCGCCGCGGTACGTAATATGTTCCTCATGATATTCCATCGACTTTGAGTAGCACCTGAGCAGCCTTCTGTCCTCAGGTCCAGCTGGTGAGAATCCAGCTGCGGGTCCCGGAGTATGGCTGGACGACACAGAAAGTCTTCCATCTGCTGAACTGCCTTGTTTGTTGCGTCCGTGCTGGCGTGTTTTTGTTTCGCCCCAGCCTGGACAGCTTTCATCCCGTTCTGCTGAAGGTGCTGCTGTTGGACCTTCCTGGTGAGGTTCTGTGAGAATGCTTGGGGTCTAGGAGCAAGTGCATAGCATTCTAGCCATGCCCATGCATCAGTTCAAAGCATATCAGGGAGACATGGACTCTGGCCATCTTCAACTGAACATCATGCTGACTATCAATCCGTCATGCACTCATGCAGGGCTTCTGTTTTTCACGACTTACACCCTGCTGGTCCTATTCTGGGCTGAGATCTACCACCAGGCCCGCAGCATGCCCACTGGCTCGTTGCGACCTATATTTGCAGCCATCAATGTGGTAGTGTATGCAGCCTTGGTGAGCAAAACCGCATTCTTGATACTCGATTTCTTACATGGAGATCCGCATGCAGTACACATGTACCCATGGTTGTGAGGATGGGAGGCTCACACGCCTGTTTTGACCTATCAGTATCTTTAAATGGGTTAACTCGCTTCAGGGTGCAGCTGGCAACATGGTCTCAGGTATACTGCGTAACTGCACTGCATGTTCTAAGCATTAATATGTAACCTGTGCAGGGTGGTCTTTGGACCATGAGCTGCATGGCCACAGACGATGCCATGAGGCAGATGGGATACTTGCTGTCAGACTTGACACTTGCAGCAGTCTCTGTCTCAGCAGCTATCGGCTTCCTGCTGTATGGAGGACGCCTGTTCCTCATGCTGCAGCGTTTTCCCATTGAGTCGCGCGGGAGGCGTAAAAAGCTGCAGGAAGTTGGGCTGGTGACCTCGATTTGTGCTGGCTGCTTCAGTCTCAGGTCAGTATTTGGGTCAGTAAATGACATAAGCCTAGATGAAAGGGTAGTGCTAGGAAATGCAACCGGGTTGTTTCAATACCCTAAGCACATGAGTTGAATGATTACCTCAAGAGCTGAGTCCACAGTAGCTGGGTATTTCGGTCATTCTTCAGAACCGCCTGTGATTGCCATAAATTGCTGCGCCTTCAGCCCCCCCATCTCTGCTGAACTAGCGGTGAACACTCCTGCGCAGAGCCGTGTTTGTGGCCCTCTCAGCTGTGGACCGGACAGAGCTGGAGCTGGACGTTATGGTGCACCCGCTGCTGAACGTGTTGTATTACACTCTGGTGGAGGTTCTGCCATCAGCCTGCGTCCTTTTTATTTTGAGGAAGCTTCCACCTAAGCGCACAGCTCAGCAGGGCTATCAGCAGGTACGATGATTATTTTGCTAATGGATAAATATTTGTGCAGGACAGTATTACGGAAGTGGCTATATGTCAAGCTGTTCATTGACCTTGCTTCTCAAACTATCAAGCTTGTCCCTTGCCTTGACCCTAACAAATTGACTTCGTACCCCTGGACCCTCTTTGCAGATTCCCTCCTCTTAGTAAGGGTTCTGTCTGACAAGAGCAGTGCCACAGTACGGTACAAAACCTCGTGCTGACACTGGGACTGAAAGATTGTTCACACGGAAATGTGGATAACTGCTGCTGTTCGAGGATGCGACACCGCAGTTTTTGCTGATGGACTTGTAAGCCCAGGCAGCTGATCGAGCAATGTTGTCTTCAGGATTAGGAGAACTTTTGACCCATGATCTATATGAGAGAAATGCACAATAATCCCTGTGTTCACTGGTAACCAGATGGATAATTTACATGAACAGCTGAGGCTAGTTATGCTATGGGGATTACTGCTCATCGGATGCGTAGTGTTGACTCCGCCTACTCCCACTTATTAGCACCTGACAAGGCTTTCAATATTTTCTTCAGGTTGGCCCTCAGGACTCCTTTGTGCCAATCGTTGCTTTCTGTCTGTTGGGTCTCATTGACTCTCTTGACTAGTCTTGCAAGTTGCTGCTGACTGATTTCTTGCCCAGTTCGGGCCATGAATGAATATTGCTATTACTAAACGTATCTAGGGTCCACCATCAAAACGAGGAGCAGGCATGTACTGAATTGAAGCTGTGGAACGGCAGTGACTGGTGTATTCCCTCCGACAACTGAAACGTGTCCAGACTTGAGATATCACCCACAACAACAGCATGTCAACTAGATACTCTGGAAACTCAACGCCCTACTGCCGACACTTCTAAAAAACAATGGGCCACGTGATTACAGTGTGTGCGCACTTCGTGCACGGATAGTAGCCTTCATGCTGACAAGAAGGTGACATTGATCGTGGCAAACGATGAGCTGAAATTTGACCTTGCCAGGCCAGGGCATAACAAAATTCACACAAATAAGACTTTCGCAACATGAGTGGGACTGTTGGGAGCCGGGTTGATCCGCGTTACCTTACCATTCCATGCTTGCTGGAGCAAACTGAAGAGTAGTAAACGTTGCAATGCGGTAGTATTTTTCCACGTCACAACCATTTCGTGTGTAGAGACATGCCAGCTGCCAGCACCGATGGATTATTAAAACCAGGATGTGTGTTAGTCTCTAGTTCACCTTTGAGCATGGCAAAAGAGCCCGTCAATGCCAAGCCTGAATGCCGGGCCACGCGCTACGCCATCAAATTCGACCCACCGTGCTTCTGCTTGGAGTATCAGGATGCATTGCTCAAGAAGCGCGTTCGGCAGGTATGTTTGGAAGCTGCTGTCGCGCGGACATCGAATTTGAGAAATGTCGAAGTTGGATATTGTACTCATGCAACGCACCCACACAGGTGAAGCTGACAAAAGTAGCTCCAGATGTTGACCCTGACCGCCTGACTAGGAAGGTAAGTGCAAACTAAATCGCCAGAAGGATTTTCTTGTGAATTTGTCTGCAATGGCTCTTCACACAACAAGCATTTTACCTGGCATGGGAGCAGATCATTCGGAGCTTCCCCCGACAACTGGATGTCAAAGCTGTCAAGTATGAGCAGGTAGGGTCCTGCGCATTGCCTGCAACTCTGCTGTTGTAGCGCAGTCGTTGCAAGTGAGCTGAAGCATGCGCATGGGGCATAAGCACGCGCATGCAAATTCTGGCATCTGAAGGTACTCCTCCTCAACTTCAGGTTCGCAAACTTGTGTTTAAATTGCTGGAACGAGTCCGGCTGCAGCAGCCAGGACCTGCAATCCTGCCACTGGCACAAACCCTTGGGCTGGCGCCGTTGGATTTTCCGACCACGCCAAAACTTGTGCACAGTGACTCTCCCAAGATTGCTAATGTGGCCACAAATTCAGTGCGGCAGAGCAGCATGGTCGTGTGCAGTGAAGACCGCTTCAGCACCAGCTCCCTAGGGGACACTGACAGCAGTGCCGAGCGCGGCGTTGATGAAGCACCCCAACCGCCTGTACGTGGCAAGGCTGCAGTGGATGAGGAGGAGGATGAATTAGACATGGAAAGTGCTTTATCCGCCCTAGATCGAGAGCTAGGTGAGCACTGGGCACTTCTAGAATTGGGAGACCATCTGCAAAACTGGATGTCAAGGACTATTCACGAGCGTATTTGCCATGTCACTTCGGCCCGCAATATGAGCATTTTGAATCTGGCAATTTTGACGCAGGTGACGCACATTCTTTTGTCAGCTTGTCATCTGACGTGCCGTACCGGAATGTTTCTTCCACTGTGTCCAACCCTGGGGCCACTACCTCTGGCCTGTCTGTTGCGCAAACCTCGGATGGGGCGAGCAGAAGTCGATTTGCTCAGGTGAGCTAGCTGAGCTGATCTCCTCAACCTGTTTTTCAAGTGCATAATCTGTCTAGCAGTCATCTTATTTTGCATGCCTTGACCTTTGCCAGGAGGCGGACCGGCTAGTGTTGGAAGTGAGCATCGAAGGGGATGTTGATTTGAACAAGGTCACAGATGTAGAGCTCAAGATGGTCAAGATAAAAATGGAGGAGATATTTGCGGAGAATCGGATTCTTCCTGGAGACCCCATGTTTGAATACGACAAACAGGTGGGTTTGGGAGCTGTGATCAGGATTTGGGACTGCTGGTGGGCAATGCAATGGTCGACCTGACTAGGTCTAACAGCCACTGCATGTGCTCGCCATACCTCGTCATGCATGCATGGCTGGACATGACCTGACTGCCTGTTGTAAATGGCCACAACAGGTTGAGTTTGGGCCAGCTACAGAGGCTAACGAATGGGATGACAGTGGGGATGATGAGGGTTCTGAGGGCCCAGAACTGCAGCTTGCGACCCAACAGCCAGAAGCACATCCTCGGTCTACAGCGGCTTCAGACATAGAGCAGAGCACAGTACAACCAAGAAGCAACGTGTTCATTCCACCTGCTCTGGACTTGGGAGGCACAAAAGATGATGACGAGGACGAGGACGGGTACTCTTATGGGGACCAACTATCGGATGAGATCAGCCCGGTGTCAATCCCGGACGAGCTCAGCCCTACTCGCATGCGTTTTGATGCTGATGACAATGACGAAAGCTTGGAGTGGCCATGCTAACGGCCCATGGCTCATGCTAGGGCCTTACCTTTTGGTATGCTACAACTTTTTTCAAGCCTTTTATTTAAAGCTCAAGACATATTAATCTCTCCCATGGCTGACATTGATGACCGAGTTGCCTCTCTATGTAGCATGAAAGTCCACTGGTTTTGGTAGTGCAAGCGAACAAGCCACAAGGCGATCACTAGGCTATACCATATATTCAAATACTTGATGGATTTCCTTCCTTATCTTTCTTGAGTCCCCCCTAGGTTTTGTGGATCAATGCATTATGTTTATTTGCTGCTCTAACTACCCCTTGATAGGCAGAGATTAGGTGAAAAGTCAAAATGGCACTCTGCCCTTGAATGGGACTTGAAATACCTGTGCTGCATTATGTAAATGTAAGCTATGACAGTCAGGCAGTATTCTGAAGTTCCGGTGGAGGCGTTTCCTTTCTCTTTCTGTCCTTTTACTGCCTTTCCAATTCCATAGGGCCCTGATGGTAACTCCGCGCAACTCCCCGCGTGCCTTTCGAGCATGAAGCTGCCTTCATCAGTTTCATCGTCATTCTAAGGGCTTAGGGGAGACAATGATTATCTCCTTGGCTGAATTTGCACTTACCACTGAAAATGCTTACATGACTGTCTCACGGCCCATGCTAGGACCTGAGCAGAGACTGCCAGTTAGCATCATGTATGGTTTCGGTATAACAATCTGTATGCAGCAGATTACTCAACACTTTGTAGCCTGCCCTGAATCAGAACATAATTAGGATGAGAACGTGTTGACCAGGGGTGACCCCTGGTGTTGACCAACGTGCTAGCCCCTGGTGTGTAGGTCAGGTCAGGTCAGATCAGGGGAGTTGGATCGACCCACCTATTTTGCCGTATTCTCAATTGTCGATAAGGGCCTGTCTTCAACTCAGATTGTGGCACGCAGAGTTTTTCATTCGTGCTCATAAATGCTCACCCGCCTTGCTCGCCCCGCCTTGCACCAACGCCACTCATCACGCTTGGTTTGCTTCGCCTCGAAGAATAAATCTGAAATGGCCACGTTCACAAAGACGATCGTGACTCCAGGTGCAGGGCCAACGCCTCAAAAGAACCAAAAGGTTACAGTCTCCGCTGATCTGTACCTTGCTGATGCCTCGGGCGGAAAGGGGACTGGAATCTGGTCGACGCACAAACCATCCGGTTTCCTGTTCCCTGCTAAGTCTGGACCAGAGCCGTTCGAATACGAGGCAGGAGTTGGTGGGGTGGTCCGTGGCTGGGAGGATGGAGTGGCCAGCATGCAGCTGGGAGAGAAGGCCATCCTGAACCTTCCATGGCTACACGCATGTGAGTGCTGATGCAGTCCACCCACTTTTCAAGATAATTATTGTTTATTTTGTTTTGAAATGGGGTGGTGTCCGACTTGTGTTTACCCCCTTTCAGATGGAGCTGCTGGCAACCCGGGCTTCAAGATCCCAGCTAAGGCCGACTTGGTCTTTGAGATTGCAGTTCTCAAGATTAGGTAGATAGCAACTATCAGACCGAACTCATGTGATATTGCCCAAGGGAAATCAGCTGCTACGCATTCTGTCATGCTGCATCTTCTTGTGCTCTAGAATCTGTCATGCCGGAGGACTGCACCACACGTGTTGGTGAAAACGATTATCTCTTGGAACTTTTTTGCCTGTTCTTGCACAATGATACTGGCGGCACAGTGCCCTGGTGTGAATTGTCTTTTAATGTTTACTTACAAACATTTTTGTACCGCCTAGACTGACATTGTCACACCTATCGTTAGGCCAACATCTGGCTGTGTCACTGGAATTGTTAGTCAGTGCACAAGGACCACCAAATGAAGCCAATTCTACATGGGCCCACCTGTTTTTCTAGTCTGCCCGAGGGCAAGCTGGCTGATAGTTTTAGTATAAACTGAAGACAGCAACAACAAACTCGAAGGCAGTGGTCAATTTATATATAAATACAGTTTTCCCTGCATGCTGGTACCATATAAATTAGATATACCCTACAATTTTACAATTGATGCCTATCATCCAGCAGCCCTGCATATTTATTTCAGTTTTGAGCCCGCTAGCCTTATTGAAGACAGATGTTCATTATAACAGCGCTGAGAATTGCAAGCCATCTGCAATTCTGCACAGTAGTACACACGCTGCACGATCAAGCATCATCCAAAGTTGGAGGCCCCCCTTCCACTGAGCTTATGGCAGGTTTGCTCAGGGCACTCCCATGACGTTGCGGCCTGCAGGATTGAAGGCAGTGACAGAGAGGGTCAGCACAGGTGACGGGACAGCATCTAAGAAGATCAGGCTGTGAGATGCGCGAGACCTGTGATGGACACATGCCGTGCAATGGAGGCGCAATAACGGATAAGCTGACAACCTAGACATTGGCCTCACAGGCCTGACAGACAACTCACTTCTTCTTCGGATTGATCTCAACAGCATTGACCTTAGCCGCAAATCTCAGTGAGCACAGCGACTCGCCAGAAAAGTGCATGCTTGGGGCCACGTTCACAAACATGAGCGCTTTAGCATCGCCCCCCAAGCTTGGCTGAAGGAGGTACGTCAGTTTGGAGTTGCGGTATGGAACGTGCTGCTGCTTGTTACCCAACGCCACCATGACATCACCTGCAGACAAGAATGGGGGTCACGTTCGGGACTCCTCAGTATTGCCATGATGGGCAGGCAGTGACACCGCCATTTATAACATACACTACTATTACGGATGACCTGGCCGCCTGGGCCATCTCAGGCCCTTATGTGACCACGTCACATGCGCCAAGCTTGCAGTCCAATCATTTGGTGAGAAAAAAGCACTCACCCAACGCGCTGAGGCTTGTATTGATGGCCTGAGCTTCTTTGAGCCTGATGCCGGTTGAGCCGCTGTCTTTGACGCGCTCACTGCCAGCCAAGTCAATCAGGTTCAACACGCCCATGGCAGTCTTGTTCTGCGCCTCGTGCACGCCAATCAGCTTCATTGTGAACACCATGTGGCTGCGGCTCGACTGCTCATTGAGTGCCGTGCACCCTACTGAGCGATGGTGCATGGCCTCAGCGAGTAGTGCCGAGACGCGGTCAGGTAGAGCCGTCTGCAAGCCCTTCCTCATAGTCGCGGCGCTGGCGTTGACCTTGTTGCCGCCCCGCTGGCCGGCCTTCAGCGCTGTCAGGGAGCCCCCAGTGCCGCCGCTGTTGCGCTTCCTGCTTGGCTGTGAGATGTCGACCACCGTCAGATCCGTCACCGTCGCGGTGCCGTCCGGGTTGTGGATCACCTGCAGGTAGGCAGCGGCTCGGCAGTTAGGAATGAGCACGATGCCAGTGTGCATGCCAAAGGTTGAAGGGGATGAATGATCAGCGAGCGCAGGTTGGCGGGCAGCGAAGAAATGCTATGGCTCGAGGATCAAGCTCAGATCAAGCCAAATGTCATGAGGGAGTCTTTGAGCATGCATGATTCATGATGAGTTTATGACTGTCGCTTTGCTATCCATGGGCCTTCAAGAGATGCATGCGACCTGGAAATCATTTGAGGCAGGACCGAAACATCACACTGCTGGCTGCGTATGCTGCCAGTGTTGCGGTTTACAGGGATGAGCAGTGCCACTCAAGCATCTGACGCCCCATGTCCTGAGGGGAATGGCCAAACCTAAAACCCTAACAACATGCTAAACTGGGGAGGAAATGGTTCACTTCAAATAGCCAGCCAGACAAAGGCAGTATTTAGTATCACGTGCCTGATGTTTTGCTTGTCCCTCAGGCTTGATCTCGGACAGAAGGTCCCTGTACTCCTCATTGTAGATCTCGAGCATGCTGACCTGCATCGTGAAGGCCCAGCCCTCTTTCTCCATCCGCTGGCTGCAGTCAAAGATCTGCGTTCATGTCAGTGAAGTCCATTGAAGACATCTTAGTTTTCCCTACTGTTGGACCGATCTCCTCCTCCGTGTGCCCTGCATCATGTGGCTCACAGGGAGGTCACCGCTTGATGCAGGGCACAGGTATTAGGGGCGGGCGAACCAACGTGTCATGCCATGCCTATAAAGTTGGCCATGCCTGTGCTGTGGATGTTCAGCTTTGATACCTGTGGCACAGATGACATCTCTGTGGTATCCCTCACCTGCTGCATTGCTCTTGGGATGATGCCAGGATGTTCCTGATCCCCCATCATCGTGAAGGTTTTGCCCGAGCCAGTTTGTCCGTAAGCAAAGATGCAGACCTGCCCCACACAACGCCAGAAACTTTAGAATCTCGAAAGGACAAATGCATTTATGATCAGCGAACCGAAGGACAATGATATTTGCCTGCGGGCCTACATCCTCACCCTGTGTCCATCCAGAGAGCTCTGCACCAACTCGCTGATCTCTTTGAACACGCCGGCTTGCGTCGCCTCTATGTCAAACACCTTGTCAAAAGCAAAGGTGTGGCTGTTGATTCCCCCGGCACCGTCGCGCGCATGCGACTGCAGCGTAATCGCCATGGAGATAGGGTCTTCGCTCTCGGTCAACGCGAGGGCCATGTCGGAGTCGTGTTCTTTCGAGGCCTGGAGAGGAACGAAAAACACACAACCTCAGGGTCGTGAGAAATCATGCATGGACGAGCCGCCTCCGAGTGCACCCTACTCAATAAAAATATTATCTCATCAGCCTGTGCAACACGTGACAGTAGACGCTGAGTGGCCCAGTAGGTGGCTGACCCTCAGGCATCTTACTATTTCCGTAGGGATGAGTGGCCGGACTCTGCAGAAGACGCGGATGTTGCCCTTGAGTTCCTGGATCATGTTGTGCATTTTCCTCCGCATCTGATCGCCAGCGAACACCCGCCTCTCTGCATCGTCCAGTGCAGCTTGCAGCTGCTCCACCTGGGCCTGTGGCCAAACAACAGCGCAGGGGGGTTGGGGGGCGGATGGAAACAATATCAGGGAGGTAGTGTCTCACTGTCGGTGTGGGCCCCTACCCGGCCCTCACCTCCGTTGAGGAGCAGGGTAGGGGGCCCACCTCGCGCACAATTTGGGGCCCGGTGACCCAAGCTCCCATGCCACTGTCACTACCGGGGGAGACGCACACCAAGACGAGGGACCTGATTCATCTACAAAGTTAAGTGCGGCGCAGACCCAACGGACCTGAAGATCTTGGAAAGCCTGGACCTGTGTCAGCCTCCTGATCGAGGTGCCCGTAGACAGGGCACGAGGAGCGACCTTGAACTGGTTGCTGCTGCTCAAGCTGTCAGGTTCTGCCCGCGGAGTGCCTTCCAGCTGGCCCTCCTCCTTTATTCGTGTGTTCGACAAGCTCCTCTTAAACTGTAGAGGTGGTTATTGCAGCATATCACATAACATTTCAATACGGGTGACGTCACCAAGGGTTCCAGTCATGTCAGTGTAAATGAATTGTTGCGATTTGTTCAGGTTTATGTGATGACCTATGGGAGCCGTGTCACCTCACCTGCATCACAGCAGGAGGCAGATGAACTGGGACAGAGCCGTTGGGGCCATGATGGACATATCTGCAAAAAACAGGCCAATTGGTGATAAATGGATTGTTTATGGTGATGTATTGCTATATGGAGGGCAATGACTCACAACAATTCCCGGGTTCTTTAATACTCGGGCTGATGTGGCAGCTCTGCAGGTTGTCAGGTCGCCTTCATGCGTTGCGATGCCCACTCCTGACACTCACATTCATACAATCATATTCACATTCATAATGTGAGCAATCTGTGTCTCACATGTACCAGCACCGCACCTTTTCAGGTTGTCCAGCTCATCCTGAAGCGACACTGGTCGATGCTGTACAGGAGGCAGGCGCCCAGCATCACCATCACGCAGCCTCTGCAGCTCCGCAGCGCACTCGTCACACTCTCGCTGCAGGCTCTCTACTTGCTGTGAGAGGAGGCAAGGCAAGGAGCAAAAGTCACTACACGCCAGCCCCCCCCCCCCCCTATCCTCTGCTAGTGCCCGCAAATGGCAGAAGGAAGGAGGTTTGACAGGATGCGAGGAGAACAGCATGTCAACTGCCGACCCACCTTATCAAGCCGTTTCTCTCTTGATGAAAACTCGGCCTTGGACCGGCGAAGCTCCACATCCTTACTGCTGAGCTGCGCCTGCAGGGCCTTAGCCGCCTGCCAGAACGTGGAACACACACTTATACCCTCAAGAGTAATACCCTCAAGATGCTGCTCCATTGCACAAGTCACAGGATGAACCAGCTGGACAAAAGCCGTGCTTCGCTTTATCGGAGTATTTTTCAGGCGGAATCTTATTCCAGCAGAGGGCTGCTTCTGCTCCACCAGGTGCTTGGTCTCAAGAAGGCCACCTCTGGACACACGCAACGCAAAAACAGCTCCGCTATTTCGTGGAGCAAAAAGGCCAAAGGAAATCAACTCTTTGCACCCAAACATAAATGTAACATAACAATTATATATGCTTCAAATAACCTATGTGCATCGAGCATGCCTGCAAGAGCACCTGCAGGGATTGCAGTCAAAGCATACCACCCCGCCCCGTAGTTGAGAGCCGCAGTCGCACACCTGTTCTGCCCCAGCCAGATTTTTGACGAGTTCCAAGTTCTTCGCCGCAAAGCCATCCTCGCTCACGCTACAACCATGGATCAAGGTCTCCACCTGTGCCCTCAGTGCCACTGATTGAGCCTGCTCGGCCTGCAACCGATTCTTCAAATCCTGTGAGCGCATCCAAAGGAAAGTGCGTTCAGTCATTCACTGCTCATCCCACATTCCATTCACACCACCCTCTCCAGCAGTGGCATACATTAGCTGCAGACCCTCAACCCTCAACCCTAAATTAGATGCAGACCCTCAATCCTAAATTAGCTTTAAACCTAAAACCCTCAACCCCAATAAGGTTTAATCAATGTCAACCCCCACCACAGCACATGTGAACAGAGGTAAGCCATTGGAGCGGGTGGAACTCTGGGACCTGTAGATCTCCAGTTGATGAAACATAGCCTCTAGAATCTGGCAGCATGTTCGCTGCACAGTGGCTGCCTCCTCGATCTCTAGATTGCTAGCTGCCTGGTTGTTGTCTGAGGGCTTCTGACAGAGCCACTGACATCTCTGCTGCTCCAGGCCCCACCTTGATGTCCCGCGACCAGCCCTCTGCCAGCGCCTTGTGCACTGAAGTCTCTCTGCGAGCCTCGTCATTGGCGTCTTGCAGCCTCCCTCTTTCGGCAGAAGCCTGCTCAGTTAAGCGGGTCTCTGCGGTCATCCGGTCCTTGTTGCATTTCATCAGCTGTTTTGGGGCAGCAGGGCAATGGATGCGGGCATGCAGGCTGAGCACTTTCCCTTGCGATTGGCAAGCAAGCTGGTCTTCTGTGGGCGGGGCAGCGGGCGGGGAGCTGGGCAGGGGAAGAAGCAGGCATGGAGCGACTATGCAGGGCACAAAGAGCAGATGCTGGCCCATGAGGTGTAGTACGGGCGGGGTAGAAAAAATGCAGCACAGCCGGCACATCATTGGTCGGTCGAGTCGCCTTAAACTCAAGTACTCAGTAAGGGATGTGTATCGAAATCCAGGGGTTGCACAGGTGGTTTAGGCTGCCAGCACCACAACTACCGGTATTAGGGTGTCAGTGGATGACTGGTCTTGCAGCCAGGTATGCATATCAAAAGGTCTAGGATGACAGACAGGCTGGTGGGCCTAATGCATCACTGTGGCCGGGACTGCTGGGAAGCCCCTGCTGGGAAGCCCCTACTGGGAAGCCCCTGCTGGGAAGCCCCTACTGGGAAGCTCCTGCTGGGAAGCCCCTACTGTGAAGCCCCTGCTGGGAAGCCCCTACTGTGAAGCCCCTGCTGGGAAGCCCCTACTGGGAAGCCCCTACTGGGAAGCCCCTGCTGGGAAGCCCCTACTGGGAAGCCCCTACTGGGAAGCCCCTGCTGGGAAGCCCCTACTGGGAAGCTCCTGCTGGGAAGCCCCTACTGGGAAGCCCCTGCTGGGAAGCCCCTGCTGGGAAGCCCCTACTGTGAAGCTCCTGCTGGGAGGCCCCTACTGGGAAGCCCCTGCTGGGAAGCCCCTGCTGGGAAGCCCCTACTGGGAAGCTCCTGCTGGGAAGCCCCTCCTGGGAAGCCCCTGCTGGGAAGCTCCTGCTGGGAGGCCTCTGCTGGGAATCCCCTGCTGGGAAGCTCCTGCTGGGAGGCCTCTACTGGGAAGCCCCTGCTGGGAAGCCCCTTCTAGGAAGCCCCTGCTGGGAAGCCCCTGCTGGGAAGCCTCTGCTGGGAAGCCCCTGCTGGGAAGCCCCTTCTAGGAAGCCCCTGCTGGGAAGCCCCTGCTGGGAAGCCTCTGCCGGGAAGCCTCTGCTGGGAAGCCCCTGCTGGGAAGCCCCTTCTAGGTAGCCCCTGCTGGGAAGCCCCTGCTGGGAAGCCCCTGCTGGGAAGCCCCTGCTGGGAAGCCCCTTCTAGGAAGCCCCTGCTGGGAAGCCCCTGCTGGGAAGCCTCTGCTGGGAAGCCCCTGCTGGGAAGCCCCTTCTAGGAAGCCCCTGCTGGGAAGCCCCTGCTGGGAAGCCTCTGCCGGGAAGCCTCTGCCGGGAAGCCCCTGCTGGGAAGCCCCTTCTAGGTAGCCCCTGCCAAGAAGTATGAAGGGGATCCCATGATTTCAAATTCAACCAGATTGCCCCCTTCATCAAAAATTCAAATCTGCCCCCTTAGGACAGGCCATTTCCCAGCAGCATTCCAGCGTGACCCTGCCAGCCCTCACCTGTGCTGCAGAGGCCTGCATCTTGGCCTGCATTTTGGCCACCTCAGCCCTGCCCTCATCTCGCTCCCGGAACACGTTTGCCCTCTCCGCTTGCAATGTCATGAGCTGCTTCTGTAGGTCCTTGACCTGGATGTTGAGGAGCCCCAACTGCAAAGCAGACAGCAGAGGTGGATGGTTTTTCCCGTCCAGCCAGACCTGGTGCCCAGCACTTTGTGGCTAGCTGCGGCATGAAGAGTACGCTGGATCACAGGCAAATGTCAGAATGCCACTTCCTGCCTGCAGGCAGCTAGCCAGACACCATGCACGAGTAGACACACCTGCTTTGTGGCGCCATGCGCCTCCGCAGTCTTGGAGATCAAGCGCTCGTCCTTGCTGTTGAGCTCTGCCGTCAGCCGAGCTATGGTCCTCCCTAGCTCAGCCTTGGCCTGCTCTGCCTCAAACCTTGTCCGCGTGTGCGCGGCCTGCTCCTCACGCAGCTTGTCCGACTCCACCTTCTTCATCACATCGGTCCAGTCACGCAGGCGCTGCATCTCGGTCACCGTCTTGGACAGCTCAGACCCCAGCCGGGCCGACTCCTCCGCCAGGCGCCCCGACTCCTTTTCAAAGTGCTGCTTGTCGGAGCGGGAGTGCTCCAGGCTGCTTTGCGTGGTGCGCAGCGAGCCTGAGGCGGCATCCAGCCGCTTCTTGAGCTCAGTAGCTGTTGCCTTATGCTCCTGTGATGACCGCTGCAGATGCTGCACGTCAGCCTTGCGGGCCGCAAGCTCCTCCTTCAGCGCGGTCAGCTACATGCGGCAAGGGGGCAGGATGAATGCAAGCCTTCCCCCCCACAATTGTACGATCTATGGCTTTGGCAGGGTGTTGGACCATAGGGTAATGTGAGGGTAACTTTACTTGTACTTTGCTGTGGCAGCAAGCTGCTGCAAATAAACTCCTCAGCTCTTAACAGCATGCTGCTACACCTCCTACTTCCATGAGCCCACAGAGTGCAGGTTGCTTTTCCGCACCTGCTGCATCTGCTCATTGACAGTCGACCTCAATGAGCCGATTTCCCCCTCCATGAAATCTGTGTCTTGCTCATACTTCTCTAGCTCGCTGGCAAAGTCCGCCCGCTGCTGCTCTCCAGTCCAGAGCTCCTGGCGCTGCTGGTTCGATTCACCGGTGACTGTTTCCAGTTTGCTGGTGAGCTATGCACATGGGCACACGGCGAAGATCAGTCTTGTGGTGCGTGGTGCTGGATAGGGCTGCTTGGTTTTCCTCGGTACTTCATGGTGTCGCATGATTTAATATGGTGCTGCATGGTGCTGCATGGCGCTGCATAGTAACACGATTTACGGGCAGGATGCAGGAGATGGTGTGGCATGGCACACAAGAATTAGCATAGTGCTGCAGTGTAGGAAGGCAGGCTAGAATACTGAATCGGCCAGTAATGCCTTGCATGCTGAAGTGTGACCGATGGGTGTGTCGATGCTGGCATGCCGTAGGGTACAAGTACGGTACCTGACGCATGTCCTTGGTGCTTTTTGACACTTCGCTCTGAAGTTGCTCACAGCGCTCATTGGCGTGGGAAAGCGCCTCCTTGAGCGTCATAACCTCTGACTTATAGCTCGTTGTCCGGGCATTAGATGTCTTGATGTCTTCCTCCAGCTTATAAGTGGTCTTGGAGGACATATCCATGAGGGACTCCATGTCATCTAGCGCTTGGTTCACGCCCGGCCATTCTGCTGCTGTACCATCCAGAATGGAGAGAACCTGTATCTGGTCGCGTATGGCTGACATGCCTGATCTAAGAGCCATGACGAGCTGCTGTGCCGAATATATTCTCTCTTGGCCCTTTCCACTGGGGTTCACCCCCGCCCGTTGGGGGGCAGTTGATTGCGCCATCCAAGGTACTAATTCATAGCTGTCTTGAAAGTTTAGCTGCCTATAGCTACCATGCTAGATCGACCTGCGGCAAACAAGACGCGGGTGTTGTGAACATGTTCAATATGCGTACCCTCATGAACGTGGAAAGTCACCGTGTATTCTAGATGCCAACGCATTATATGCAATTGTCGAAATCAGGAGAGTCTCATTACGGCTAGCTTGTTAAAGTAACCATTTGCCAGTGAAATGTGTGCTGGTGTGTGCTCGAAGAATGGAAGATGTGATCAACTTCATATCAGCTAGCCCTGGCTATTTCAAATGGGAAATTTTGATGCGTGGGACGTGACCTCGATCTTGCTCGCCAAACTTGATGCATGGGCAAATGGGCAATACACCCACAATAGGTTGAGTACGAATGTGTGTCTCCTGGTGGGCGAATCAATGCTTGCTGTTGCTGACTTTCCTGATTCGCACCAAAGAGTACTGTCCTTCTTTTATTCATCACGATTGTAGAATGAACCTTACCCTCCATCGGCAGTGTCTGATTCAGAGGAACGCCGAACCATCTACCCGGGTAGAGCTACGGGTTCGAACCTGCGTGTCTTCACGTAGATGTCTTGCATCCATTAAGACGAAGGCGGCGGTTTTGGAGGATGTTGGCCAGGCTGCAACAGTTCCCGGAAGGCCAAGCCTGGAAAAAAGAGATGCCAAGGATATGTTTGGTAAGCGTGCATGATACTTCGAACAGCTGTGACCAGTAGGTACCATAACAAGAAACGAATGCCTACATTTTCAGGCGACGCAACGAACATCGCTACCGTCGATGTCAATGATGCCGAGAAACTGTATCTTTCGCTGCCAGAGAGAGGAAACGACAAACATACACTGATTGTGCTGTACACGCCCTCCTGTCAGCACTGCAAGGGCATGGAGGCACAAGTAAGACTCGAGATGGGACACAATGCAGGGGCCACTGAGCCGGGCTGCAATGTTGACAAACTATGCTCATTGCATTTGGCCTGCACTCATGCCAAAGCCCATGCCCAAAGACATGCCTCCCATACATAGGGTTTCGCAAAGACGTTGCATGCATGGCATGCTTGCATGGCTGCATGGGTTCAGAAATATCATCCCATGGTCTCAAGTCTTGTTCACCGAGCTCAGTGTGAACTCAAGAAATCAAGCATGAGGCCAGGAATTAGCTGAACCACAGATGACAAGCATTTAGCATGGAATACATGTACCTGTGTACCTTAGGTTCGCCGTCTGGCCAGCGGCCTGTCTTCTGAAGCAAGTCAGCTCTCCATTATGACTTTGGACTGCAGCACACCAGCAGCTCGCTACTTCGTGAAGCAGGTGCTGGATGTGCCAGCAGTGCCATCCTTCTGCATCTTTCCTCGCCACAGCAGGACATTTTACAAGTACAGGTGAGCCGCGACAAGCATGCCTCAAACGCACTAGTGCCCGTGGCATGCACGCCATGCAGCCATACATCAACTAGGCCGATACTGTTTTACATGATTGGCAAACAAGTGGCATGAAATGTTCCTTGTTTTGCCGATGTTCCTGTTTAAAGCATGCGGCCAACTTAATATCTGCCCTATTATTGCCTTGATCTTGCCCAGAGGTACAAGCCGCGAAGCCGAGTCCTTGCTCAAGTTCCTGAATCTCGTCTGCAACCAGAACGAGGAAAGGCTCTGGGTTCTAAGTCAGCCTGAGGCCGCTGCAACCGCAGCTGGTCACCAAACGCTGAGCATTGCAGCAGATTCAAACTCTGGACTCAAAACAAGCCCTGTGAATGGGGCTCTGGCCGTTGGCCTTGCAGTAGGACTTGCTCTGCTGGCTGGAGCCGCAGCCATTGCAAGGAGTAGGCAGTCATCAGGGGAAGCTAGCAGTGAGACATTTGCTGCTGCAGACACGTCCAAGGTTGCAAAGGCCGCTGAGGAAACTGCCCAGCAGCAGCCCATGCAGAAGCTCCTCTCTGACATCGACTCGACGCTGGGCCGCATGACCAGCCTCACGCTGCGGCTGTTGCGAGCAAGGCTGGGCCTCATTATTGCACCCATGGACGACGAGTCCATTGCCATCGCGGCTGGCTCATCTGCTGACCCTGCAAGCAGCAACGGTGTGGATGTGGATGCAGGCACCAGCTCATCCTCATCGCCCCCACCAGCCACTCCTGGGGGAGGGCGGCCCTCAAGGGCACCCATTGTTGCTGCAGCCACCATCACCCTGCCCGACGCCAGTGACACTATGACACCAGTGTGGCTCATGTCAGAGGCTGAGTCATCACAAGAGGACACACACTGGTCGGAGGAGCGGGACGAGCAGGCGCCTGAGATGGGCCTGCTTCCTAAACAAGCTTTAGAGCTAGCCATGAAGATGCAAGCAACCGTCGGAGCTAATAGCTACCTGGGTGCCGATCAGGTGCTGGCCTTAATGGAGGAAGAGTCGGACGATGTGGGTCGTGTGATCGAGCGGCTCATGAAGCTGCAGCAGCAAAAGGGCTCATGATACATCAGGCGAGAGACTAAACTGTGAGGGGAGCAGGGGGACTGCATCGCTCCACCATCGTCCTGGCTGTGCTTAGTGGCTGGACTTGAGCTTGCTCATCCCCTACCAGCCCCACGCGGCCGAGCGTTCAACAGGGCCCTGCGGATATGCACCGTCGTTAACTGTGAGGCGGGACTGAATCATTACAACTTTATGCACCTGCAACTGTCGATAAATTATGAATCTTGCATGACAATCTTCAATTTGCCTCGGGTACCAAAAAAACAAGTGCTCTGGTGACTGGTCCCTATCATATGTGCGGCTTACGAGGGCTGAAAAAGGCCCTCCGGGAGATCTCCTCTTGATGATCTCCTTGATTTGCCAATTTAACTTGCTGCAATCTTGCATTGGATCTTTCAATAATTATTCGCTCCCTTGTTCCATCTTTTAATCTCCCTCTTCACAAGTATAAAACAAATATATCTGCAGAGGGGGGAGGTATTTTTGCTTTGTCATAATGATTACATTTAAGTGAAACAGGTGGCTGTAAGTCTGTAACGCACATGCTAAGATGTCAGCAAGGAAGTGAGCAAGTAGCCTCCACACTATGGTCGCTGCAATAATTAAACAACTAACAGGGGCATGTCATTAGCCTTTGGTTCCAGTTCTCCAAATATTTATACAGTATGAGATTTTTACCCCAAAACACGTTATGGACAAATTAAACATGGAAACGAAAGCAGCCAGGCCCTGGCCGTCCTTCTATCCCCAATGGATCCTTGCCAAGACAACAAACACCCAAAGCGATGGCGCAGTGTAACTCTTGCTGCCAGAAACAAATCTCAACAAAAGACAAGGATTGGGCGCACAAGCTAAAAGAAGTCAATGGCAAGGTAAATTATGAAACAAGTTTGCAGTAAATCATGATCACAGTTTAAATGCTCCACATTTAGCCGTAAGGTTGCCATACCGCCATGTCAGCAGCGGAGATGACGAGTTGAAGCGGTCCAGCACAAGTTCGGTAGCCTGTTAACCTCTTCTGAACTGGCCGGGCTTGTTGGGGTCAACCCCAAATATTTGCTCCTTAAGTTTTTCAAGCCCATCCTTCTTGATGATGTAGGTGACAGCAATCCCAATTGCAGGCCCAATAAGCAATGTGGGCAGCAGGCCTGCACAAGTATGGAATGGGGACTTCCACATATCAGACAAAAGGGGCAACTCAAGAATGTTTAGTAAGATGACTACATACATCATGCCATCCCTTTTCCTGTCTGCTGCCTCTCTGCCGTTGAGTTCATGATGCGCAAGTTGATCTGCAGGTAGTTTTTTTTATACCCATCCCTTGCACCTAATTAGAGTGCTAGTCAGGAAACATATCCAACACCTGTATACCTAGCAAATGTTCACTGCCTCCAAGATTAGTTAGCTCACCTAGAAAAGGACTGGACACGAAGCCGACCAACGGCACCGACCGGATAGCTCCCTTGATAGCCATTACACTGACGATGCCCGTCATGATCCCAATACCGTAACTGGGGGGCACGAACAAGAGGGTTCAAAGCAGGGGAGTCAAAGATGGGGCCCAAAGCATAAAGACACCGGGCATAAGCTTGGCGGTTTTGATGAAGGCATTCCAACACGGAAGCGCAAACCAATAAATACAGGCATTTTCATGCCACAACTCTGCTGCCTGTCTAATGTGTTCCAGTCATTCTGTCATGATATCTGGCCATGAGCCTGCTGGGTAACCTAGGTTGACAGTACGCACCTTTGGCCGAAGCTCACAGCAGCTTTCTTAGCAGCATATATGACGACCTTCGCAAAGAAGTCCTGCGGGAAAAACACTGTTTCAGACTCTATCTCAGAATCTGCGAAAAATAAATAGAAACACTCGAAAACGAAGAAATAAACGAATTAATCTGGTCACATAGCTTAACTAGATGCAGGTTTCTAACACAAAATGGCTAATGCAGGAGAAAAAGGCTGGAAGAAAGGAGGATGCCTGGAGCACTGTATGTTCATCTGCTGAAGTGAGTTCATCTGTGGCTGAGTGGCTCATCCTAACTGTTTTAGTGCTGTACGAACCTTGTTTGAATCGCACTCGAAGGCACCAATGACGATAATGTAAGAGCCCGTGTGCAGGTTACTGGGTAGTGGATGCTACCGGTACCGGAACCGTTTACCTTCCCCATGCAAAGCGGTACAGGGTACCATGCCCATGGCTGAAATCAAACATGCCCTTGGTATTGGCATATTTGCAGGAGGCCAGGAGGTCAGAACGAGAATCTCGTGTGATAAAATACACAATTTGCGACACTCGCGAGAGGCAGACCCAGCAAAGCATGGCACAAGACATACCGGCGCTGGACCGTTGGCATGCAGTACCTTGAATTCAGTTTCATCCAGGCCCGACGTTTTGTTGACGTATCCTGTTGCTGTGAACAGCTCTAGGACCTCTTGCTTCGTGGGCCTTGCGACGGAGATTCCGAGGGCATCCAAGTGTGACGAGATTAGCACGAACAGGATGTCGACCGAACGTGAAGCATCAGGGCAGGATATGCGGTCATTGTACTCCAGGCTACTGAATATTTGAGATACGACTTCATCAAATTTAGGGTTCCTTCTCACGAACGATTCTACTTGAGACCCCATATTCACAGGAGTCGAAAGTCAACAGCAAACGATGCAATGAATTGGAATTGACGTACGCAGATGAAGCTGCTGTCCAGATAACGGAATCTGGCGATAAGAAAGAAAGAAAACGGCTGAGCGTGGCTTGAGGAATACGACATTTAAATGCCGTACACTGCAAAACAGTCTAGGTTAAACCTCTCTGGGTTAAACACTCCCCATCGTTGGTTGGAGGTCAGGCCCGTAAGATACGCACCTGCTGACAGTGAAGGTCGCTCGGCAACACAAGAAGGGTGGCAAATTCACATACCATAGGCCCTAGAGCATATAAGCCCGTAGGGTATGAACAGGATGTCAGCCCATCATTGCATGGCATGGCATGCGGTTGTGCAGGCCCCCTGGCGCAGGCTTGGCAGTTGGCATCCCAGAACATGAGAAATATATAATTGCTCGGGAAACCAGAGGAATGTGACTGGACTAGTGAAGCACAATTTTGAGAGTGCTAACCTGTGGTCCTTGGCTCCTTGCACCATTGCATTATGGTGCAATGGTGCCTCTGTAGGGATCTGAGCGGGATCTGAGGGTTGTCCCGTGACATAACGCCGTACAGAAAACCTACTCATAACTCCCTCATTCCAATCGTCACATCACGATTTGTTTGAGGGAATAGACTTCTTGTCTGTATTGCTTTAATACTAGTAAAAGCAGTTTCCAATATGCAAGTGCATCAGTCGGCACCCTTGAAGTGTCATGTACAATCCCAAGCTCTGCGAACGTCATGTCTGACCAAACGCATCGTCCGAACGCGGGTAAGTTTCCTATTAAGCCGTGACATTCGTCGTATGAAAACTTCTGGCAAGTGACTGTGGACAGCATGCAGGTAGCAACCGAGGGTCGAGTCAGCAGCCCATTGATCGCAGAAAAGAAGCAGGTGCGTATACGTTAATCTGTTGATGCAGATTCCAGACATGTTTGAAGCAACAGCAATTTGCAGCCGTAGCACGAAGCATGAGGCGAACCTTGGAAAGAGCGTCTTTGTGCTCATGCCCATTCACGCCCCACTGCCAGCATCTTCATGCCAGACAGTTTAGCGAGGCACCACAACAATGTTAATACCGATCTGATCATGTTCAGACCTACCAGTTTTCCAATTGGGGGGGGGGGAGAGTTGGCCCCCCATGCAGCGCATGGCTTCGCTGCCATGCGAGCTGTCACATCTTTAAGCCATTGAGGCACATTGTGCAATCTGTACCTGCATATGGCCATGTACCGCTTTGCACAGTCCAGTGCCCATGCTGCCTTGCTTGAGGGGTGCATGCCACATTGCAGAAATGGCCGGCCTAATGTGGCCTGATCGCATGCATGGGACAGTAGTACGCAAGATATAAACGAATGTTAGTTCATGGCATCATGGGATCATGGTGCCTGGCACTCAAAGTGCCAGGCAGGATCGTGGGAGGCTACTGCTCCATCCAGGGTAATGAGAGATGCTCTGGGGATTAGAGGTGGAAACAAGGCGATAGTGTGTGTGTGGGGGGGGCAAGCTTGCAATTGCAATCTCAAACTCCTTCGCAGCCATTGAAATAATCAGAAAATTGCCATGCAAAGCTGCTTAGGCTGCTGCCGGTGCTCACATGTCCCGTAATTGTTTGATTTTGGTTGTGGATAAAAGGCCATCATCATCTTCAGCCGCTGCTCTGCATGGGTTGGATGTTGAGCAGCCATGGTTCAACACCTGTCCCTCTTAATGCTCTACCTGCTGCCTGATTAGGGCGTGGTGGAGATCCCGGAATCTCTACGAAACAGCGTCCTTGTTCTGGATGCGCCCAACGTGAGCGGGAGCACCACCAAGGTGTACATCATGGGCGTCTCACATGTGTCCAAGATTCAGGCGGAACAGGTTCGTGACAAGGGAGCCCAGAGTTACTGGGAGGGGTGGGGGCACTGCACCCATGCCGGGAGTGCGGCTGCTGGCGTCCCGATTTCCCCCCCTCTAATTAGACTGTATAGGGTTGCTTTGAGGGTGGGGGGCGAGGCAGCCGTCTTGACAATGAAGCTTGAGCAGTGAGCTACAGGCAGTTTGGGGGCTCAAAGCAATCAGCTTGAGCTTCGGCAACGTCACGTGGCTTCACCCCTGCCTCTAAATCCCATACCTTGTGCCTGACAGGTCAAGGAGCTCATCCATGCGGTGCGCCCCGACGTCGTGATGCTGGAGCTGTGCAAGGACCGCACCGGCCTGCTTGCAGACAACAGGTTGGAGACTCCGGAATTCACGCGTTGGCATGTCAGGAAGGTGCGCATGGCCTGTAGAGTACGGTGATCTCACACTCGGCAGTACAGGATATTTTGGTGAGGGTTGTCATTCATGGGGGTGTCATGCATGCGGGAGTGCTGGGTCAGGGATATAATCTGTCCATGAAGGTGTACCGGTGTAGGTGTATTTATTCCAGGATTCAGATCTCTGGCGATTTCACTGGCAGTTAGTGCACGGTACTTCACGTATCTTGTCATGGCTAGAAGACAGGATGAGCACATGACATGGTGATGCAGCTATGAAGAATTGTATCCAGCTTCTGATTCAGGACATGCTTGGTCCCCGCCAGGTGGCTTTCGAGGGCCTGCCCACAGAACCAGAGTGGCCAACCGCAGCAGACCTGAAGAAGCTGCTGGTGACACGCAGCGGCCGCCCGGTCGCCATGGCGGACATTGAGGGTGACGTCTTCACATTGCAGTCCACTGGTGTGTGGGAGGGAACCGCAGGGTGTGTGGGAGGGAACCGCAGGGTGTGTGGGAGGGAACGGTGTGGCCAGTTTTCTTTTTTTTGCTATAAATGACCCGAGGCCATACCGGTATTTGACGCCATAATAATTAATGACAAAAAGGGAAAGAATGCCTGACTAGAAAAACAAAGGTGCTTTTTGCTGCCCCGTGGGGCGCAGCCGGGCGATGCTGCTGCCAGCGTTGGATGGCCCCAGGTTATGCTGCGCTTGCTTCCTGATGGACGCTTGCAGGGCATCCTTGAATGAGGGATGCCTGTGGTTCAGCCCTCAACCACGGACGCTTTCAGGGCAGCCTCTTACTGTGCTGTCAAGAGGCGTGGGCTGGGTTTTCCATTCAGTTGGATGACGCAGGAGAGTCAGAGGCCTCGTGAATTGCAACTGCTGGAGGTACCAAGCCCCCTGGAGCCTGACGGACATTGCAAGCTCTGTTGCAGCTCATGACAATGCAAGGCCGCCTTAGCTCCGTATGCCATGCACACCATGCCCACACCATGCCCACACCATGCCCACTCTGAAACGCGGGCGCTGATGCCTCTGCTGCAGGCCTCTTCAAAAGCGTGCGCCCTGGAGCCGCCTCGGCGTCCTATGATGATGCGCCGCATTTCAGCGTGTCGCTAGCGGGCGCTGACGGATCGGCGCAGATCCAGACTGTGCCGCCGTTGGGGGGCGTGAGGTTCATGGTGCAGCCGAGGGAGCTGCCGCCCATCACCGAGTTTTCCGTGCGTGTTGATTCGAGCCTCATGGTAAGACGGGTGATGGACAGGTATCTCAGTGTGCACGTCTTGGTCTAGGTTCAAGGAGAGGCTGGCGCACCTGTCATGCTGATAGGGAAGTCAGTGCCCTTGTCGTGCTAATGCTTATGAGATGGAGAGAGCGGTGTACTGGGGTCTAGTTAATTCCAAACTTTTGAGTCGCCTTCGTCAGCAGGATTTGCCCCAGCCCACCAGCCACCTCGCCCGCTCGCCGCTGCCAGCTCTTGACTGTTTCACCCTTCCTGTCCTCCTCCCTCTGTGCCCTGCGCTCCTGACTGCCACGCCATGCCTGTCCTCCTCCCTCTGTGCCCTGTGCTCTTGACCACGTCCTGTTTTCCTCCTTCCTCTGTGCCTCCCCAGGGCATGGGTGTGGATGAGGCAAAGCTTGTGGAGATTGCGGAAACGGCCATCAACGAGGTGCGCGATGGCGCTGCACCGCTGCTAGTCCTGCTGCGTGCAAGGGGCAAGTTTGCGGAGGTTGTCGGAGGATCCGTGGCCGTTTCAACGGCCTTCTCGGGCGTGGAGTCCGGCTGTGTTGAGGCCATCATCAAGACTGTCAAACCAACGGACCGGCCTTATGTGTCTGGTCAGTTGCTGTCTGTGTGTTATGCTGGCGCCGAGGGGTATGGCGCCTGAGCTTGCATGAGGACGAGGACCTTCTCCCTAGCAGGGACACAGGATACGGGCAAAAAAAACGTATAGTATTGTAACGATACGGTCCACTACGGTGCACCGACTGGAAATCCACACATTTGTTCCGTACAGGCCAAACATCCCGTATCGTACTGAATTGCATTACCACATTCTGTATCCTGTGTCCCTGCTCCCTAGCCTGTTGTGGCTGCAGCAAATAGTGACAAGTGGGTAGGGCAGGCGGTGTCGTAGGGCGTGTTTTTTTTGTTTGATTGCGAATGGTGATGTTTGCTGTAGAGGATGCTTCATTGCGGTATCTACTTAGGAAGACTGGCCTTTGAGGAGGTCATTGCACTTTTGCTGGTCCGTTTCACTATGGTTGAAGCAGGACATGCTGGATCCCTCCTGCTGTTCCTGGACAGAAAATGTGTGTTGTTTATATGCAGGGTTTGAATCAGGGGCGGTTGACGGAGAGGGCTGGGGCATTGAAACCTTTCGACCCACCCGGCCGCTGCACAAGCTGGGGAACAAATTCTTCTTACCTGCCAAGACCCTGGAGGAGTTGAGGGTGAGTTTGGGCATGTGGAGGGGGTCATGGGTCATGTGGGGGAAGGGACCCGGCCGTGTATTGCTGCTTCAGACCAGTCACAATCATGCGTGTCATATCTAGGTGCTCACTTGCGCATGTGTGGCATGACCGATGAACCTGTGTGACGTGGGGAACGCAATGCTTTGTGGCATCTGTTGGAATCTACTGGAAGCGCTGTTGAAGCCCTCTGCTATTGCTTGCCACAGGATGGCGTCCGGAGCATTGAAAAAGCTACAGAGGCTGTTAATGCCGCCGCTGTGTCATCTTCGGGCCAGAGCAGCATCGTTGATATTGAGCCAAGGTGTGAGCAAGGGCACGTGTTGACCCAGGAATCCATGCTGCCTCCCCAATGCCCTGCCTGATGTCCGCTGGCTAGCTTTGCTTGGTACGGCAGGCCTCAAAGTGGACGTGGTTTTTAAACCTGGACATCTTATTACGTTTGAAAAGGTTTCAGAGTTTAAGACATTTATATGATATTGATCTTTCCTTGCAGTACACACTTCAAGCTCTGGACAGATGAGGAGCTGGGCGAGGCGAAGAGGGCTGACCCGGAGCCAGTGCCCCTAGCAGACACTTTCAGAGATATCATGATCCTTCTCTACTCCAAGTACCAAGGAGCTATTGCTACAAAGGTGAGACCAGATTCACAGATGATAGATACAGGTGTAAACCCTTCCGGCTTCCGCATGCTGTGTGCCCACGCTCCTGTTCACGGCAGAGCGTAATTTGGGGATTAAGCGTATTTTTACGCCCTTTCTTTGGTGCCTTCTACGCAGGTGGGAGTCGAGCGAGGCGCAGCTTGGCAGGCCGCAATGCTGGCTGCCACAGAGGTGGGCTGCCAGCAAGTGGTCCTCGCAGACCGCCCGAATGCCGTCACGGAGCGCCGCCTGGGCGACAACCTGGTGCAAGGAGCAGGTGGGTTACTGTGTTTCTCCCTCTGGAAAACGACCCACGGCGTTGCGTTTTGGTCGCTTACAACGGGCCCCTCACGCTTGCCTGCCTGCCTTCCTGACCTGAGCTCTTCAATGCTGATTGCTGAAAGACCCCTGACCACCATGTGCGTGGCAGGTGCTCGTTTGGCTGGGGCTGTTGCAGTTGTGATTGGCTCCATCATAGGGGCCGTGGTGGCAGACTACCCCCTGGAGATGGAAATCGGTGGTGTGGGAGTCGGGATCATGACATCGCTGGCACTGCTGTGGCCTGTCGTCGGTCCAATCCTGGAGATCCAGCGGCTGGCTGGTGAGCTAGGGGCATGCTGGCAGGGCCTAGCTTAGGGTTTAGGGTTTAGCGGCTGGCTGGTGAGCTGGGGCATGCTGGCAGGGCTAGAAGGACAATGATCATGAGCGCCCATCAGAAGGACGAAGATGCGATGGGAATACCTACATCATAGTTTCTGGCTGTTCGGGTATAGGCCCCCAGACTGGCCACTGGCCACTGGCTGTTTAGGGATAGGCCTCTGGACTGGCCACTGGCCACTGGCTGTTTAGGGATAGGCCTCTGGACTGGCCCCTGGACTGGCTGTTTAGGGATAGGCCCCTGGTGGGACCATGCCAGGCATATCATGCTTTGAAGATGATGCCAGACACTTGATCAGACCTTCAGCCCTGATCCCCTCATGGTTCATTATGCTCAGCCATGGATCCTGCGGACATCGAGGAGGCGGTTCGAGTGAAGCAACCTCTCGCAGCGGAAGGAGCGAGCGGGAAAGTGTTTGGAGAGGACGCGCTGCTGGACTGGCCCGGGGCCACCGGGCCGCTGCTGGACGATCGGGATGAGTTCATGGCACGGGCAGCTGCAAACGTGGCCGCAGGTAAGGAGCATCGCCATCTCGTGCTTGCAGGAGCTCGATTCGAGGATTGTGAGCAGCATTTGCTGTACTTGCTGCTTCCCTTTCGCAATTTCTCTCTGTTGGGTTGTGTTATTCAGGGCAGCTATCTTTATCTCCTCCCATGCCCTGTGTCTTTGTAGGCTCCCAGGAAGGACTCTGCCCTGCCTACGTCCTTGATCGTGTTGAAGGGCAGCTCATATGGAGGCTGATGCAGGCCGAGGGGGCGCCTGCGGAATCGAGTCCATCTGGCTTTGGGGACGGCATGTACAAGCCCCTGCCAGGTGTCCGGAGCGTGGTTAGCATAGTAGGAACGGCGCACGTCCCGGGCATTGCCAAACGATGGTCTCAGGCGGTGAAGGCCCCAACAGACGTCCAAGCTCTGCTGTGGAGCCCCAAAAGCGAGCCAGTCACCCAGCCAGACAGCAAACAAGATTGAAAGGGCGAGCCCAGGAGGTTACGGACCTGGAGCAGTGATCTAGACGGAACCCTGTGGTGCAACGATGCACTTTCTTCATCTGGCTATTCTGACATGCTCAGGAACTGCAAATCATCTTCACTTGGTATTTGTTTAGGGGTGGATCATTCCCTACCAGCCCCACGCGGCTTTCAGCAGGGCCCAGCGGGTATACACCGTTCTTATATAACTTGTTTGCAAAACCCAGGTTGGATCAAGACGCAGCGACAACATAGTAGGTAGATCATATTATTTTGTTTTTTTGCTTCCCAGGAGAAGAAAAAATGATTATGTCACGCACCTAGTCAACGCTGTTCTCCAGCCAAAATGTGGATTTCTACGCCTGCTGTGTTAAAGCTGTGCTTTCAGGCGAATGACAGGGCTCATCTAAATAAAAAGGGGCACACCAAGGCAAAAGCAACAAAACTCGGATATTTAAAACTGTCTCGGTTTAGCGGTTAAATTGAGTTGCCATGGAGACATACGTGGGGTTGCAAGATTTGTGCACTGTAACCAGGAAGCCTTGCAAAATGTGTCGCTGTCCCCCGAATAAAGAGGTTCCTTTTGCCACCATGCCCACCAAATACAACCTTTCATTAAAAACATGGGTTGTTCCGTCTACATCGCCAGATATTATTTGGAATTCATGACGAAAGTATCTCATCCTGACTCCCCCCCCTACTTCGCTGCCCAGGTCTTTCCCAACATCTCACTGGCAGCAGGTGGCCACTCTGCCCTCCCTAAAGAGCCCCCGGGTTTCATCTCCCATGCATGATCGACCAGCGGAGCCACTTCCTGCAGGTCATGGCTGACCACCAACAGCGTGCACTGCTGCTTAAGCTTGGCAAGCAGGGCAGCGACTTCTGCACGTGACTGCCAGTCCAAACCAGCCTGCGCGGACAAGAAAAATCAGCAGATGGGTCGATTAATACCGTAGACTACAATATATGACTATGATACAGTATTCACTACTTACAAGAGTCCATTTTAATGCCCACAATACAACCTTGGGGGGTCGCTGGGTGGCCAACACTGGGCCGATGGGGAACCAAACCTAGACCTGCTGAAGGTATGTGGCTCAGGCAGACAGGCTTGCTAATTAGGTCTCCATGGCTTTAGGCCGTGATGTAGCTAAAAATTCAAACTGAAGCACCCTACAACAAAACTAGCTCGTCATGTTGACCGGGGTGCTGCAGAGTATCAAGGACATAGCAGGAGGCCAGGCAAGCCTAAGACAGACTACCCACCAATGGCTCATCCAGCAGTAGTAGTGACGGCCCTCTGATCAACTGTACCGCCAACGCTAGTCGCCGCTGCTGGCCTCCACTGAGTGCATAGGGTGGCAGATGCAGCTGTACGTCAGACAGCCCGACTGCCGCCAGGACTGCCTGAGTGCGGTTACTCAGGGTCCATCGCACGTCTGCCGCTGGAGGCCAGGCAAAGCTGATTTCATTTGCAACTGTATCACCTGTCGGGGGGGGGGATAAGCAGTCGTGTAAAGGGCACAGGCAATGCCTGTCAGAAGGATGACTGCCAATTCAGAAAAAATGCAGCACAAGCAACCTGACAGACGCCCAATTTTTCTAATTTTCGGTGACTGTCATGACCGAAAGGTGACCGCATATTCCGTCATGCATTATCATTTGCCTGCCACGTGTCCGCCCATACGAGTAAGCTGGTCTCACCAAGGAAATGACGCTCAGGGAACTGGAAGACCAGCCCTACGCGCTGCATGCGCTCCTCCAAGCTACTGCCAGCTCCGTTGCCAGGGTTCCCGAAAATCACGTCTCCAGACGTCTGCTCGCAGAGGCCAGCCAGTAGCTGCAGCAACGTTGTCTTGCCGCTGCCACTCCGGCCGATAATGAGGTTCAGGCTGTTGGCTGGAAGGTTTAAGCTGACATTACTAAGCAAGGGGCTTTCAGAGCCTGGTGGGTGGAAAGTCAAATTACGGACTTCAACTACATCGCCGCAGGGCGTTTGCCCGGCAGCTGACTGCTGCTGCTGCTGCTGCTGAGCAGCCATGGCGAGGATGGAGGACAGGAGCCCATTAGTAGAACCAGCAGAGGAATCTGGGGTTGCGGAAAGCTGCAACAAGGGCCAGCGGCAGAGAGACCAGGAGCCATGAAGGCTAATTGGCAGATTTGGAACTCCGCATGGACTGAGCTTCCGTCTGCTCAGCGAGCCGGAAAAGTGCCTGCTCTGCATGGCAATGCTGCTACTTGTGTTTGCTTGCCAGCAGCAGGACTTTGCTCATCAGCTCCTGGGTCTCCTCCTGAGGCTGTAACGTCCTCTTGAAATACTTGAGGTTGCGTTTCTTGACAGCGGCAGGGGCTTGCAGGATCGCGGATCTAGCTTCCGCAGCCTTCTTCTTGCGCTCTTTCTTAAGCTGAGCTTTTACGTTTTTACTAAGCTGAATCTGCTTCTCTGGGTCTTGATTGAGGGCGTTCAGCTGCTTCTTCACTAGCTGGGTGGACATCTCACACAATTTGTCGCATTTGATATGTGAATGGATGTGGAAGAGAAGTAGCGGAGCGATTGGCGGCGAAGCAGCAAACGCCCACTTTCCACAGGTGTGGACCTCCGTAGGAGTGAGATTGGGAGGGCAGGGGGAGGTGAGCACCGGTACGTGAGGAGAGAGGTCGCGCAAGGGGCAATCGTGTCAGGCTCAAGTTCTTGTTCCTAGAGACCTGTCATTTCATTTCATTTTCATTTCACTGATATTGAAGTCGTGTAACGTCACGTAGACATCATGAGTTTCTTGCAGGTGCTGACAACGGTGACGTTCCTTTGTTTTTCCTCGGGACCTGCCATAGCACCAGCGGCAGCAGATTCACTGCAAAACCAAGGAACAGGTGAGCTCCAAGAGTTGGAGCTGGCAAGCGACAACCCTTGTCTCAAGAAGTCCTTATGAAAACCTAGTGATGTCCAACAGATGTCCAGTCTGATGTCCGGCTACCTGCTGAAGGGATTCAAGCAATGCATGGATAGGCTTACACATTCACTAAGGTTATAAGGTTTCACTGATTTTATGCCCATCATCTTCACACCTCGGTTACCGTGCGTCAGGTGTCGAAGCCAGGAGCTTCATACAGAGACTCAGAGATTCCTTATTTCACTCAGTGGATAGCTTGGGACTCATGAAGCCCACAGATCACTACAGTCTGCGAGGTTTTGGACTCGCAGTCAGCGGACATGCACTGGAGACCCATGCACAGGTCTCGGCAACAGGAGACTTTGATGATGGGGACGATGTCACCGTTGCTGCCCACTGGGCGCTGCTGATTGCGGGCTCTGCAGGATGGGGGAATTATCGACACCAATCCGACGTTTGTCACGCTTACCAAGTACGTTGTGCCCTGTGTGCACACTTGTGACACTGGAACTACCCAATCCTGGACCCTCACCATAGTGAATGACCCAGTGGCATGTCATGGCCCAGGGAGATCGATGTCCTATGAAGTTTGACTTTGGGACTTTTTGTCATACCAGTATGCTCTTCAACGCAAAGCTTCACGCGCAATCTTTCTCATTGCATTCCATGAGCAGGTGCTCAAGCGCGGCGGGTACCTTGACGAACACATTGTGGTCATGATCTATGATGACATTGCCCAGAATTACATGAACCCAAAGCCAGGCCACATCTTCAACCGACCAGGTACTGGACAGCGGCATGGCTGGCATAGTAGCTGTCGCCTCTCCAGGCCATTGTCAGGATTATTTCGTTGGCCCTGTACATTTTGTTCTGTGTGGCACACTCCATCCCTCTTGCAAGAAGCACAGGCATCCTTGTGCTGTGCAGCGGCTCATGCTACGGTGCCACATGCCCGTGCACGTAAATATTAAAACATGTAAGATATGATGCCTTTTGAATTTCGTGCCTACTGACAGGCGGCCCCGATGTTTATGAGGGCGTCAAGCCAGACTACACAGGCGCAGATGTCAACGTTGCCAACTTCTTGGCGGTACTGGCGGGAGACGCAGACGCGGTCAAGGGCATAGGCAGCGGGAAGGTCATTGCATCTGGGCCTGCCGACCGAGTCTTTGTGTTCTTCAGCGACCATGGTGCCCCGGGGGTCCTGGGCATGCCGTCAGGTGGGCATGCACAGGGCAAGAAGGTCAGCATGCTGGCAGGGCATGCTGACAGGGCATGCCGTCAGGTGGGCATGCTGACAAGAATGTCAGCATGCACAGGGCATGCTGACATGGCATGCAGTCAGGTGGGCATGCACAGGGCAAGAATTTTAGCATGCAGAGGGCATGCAGCCAGGTGGGCATGCACAGGGCAAGAATGTTAGCATGCAGAGGGCATGCAGAGGGCATGCAGTCAGGTGGGCATGCACAGGGCTAGAATTTTAGCATGCAGAGGGCATGCAGAGGGCATGCAGTCAGATGGGCATGCACAGGGCAAGAAGGCTTACAGGTCGCATATTTTTGTTGTCAAGGATGTGTCCTCATGCTGGATGGCGCGTGGTGTCATGGCTTCGCACCAAACTGTCCTGACATTGATGACGAGTTACCGTATGGCGAGACTATAAGCTTGCTCTGCACTAGACATGCTGGCTTCGTTCCTGCCAACGGCTCAATACCTGCTGGTGCCATATGTCTCCTATTTAGCCCTGCATGGGCAACAGCAGGGCATGTATGGTCATATACTGATATGTGTGTATTGGTTGGTGTTGGTTTGTCAATGCAGGCAGCTTCCTCTTCGCCGATGACTTGATAAAGACCATCAAGCATAAGCATTCTAACAATGGGTACAAAGAGGTGAGTTCAGATCTGCCACTGGATCATGCAGCATGCATGCCACTATGTGCCGCTTGACACATTTGTGTGACTTCACCTGACGTGCCAAAATTTCCATGGGACTGTTTGCTGCCGTTGTCCCGCGTGCACACGAAAGATTAATGACTGATGTGCAACCTGCTGCTTGCGGGCCTTCTCAAAATGCAAACATGCTGGATTAGTCGGCAGTGAAGATGGGCCCATGACCTTTGTAGCTCGAGCTTATTTTGTGACTTGCTTGACATGCGGAATTTTGAAGTCATTGGAGGCCTGTTCATGTTGACCTGTGAGCCCATACTGATGCATTCCTGCCATGTTTTCCTGTACTGAGTCGCCCCCCTCCACCTCTGCCCTCTTCTAAATCCACCATATCCCCCGCCTCACCAGATGGTCTTATATATTGAGGCTTGCGAGAGTGGGAGCATCTTTGATGGCCTGCTCAGCTCCAAAATGAACGTGCTCGCTGTTACTGCGTCAAATGGGGACGAGTCGTCATGGGGAACATACTGTCCAGGTGGGGGCACGTGGACTGTTGAGGCCTTTTGCTGCCCTGATCATGTCTCCTTTCCCAACACGCTTTTGCCCCTGTTACATTTTTTGCGGTAGACCTTTAGGATAGGGTTCTTGCGATAGGCCTTACCCGCAGAAACCCAATCCGATAGACCTTACCCGCATCCTGAGCTGTCTCTCATGTATTTTGTGATCTCCAACAATCGCTGCAACTTGTATCGTGATCGCAGTACTGATGTGCGCATGCTTTTAGGTTGTGTGGCTTATGCTCACCTGCTGCAACAGGAATGGACTTACCGGAAGAGGAGGACATTGACACTTGCCTTGGTGACCTATTCAGCGTAGCATGGATGGAGAATGCTGAGAACGTGGATCTCACAGCGGAGACGCTTCAGGTCGGGAGCCTAAGTGCATGGGGGACAGAGAATGGCCGATAAAGGGGACAGGAAGGAAGATGGCGGCAAATGTGGCCTATACTGCCCTGCGATTCTGCTGTATTGTTTAACATTTGTTGGCTGTATCGGATGCTGACAAAACCAGGCCGGCGCAGTTTTCTTCCCAGAAGTACTGAGTGCATTCCATGTTCATGTGCCTGGCCAGAAGGCGATTAGGCGTGCTCATGCTGTTGGAGCATGTAGCGTTGTGCACTTGTGTGCCTTTAGCCAGGGTGTTGTCATGTACGTAAACTCGCCATTCCCTTGCCAACCTTCGCAGACACAATTCTTCCTCGTCCGTCTGCGCACAAGCGACAACTTCTCGTATGCGATGGGCAGCCACGTCATGCAGTACGGCACACTCGGCATCCAACGGGAGCTGGCTGGGGACTACGAGGGCATGCTTAACCATGGTGGGAGGAGTGGGCGATATTATGGCTGGGGATTGCATGCAAATGTCACTGGGAGGTTTCAGTCAGCTGATCAATGCCACCCTGATCCTTTTAGGAATTGTGCCATCAGTGTCCCTCACCCATGGAGTCAAGGGCGGGGTCAACTCCGTCAGCCAAAGCCGCCACCATGCCGTGAAACAGAGGGACGCAGATCTGGAGCCCTTGCGGGCCAGGTACAGCCGCGCTCAAGATGCCATAACCAGAGCCAAGGCCAAGGTGGGGCTGTTGTCTTTTCGTTTTCTGGGATGCCGGGCTCCTCAATAGCTGTCTCTACCGCCCTTGTCTATGGTCAATATGGATGATGACTGCCACAGTGTTATGCAATCAAGGTGACAATTGTATACCTCTGGTACAGGTCGAGCTTGACACCGAGCTGGGTCGTCGGAGGGCACTGGATATGGCTGTTGACAGGGCAGCAGTGCGGCTGCTGCTGCTACCCGAGACATCCCAGACTCTGTTCATCAGCTTGGGGCTCTCAGCCGTACACGCCTCTCGTACATCTACATCGTCAGATAACTCCCTTCTAGCCCCGGCTGCGGCCAAGGCAATGGTTGAGCTGGTCAATGCGCCTCTCCCAGGCAGGCCCACTGTGGGCATGCCCGTTGTTGACGACTGGGCCTGCCTGCACGCCATGGTCGACGAGTGGGGCCTGAGCTGTGGGGCGCCGATGGACCAGTATGCAATGAGGCACACACGTTTTCTTGCCAATTTATGCAACGCCGGCATGGAACCTCGGCATTTGCATGCGGCGTTGCAGGGCTCAGGCTGTGCAGTGGAACAGCCTGTGGCGGCGAGTTGATGTGGATGTCCTGCACTAGCCCCCTGTGAATTCCCATGTCATTCAATTCCAGGTGGCCTCAACACCACTGGTTTTAGACCTTTTCAAGTACCGGTAGGCTCCTCTCATAGCCTGTCTACCGGCAATAGTAAGAGGACTGGAGTTGAACAGCACGACACATGTTTTAGTTTTCGGGGACCACTAAACCACTTTTTGTTGGAAGTTGGAAGTTGAAAAGGGCCGGAAGCTTCCATACACCGTTTCTTACACAACCGGTACCGGTAGTTAGATTTGATAAATGTTGGTGTTTTGAGAACAGGAACCTGGGTGCCCTGCTGAGTGTCATGGAGCCATGGTGATCAGTAGGTCCCCACAACCACATACCCACACAGGTGTACCAGGCCAGGCAGGGGTGGGATCCACTTGGTTTTGTGGTGCTCTCCTTCTTTTCCTCTAACCTGAAGTTTCTTTTCTTCCAACGGGACAGTTGGGTGCCCTCGCGGCTAAGCCTTTTTGAGCAGGGCCCAGTGGTGTAATGTCATTGACTTGCTTTTGTGGACGCTGTTGTAGGCTTTGTTGAGGGCTAGTTGCTGCAGGAGCTCAGATGCCGTCGGACTTGTTTACCTTCTCTCCTTTTGTTCCTTCATTTATGTTCCCTCTTCCTTGTAGTTTTCTTTTCTCCCTTATGAACAGTTGGGCGCCCACGCAGCCGAGCCTCCTTGTGCATGGCCCAGAGGTGTAACACTATTGACATGTACGTTACCAGTAATGATGACAGGGGCGCCCGCCCGGCCGATCCTTCATATTAAGGCCCAGAGGTGTGACGTTATTAGCGGGTACAGCAGGGGTGTTTAAGTTGGCAGACGCTCAGGGGCAGTGGAAGGGCTTGACATGGTCAGCTGCACGTGCTTAGAACTGCAGCATGCCAGCCTGTATTGGCACGGGACCATTGGCATGAAGATCTTAGATCTTGTCCACAAACTAACCTCTGCTTCTCGTTGTCTCTGTTTCCCCCCCCTTGGTTCACAGTGCCACACCTAATGCCTGGTGGTTTCTTCGGGGCTAGCACAAATAATGTCAGAAACATGGCAGAGGATTACGCGAAGATTCGGCTCTCGTGGAATTTCGTATTGCTCTCGCGATGATTCGGGAGCTGGAACAGACTGCCCACAGCAGCAGGGCCCACAGGGCCACCAGGGCTCCAGAACCACAGTGTGTCCACTTATGTGTTGAGCTCGCTCCAGTCCTTACGTTTGTCATAGTCTGCAACTGAAACAGTAATCTCGCCCAGCTTTGTTATTCTCAACCAGATACCTCTTAACCGGAGACCCACAAGTTCTTCAGCGCTGACGTCTAAACAACATGGCCAAGGCTATCTCCAAGCCGCTTGAGTTCGTTGTGTCGAAGGTTGACACTGTGGTGAACTGGGCGCGCGCTGGTTCCATTTGGCCCATGACCTTCGGCCTCGCTTGCTGTGCTGTGGAAATGATGCATGCTGGTGCATCAAGGTACGTATTTCATGCGTTTCTGTCGTGTCGGCGATGCGAAGGGTTAAAATTGCCGGCACGCAACATCTTGATGTTTCTTCACAGGTACGATTTGGATCGATTTGGGATCATCTTCAGGCCTTCTCCACGCCAGTCAGACGTCATGATTGTTGCCGGAACTTTGACAAACAAGATGGCACCAGCTCTGCGCAAGGTGTATGACCAGATGCCCGAGCCAAAGTGGGTCGTCTCCATGGGCAGCTGTGCAAATGGAGGAGGCTACTACCACTACTCGTACGCTGTTGTCCGAGGATGTGACCGCATTGTACCGGTATGTTATCTGCAGCTCGGCATTCTTCATGCCCATGCCATGCAAATGTATTTCTCAGATGCCAGGACGGGTGTTTAGCAATGGATACAGGTACTCATCGGCAAAGACTGGGATACTTACCTTCAATCGCTTTTTAGGTGGATATCTATGTGCCCGGCTGTCCGCCCACTGCGGAGGGACTCCTGTTCGGTCTGTTGCAGCTGCAGAAGAGAATCTACAGGTATGTCACCAAAATGTCTTCTCACCATACGCCTGTACTTCATGTCATAGCTCATGCTAATGACGTTTCACCTCTGGGCCATGCTGAAATGAGGCTCGGCCATGTCGGGAAACAAAAATCATAGCTCATGCATTTTGCTATGCTGCAGGAACAAGACCACCCAGCTGTGGGTCAGCAAGTAATCAAGCAGGATTGGAACTGGTACCAAGTACCTAGTGATTCAGACTTCTGGGCGACCGAGCTACTTCGGTCATGAGCTTCTTCTGTATAATAGGATTACACTGGCCCACTTTGACCGCTTGAATGCCCGATTAGGCACATTGTGACGCTGGTTATAGAATTGTTAATTGAAGTCAACATTGAAAAGGCACATGTAATATTTACTTCAATGCATGGCGCCATATCCTGGCCCATACGGTACCATATGTTTCAGAATAGGAAGTTAACAGCTGTTTTGCTGCTGCATGCATGTACTACGTCCCGAGCAATGCTGTGGGCATATAACTACATGAGCAGCTTGCTGGCTGAAGGAGAGTAACCTGGAAGTTTCAGGTGGACTCAGGCCCATTTGATGGGATCAGTGATCAGCATGTATAGGATGCTTCAAAAAGTAAGCTGGAGGGCTTACTCCTGGGTCAGGAAGGTGCAGCACCCCTGTGCAGCAGGTTACTCGGATCATAGATCTTACATTCGAAAGTATACTGCTAGCTGAGGCCATATGAATTCTTCCACATTATCCACCCCAGAGATGCCAACATGAACGGTGTCACAGTATATTACCGTATACGTGACAGAACCGTTTGAGCCGCCACTAGCGGCCGCGGGGCCTCCGCAGCTTCTCTGCGGAGTCTCCGGATTTGAACTGAGACCTAGAAACCCGCTTACGCAGGGTGATTTGACAGATTCTACCGTACTCTGAATTAGGGCTTGCCGGGTCCCTGTATCCCGGCAAATGCCTAAACTAGTTACTTCGTCCCTTTCTAAAGGACAGACCTCTATTGTAACAAGCCACGGCCGTCATCAGTGTATGAGACCTTCAGCGCTCCAATAAGTCAGTACCTCTACACAAGTCAAGACTAGTTCAGCCTCAGTCGAACTAGCTGGAGACAAGTACCCAGTAAAGAGAACCGAGGCCCTGCAGAAGAAGAAGTACGCAGTCTACGCCTCGGCAACCTCACCGCGAGTCGCGCGGTAAGTGCCCCTTAACATAGCCCTGCTGGATCGCGCCCAGACGGCCAGAAGGCCTGCGCTACCATAGTCAATTGCTAGACATACAAATATCCGACTCTGCTGCTTAACTCGCTGAGCACTCGCAGCCAGTGTGTAGACACTGAGTCTGCCCGTAGGCGTCCGTCACTGCCGTGAGGAAAGAAGTCCGCCACGGACCTGAAGCGCACATCGCGTGAGCAATGACTCCAGCGACTCAGGGAGCAGAAGACTCCGACAGCGCAGCAGAAGCGTGCAAAGGGCCTTCAGTGAGGAGCGCCACGGGGTGGTGCCCACACCGGAAGCCAGGGCCCAGCGGCAGGGCGAGGCGCAGCGCAACACCAGCGAGGAGCGGGGCAGGGACCGCAGGCAGCAGTCTCCCGGCAGGGGCCGCAGGCAGCGGTCACCCAGCAGGGACCAGCCCAGGGGCAGGTCCAGGGAGCGGCAACCAGAGGAGTTTGCCAGGCCATACAGGCAGGGGCCAGGGTACCAGAGAGGCCCAGGCCTGAGTCCGCCGGGCAGGGCCCAGGCAGGAGGCAGTGGGGTGGCAGAGCCAAGACGCAATCTAGGACCCCGCCATGGAGGAGCCTGCTACAGGTGCGGCCAGCCAGGGCACTTTGCAAATGAATGCACCAACCCTGAGTAGGCCGTACAAACAGGCGACAAGCCAGGAGCACCTGCAGGCTCAGCACGGGGCTATGGAGCCAGAGGGCCTGGCAGAAGTCAGGATGCCCCCGAGGGGAACCGGCGCCGGAACTTCGAGACTGCTATGGGGACGCCCCGCGAAGGGGACCGCCAGCAGGCAGCAGCGGGCTCAAGCGCGTGGCCAGGACCGCCGGAGCGACAAGAACCGACAGGCCAGGGCGAGCAACCAAGGTGGGGTGGGACAGGAAACCACACGTGTTTCATGACCAGCCACATGGGGTTTAGCCAGGACAGGGGTGCCAGCCAGGCTGAGGTCAACCAAGCAGCACCAGTTCAGGTGACTTCCCAGAGGGTGCCAGAAGGGCAGGTGGCCAGGCAGGTAAACCACTGGACAATGGCAGTAGAGGCGTTGGCCATGAACCATTATGGGACCATGCCAGCGGGGTCGGCCAGATCTGTGACACATGCGATGGGATTATTGAGGGACCTCCAGCGGAGGGGGTGCCCAGCCCCGTGTGAAGGTTGGCCGTGTATTTTGCAGAGGTTCCTCGACGTGGAGTGGGACAAGTACAATGCACAGTGGGATGAGTTTGAGAGACGCGAGCAGGAGGCAGCGCCCCAGCACAGCGTAGACGGGTGGGAGACCGGTTCCAGTTGGGACGGCTCCAACCTTTCAGAAGGAGGTTATGAACCTGAATATGAACCTCGGGAACCATCACCATTGCATGAGGCAGAATTTGCCGTGTTATGTCCAGGTACCCCGGAGGGCAACCACGACACAGGAAGAGGGGTAGCAGGAGCAGCCACCGGGAAGGACCCAGCCAGCAAGCGCGGTCGCCGCCCAGGGGCCAGGGGGGCCGCGGCAATGAGCCAGCAGGACATCCCAGCGGGGCCCGTTAGGACCCATAAAGGCACTACCTCTCGGTGCAATGCTTGGGGAGGAGTAGACGAGGACGGAGAGACGCAGCGCAGCAGTGAGAGGGGCGGGAGGTCCGACGCAGGGGGCGAGGACAGCCAGCTTGACCAGTCCATCAGCAGAGAGAGATCATACAGCAGAGAGCGGGCCTACATAGAGCCGTATCCGCCAACTCCGCCAGAGAGCGAGCCCTTTGTGCAGTATTACCGCCTGGGGGAAGAGATGCCAGAGGCGTCCACCTCCATGGCCATGCTCACCATGCCAGCAGATTGCTTGGACGGGCTGTGTAGGTTGCAAAACCACAGGCTCCAGGAAGGCGGCGTGCAGATGTGCGTGAACAGGCGGGCAGCCAGTCAGGCGGTGGCCCGGATGATCTTCCCGGGGGATGCAGTGACTGCGGTGTTACTGTTGGCAGCACTCAAAGGGTACATACGGCCCAGCACAAACATGCCAAGTTACATGGCACGCGGGTGGGGACGGCACCCCATCTACGCATGCTGCGTACATGAAATGGTGACTCTGGCAGTCGCAGAGGGCATCACAGCGGTGGAGGCAGCAGCCAGGGTGCACCCGGACGTGCCCAACAGCGCTCGCACAGAGGGGCTGTGGCGGGGTGCGCAACCCGGGTTCATGCGCTCACCATGGGCGGAGGACTGCGTGCGTCAGCTGATGGGGAGCGTAGCTCTCAGAGACCGCGCATTCTATGTGCCAGTGCAAGCCATGGGCGAGTACGAAGGGTTTGAGGGGACAGCAGAGCAAGCCCCAGCCGAGGCAGGACTGGGCCATCCGGGCAGACCAAGGCGGTGTGAGGCGACCATTGAGGCGTCCATCGTCATCCCCAGGATGGTCGCAGGACAGGCCGTGCCATGGGGGACGGCACCCGGGGAGGCCAGGGCAGCCATCCCGGTCCAGCAGCTAGTAACTTACTACTATGAGGAGGTGGAAGATTGGGAGGTACCTGTGTCAGCAGCATGGATCCACATGCACGCAACTCAGGATGACAAGCCCGTCTACCTGTTCGCAAGGCACCAAGAAAACGTGGCAATCACTAAATGCGCGTCGGTGGATGAGGCAGAGTTCCACGCCTACACATACGCCAGGGGCACAGATCCAACAGTGTGGACGCTCATGCTTATGGTGCTGCAGCGAGTCTTGCTCCCAGGACAGCTGTCAGCGGCCATGCGGCACGTGTGGGGCGTAGAAGGGCAGTGGGCACCTGTGGAAGTAACAGCCTGTCCCACATGGCCTTACGGGCCCCAGAGGACGCCAGCATCGGGAGCCATGTGGGAAGGAGAGGAGGAGCTTGCGCGCTCGCCGTTCGCAGTAGAACGACTGGAGGCATGCGTGCACCAGTGGGTGCGTCAAGAGAGGAGAGCGTGGCACGACAACAGGGCCAGCAGCGTGCTGCCCTATTGGCAGGCAGACGTCATAACAACGCAGTTGTGGAGACAGGCGCATCCGGCAGGGGTGCGCACGCTGCACCCCCTGTTCAGAGGAGCAGGGGAGGTCGCCATTGAGGAGGAGTTGGAGGCCCTGAGGAACCAGCCGAGGATAGGACACTGGCTGGTGGGCAGGCGCGGTGCCTACTCGGAGGAACCAGCGGCCGCCACCGACAGTCCTATCCCGGAAGAGGAGCCAGAATGGACCCAGGCAGCATTCGTCACCACGTTCAGGGCAACTGCATCCTCATGGGAATGGCTGGAGCCCGCAGAAGAGATGGGAGTGTCAGCACTGGAATCTGAGCCTAGGGGACGGGCAGAGCCCCAGTCACCCCAAGACAGTACCAGCGCTCCGCTTGCAGAGGACCTGGACAGCAGGAACCCAGGGGTACAGCGACGACCTTTCGGAGGGGCCGCCACCACTGGTGGAGATTACGGGGTCAGAAGAGGAGTGGTACGAGGGAGGAGCCATGCCCCCGGACCAGGATAGCGTCGCCAGAGCAGAGGCTCGGGATGCAGAAGGAAATGATATGCCATCCGACAGAGGCCCAGGACCAGGGAGTCCGGGGCACGACCTCGAGGAAGAGCTGACACAGCTGCGGCGCGAATGGATGCGCAGCGTCGTTCAGGAGCAAGCAGCAATGGAGGAGCGCAGAATCAGGAGAGCCGCGATAGAGCGCGGTAATGAGATCACACTGGACGAGGGGACGCACCAGGCCGCAGTAAGGGTCAGCCCGCGGCAGGCAGCAGACCAGTGCGCTTTCGATTCAAAGGAGGCAGCAGCCAGCGGGGCTGGCAGCAGGCGCCCAGGGGACGCCCAGATCAGCCAGCCAGTGCAGGCAGTGGCAAGGGAGCCCTGGGGTGACCCGGCATCATACAGTACGGGGTGCTGGATGGCAGTGCTCAGGAACTTCGTAGATCAGCTGGACGTGCTGAGAAGGCGGGAAATGGGGCAGCAAGAGGCAGGCCAGGAGGCTAGCCTGCTTTTCCGACTCAGAATGCTGCCACAGCCCGATCCTAACCCCAGGATGGGAGGATACAGCAGGGCGATCAGAGATCTACAGGAGGAGTTGACGGAGAGGATATCAGCCCTTGGGGCGACAAGGGCCGGTGCAAGTGCTGCACAGCAGACCGCAGGCAGTCACAGCAGCCAGGCCCCAGGTGTGCAGCAGTCGCGGCCAGCAAATAGGGCCGGCGGAGCAGCTACTGCAGAAAACAGCCACACCAGCAGCTGGTCGGCAGGCCGAGCAAGACAAGTGGCCAATGACAGGAGAGGCATGAGGCAGTACGGAGGACCAGCAAGGGCCGCGCGCGCAGGAGTCAGCGAGGCTGCGCAGCACACCACCCGCGGGCAGGAGCAACAGGCGCAAGTTAGCAAGGGACACGCCCCAGAAGCACGGCCAGAGAGGCCCGGTGCAGCTTGGGCTGACACAGCCAAGTTACAAGGCAAGAAGTCCAAAAAGGCTAGGCGACGCGTAGGAGCGGCGCAGAGGAAAGCCGCGGAAAGGGACCGCGGTATCAGGCCAGGCATGGACTGCCCAGGCCAACCTTCCAGGATCTGCCAGGTGGACTTGGAGATAACATGGGAAGCGGAACAGCAGAGGCCAGAGCAGAGTGCAGGGCCACGCAAGCAACCTGCAGCGCACCAGCCGCAGGAGCCTACAAGACGGCTGCCATCCTGCAGGGGGCTCCTCACTAGTACGGCTTTTAAGGGGTTCCTTATGGGGACGCTCCAGCTGGTGTTGGTATGGCTCCTGCTGTCCGTATGCATCCCGGGTGCGCGAGCCACCGGGCAGGGAGTGAGGGGAGGAGGATTTACAGCAGGCCAAGGAGCTTTTGTGTCCAGCCAGGAAGCCGCAGCAAAGCTCACGTCAGGCTGGCTGCGCCCGCCAGCAGTCAGCCCTATGGGGGGCGCCAGCAGAACAAGGGGCGAGTACAGCCAGCAGGAAGACTGGCAGCGCGGCAACAGCACAGGCGAGGAAGCGCCGCCCGCGGAGGACAACCCGCAGGCGGCGGAGATGATTGACATGTTCCAACCGGGGGGAGTAGTCGAACCACCCTTGGAGTACGTCAAGACTAAGGAGGGGTGGCTGTTGGGCCAGCACCCTGACTTCACGGCGGACCAGCAGGAGACCCTCGAGCAGAGCCTCAGGGATCGCCAAGGAGCATTCGCTTACTCCATGGAGGACTTACCCGGCTACTGTGGCACGCAGGGCCTGGACACAGCTTGCCTGTCGAGTGGGGCTGTGAGGGCCATGGAGACCGAGGGAGTCGTCCTTTTCGAGCCCTTTGGAGGAAACGCGTGCTCTGGCAGCGGAGAAGCGGCAGCGTCATACAGGCAGTGCCTGGGAGAATCGGCTGCGGCAGACTGGGCCGACGCGGCACAGGAACCAGGTGGGAACACACCTGAGGAACAAGTTGATGTTGAAATCGAGGTGACCAGGGACACAGAGGGTGAGAAGGACCCGCCAGGATGTCCTGCAGGACCATCGGCCAGGGTTGATGTGTGGGCACATGAACCTGTATTGAGGTTTCTCCGCGAGAAGACATATGTTCAGGGAACAGAGCTAGGAGAACAAACCAGAATACAGCGCAGAGCGGCGCCATTCCAGTGGGAATCAGAGAGGGGAGGAGTACTGATGAGACTCATGCCTGACGGTAGACGTTGTGTGGTGCCCAGACCAGAGGACAGGCTTGCAGTGATCCAGACAGCCCATGCAGGTACGGGCCATTTTGGCAGCCACCGCACGGCTTTCATGGTCATGCAGCAGCATTGGTGGCGGGGGCTTAGAGCAGCGGTCAAGAAGGCGGTGCAGGAATGCGGGGTGTGTGACAGGGCCAGGGCGTCCACGTTCAATCACATACAGCCCGACCTGCACCCACTACCCATTGAGGGGTTGTTTTTCCGGTGGGGAGTGGACCTGTGTGGGCCATTCACGACCACTTCCAGGGGTAATCGATTTGTGATGGTGTGTGTGGAGCATTACTCCAAATGGGTGGAGTTGATCTCCATTCCAAGCAAGGCGTCTGATGTGACGGCCTTGGCATTCTTTCAAAATGTTGTTGCAAGATTCGGAGGATGCGCAGAAGTGGTGACAGACCAGGGAACAGAGTTCCAGGGTGAATTTCAGGACATGTTGTTGGACTGCTTCATTGATCACCTCACCACTTCTGCCAACCATCCCCAGGCAGACGGGCTATCAGAGAGGGCTGTCCAGACCCTCAAGGCAGGCCTACGCAAGTGCTGCGAGGAGGGCAGCAGCGACGAGTCCTGGGACAAGATGGTGCCCTGGGTGGCCCTAGGCTTCCGGTGCTCGCCGCAGCAGGCCACGCGCATGGCGCCGTACGAGGTGTTGTTCGGGCAGAGACCCACCTTTCCCTCCAGAGTGGGGGCGGACCTCTGGAACACAGCCAAGGTGGCAACAGCAGAAGAGGCAGCAGACCTGCTCTTGGCCAGAGTGGCCAGGATCAAAGAGGCGCTGCCAGTCGCGGGTGAGCATCTGAAAATTGCGCAGCACCGCGACAAGCTGCGATATGCACGCATTCGTGGGGGAGGGTATGCCCCCAGGTCAGGCGTTTTGCAGAGGGAGATTACGTGTATGTGAAGTATTCATCAGAACGACGCAGCCTCGATCCCAAGGCCAGGCCTGAGATCCTCAGGGTGAAGACACTGGGGGTGACGGGAACCTTGGTTTTGGAGGGGGCAGACGGCCTCACAGTAACAGAGAATGCTGTCAATTGTTCTCCATGCCACTTGCCCAACCTCTGGGGAGTGGTTGATTTCAGTGGAACCAGACCCAATAACAGCCTGTCATGCGAGGTGTGCCAGCTGCCTGATCGCGGAGAGGTGATGCTTTTGTGTGATGCCTGCAATACAGGTTGGCACATGGATTGCTTGGTGCCAGTACTCGAGAGGGTGCCTGAGGGCGAGTGGGTGTGCCCAAAATGCACACCTGATGACAAGGGAGCTGGGCCCGCTGCAATAGCAGGGCCCGCTACAGAAGATCGCAGTTTGAAGGCCCAGGGGCGGCCGAGCCCAGCAGCCAGAGCGGCTGCCAGAACAGCCCAGGAGGCCAATGTCATGGACAGGCCTGAGGTGGAAGTCATGGCCACCAACCCAGCAACAAGACAAATGGAGCGGGGCATCGCAAGACCAATGGCGAACGGATTGTACGACATCTCGTACACCACTGGCCGGGGAGAGGCCAATGTCACCCCAAGAGCAGTTACAAGAAGGGCTAAGGTGGCCAAAGAAGCAGCAAGGGAAGAAGAGGAGTCAGCCCTTGAGGAGCTTACCGAGACCTGAGGCCGAGCCCAGAGCGGCAAGGTCGCTGAGCACGTGACGTTACCCACGCCGTAACTGGCAAAGAGCGGGCAGGCGCCTACAGAGCAGAAATGCAGACGCAGCACGGCTTGTCCTAGTACCCGGCAGGCAGTGGGCCGGCAGCCAGCGGACCGAAGACGGAAGATGCAGGATTGGAGTTAAAAGCTATCGCAGCAACATAGTGAAAATTTGTTTCTCAAACACCGTAGCAGCAAAGCTGCGGTAGTACATATGTTATGAGGATAATGAGCGAGGAGAATTGGTCAACTCGGGTAATGATAACACAGCCAGGGGCGGATCACGCTGCTACGGCACACATTTCCTGTGGCCAGTGAAGACCAGGCGGCTATGGCGCAGTGGGGCGAGAGCAGCGGTTGTTCTTAGCTTGACCTGATAACTTTGTAGATTTCTCTGTTTGCTAGCCAGTAGTGGGCTGAACAGCTTGAATTTGTAGGATTCCGCGCATTGCGCTTCAGCTGAGACTCGGTGGATTTTCTTTTTAGTTCTGATTGAAGAAGGCCTGAACCAGGCAGATTTGCTGAGACGATTGAGCTTCTACGTACATATTTTTCCAGAAGTTTCTTTCCGTACCGTCCCCTTTTTCCGGCTCCCAGCGCATGCCTTTAGGCTTAACGCTGAGGAGCGGGGGGGCGAGTGAAGTAGTAGGGGCGGTACCCACGAGACAGGGACACCCAGACCTTACCCCTAGGCAGAGAGACTTCCTGCTAGGGCTGGACCTTACAGTAGCCAGTTACAGCTCCTGTCTGAAGTACAAGGAGTCTGTGTGTACGGTAATGTACCGTGTTTATGAGCAGAAGGACACCTCTCTAAGGCGCCTTTACCGGAGATTCCGGAGTTTACCATATTGGCACGTTTACTGCTTTATGGTGCGACAACGGTACTTATTGTTTACTGCAGAGACTCTGGTTTACTGCTAGTCTGTGTCCTCTTCAGGGAGACTCAAGTACGCTGGTACCCGAATGCGGAGCTAGACACGAAAGAGATGATGAAAGTAAGCCCCCCCCAGAAAAGTGGCAGGGAATCCTATTGCCCCTCTGTGATCTAACCTTGGTCTTTCACTTCATGGGACCGTACTGCTACATGAACAAGACAGAACTTAATGGTTCCGAAGAAGTTGCCCCAGCCATGCTTTTAGGTCATCGCACTTGGCACGTTGGTCATGTCAACAACGTTACACCTCTGGGCCTGCTCAAGGCTCGGCCGCGTGGGCGCCCAACTGTTCAGAAGGGAGATAAGAAGAAACTAAAAGGATGAGGGGAGGAAAGGAGCAAAAGGAAAGGCCGGGAGGGCAAAGAAGACTAAGTCCAACACCTGAGTTCCACGAGAGACTAGCTCTCAACAAAGCCTCCAAAGAAATTAAAATAGAGGGCAAAAAAAGAAGGACCAAAAGGGAAGGCCGGAAAGGCAAACGACTCCGGCGCCTCAGAATCCCTAGAGACTAACCCTCAACAATGCCTACAGCACAGTCCACAAAAGCAAGTGCATCCCACCCCTGCTTAGCCTGGTACAGCTGGTGGAAGTTAGTGGCAGCGCCCCTAGGACCTGCCCACCCCCTCTCCCGTAACTGCTCCCTGACACTAGGGCACTGGAAGCACACACGTAGCGCTGTAGCGCATCCTCCACCTGCTTGCTATCCCCCGTGCCCAACACCGCTGGCAGCGTGCCTCTCGCCGCTGACCGTTGCGCCGTCCTCCGACGTTGGTCATGTGCTTAACTCATGTGCATAACCCGCCCCCAACCTTGCATGTTTACAGAGGGCTGGTGGCTGCCACGAGTGTGATGGGCCATTCCCTCCTCTTCATCCTTTATTTTCCTTAGGAAAGAGCAGATATCCTCCTTCATGGCTGGACATTGGTCTCTGACAGTTTTGAGGACCTGATACCATCCTACATGTAAAATCCAAGAGCTCCCTTGTTTGTGACAGTTCTATCCTGGATCTCTGGTCCTGTCCGAGTACCGGTATAGAGAAGGTGTCTCCAAGTTTTCGTTTTCTTATGTAGAGTAGCCGTGTAATTTTGTTTAATCTGTGTTGCATCCAAGGACTACCAACCAGGTGCTGATCAACACAATACATGATAAAACAAATAACTCAAAATATGATTGCTAGGTTCCCCAAGAGCGAGGCTATTCCATAATCCAATGCTTGCTCTCAATCAAATATTGCACCATGGCCCAACAGCGTTAGACCAGCCACCAAACATTATATTGTCCTGCTTAAATAATTGATAGTGAGCAGGTGACTGATGTATCCTCTCCCCAGGATACCCCCCCTCTCATCCTGCAAGCCCATAACAAACGCCGATTCCAGTGCGACCAAGACAAAGCGCGTCACTTCGCACCCCTCTTGGCGTTCATGTGATCCACAAATTCGTCGAGCAAGTATGGCCATGCTGCACAGGAAAATTCAAAGGGGGAGCAGAACTGTGGGCCCAGAGGGTGGGTAAGAGGAATGGATGTGATGATGTGACTATGCAGGAGGCCGAGACCACTAGCTGCAATACTATATGACAGGTGGAAAGTAGCACACTTGCATATACTCTAACAACATTGTACTTATTTTAACATTACCCATCACATACATGTTGCAACATGTTTTTGCCGTTCCGAGAACATATAATGGGAATAGGCGCATGAAACCATGCGGGACCTTGGTAGGACCATGTCACCATCAGCGGCGTGCAGGCCACCTGAGGCCCAAATCCTACCTGCTGTTTCGTCGAAGTTGGAGAAGTCCGGCTTAATGCTCTGTAAGCAGCCAGAAAAGAGAGGGCTCCATGAGTACTTTCCGTGTGGGGCATCAGGACAGAAATATAGCCCAATCACATCCACAATCATCATCTGTCAGATCCAAATTCACCCTTCATCAGCATCACATGTGTACCAGCCTTCACTGAACAACTTGCAGACCCCCTGTTGCAAACGCACCTGAATAAAATCAAAGAGCTGCTGCCAGGTGTCCTTGGAGATGGCTCGATTGTGATGCTTCAGCAGGAAGTCGCACCAGTCATCAATCAGCGGCCAGTGCCGCTCTCCAGACAGCAGGAGCTTCCACATGCCCATCGCCGTCTCCAAGTGAACACACTTCTGGCCCTTCTGCACTCAAGCACAGAGAACAGGCACAAGGGATAGAAGGCTGAGGGCCCGCACATTCAAGCAAAACAGGCCAGAGCGACATATCTAAATATCCAACGTCATGGGAGTCTAAGATCAAGGACACACCTCCCGAGAGAACATGTAAGCGTAGTTGTAGAGGTCCTTGAACTTCTCGTCGTTCTTGACCTCTGCTCGGAGCTCCGGCAGCTTCTTCTTCAGCTTTTCTTTTGAGTCGCAAGCCATCTTCACCATGCCGCTAGTAAACTCTTCTTTGCTGTACTCACACATGGCAGCCGCGCCCATGTGGTGGCTGATCACAAGCTGTGGTCAGAGCACAGCGCTTCAGTATCTTACATTTGAACGAAACAATGTGTCAAGTATAGGGCTCGATGATTATAACATGGTGACACCTGGCACCAGTGATCTCAGCGAAGACACTTGAATGCACGGAATTTATGAAGCATGAGGCGCATGTACCACCTGTATTTACTGACCATGGCAATGTCAGAGGGATCAATCCCCAGATCTTCACATAGCCGCACCACACCCTCCGCCTGAATCATGTCTCCATCTTTTTCTGCATGGACGCAATTTGGGCGTGATGCCAACCCATGTGAATACCATCCTGAATATGGAGAGCAAGACTGAGACACGTAACATAGGGCGTATGTAGTACCTTTGTAGCCCATGTATAGATCCTCAATTTCCTTCATGTTTACGGAAGAGGTGCATGTGTTCGTGGACGAGAAAAATATATTTAACGCTGGCTCCACAGCCCAGCTGGACTTCTTCAAGCATTCTGTGGCTACTTTTTCACTGCAAGCCATGTTCAGGAGGCAGTGTTAGGGGCATGGAAATGTTGGGGCATCAAACAAAGCTCATGCAGTTTTTGCTGGATCTTGCAGTCCATCGTCTCGACATGCGTGCATAGAGCAAGAAGCCTTTTGAAAAAACCCAAGAGAACATCTGACATACCTAGCTCCCGTGATGCCCTGCAATCAAAGACAACAGTGACTCAGATAGCTGCACTTGGCCACATGAAGGACCAGAGGCAAGATGCAATATCCGACACACATTATGCATGATAATCATATAGAGCCATTTCTGCCATGCGAGATTTCAGCGGACTGAGCTTTGAAATGTTGAGGTCTCCATGAACCCTTGTGACCATGCCACCTGCACCTGGGATCTTACCTGGAACTGCTGAAGCTTTGATTTGTTATCTCTGGTCAGCCGGTTCTGCGTGGAAGGCAGCGGATGGGAGTCTCGCTCAATCGGCCACTGCGTTCTTCAGCTTTTACCAACCATTATTGAGGCGAGCGTCGTGAAGATCTTGAGGGCCTAAGCTCCTGGCAACTATGAAAGAGAAGCTTCGCGACGAAACCAATTAAATAAAGATAACTACTTCACGCCACTTCTCTACCCTACTCGTTTCGGTGCTCTGCATGGGACTCTCGATGGAAGCATCCACACACCAACTGCAAGCAGGAGCACACCTATTTGAACCCACTGACGCTGACGTAGTCCTCAAGGCACGCTACGGCGTTGTGCGTCTTTCTTTCTTACAGTTTACATTTCAGTGCCTCACAAACCAAGTGTGTAATGGAAGACACACGGGCAAGATGGGACCGAGCGTTCACGGAAGCGGTCGATTTTGACACCTGGGGGCAGGTGTGACATATGCGCCGTGAATCTCGATTTTATACCCAGGACAGCTACGAAGGATATCAGCGTCTTGCAGAAGAGATATAAAAGCTAATGATGATTGTTGGCTTTTGCCCACATGGAAAAGTCATGTGGGCGACTTGTTGACCTGGACAAAGCTGATTGTGCCATGTCTCTCCCTCAGGTTGAAGAGGCTACAGACGGGTATCAAAGGCTCCAAGTTGCAGCTGCAGCAGTGAGGATGGACCTTACTAGTACTTGCCGTGTGCATCATTGTCCAGCGCTCACAGCTTTCCTTCACTGACAGGAGTACATGGAGAACGTGCTGCAGCTAACAATGTACAGGAGAGAGGGCATAGGCAAGCTGGCCACCGCTCTCAAGCTGAGAGTGCAGGTATGATGAGAAGTGCTTGCACTCACAAGTTGATGGCTAAGCATGGTGCATCACCTCAAAACCTTGAGATGCCTCTGTATCTGGCCCATGGCAATGAACTGTTGTGTTTCGCAAGGCATGCGACATGTCAACTCAAGCCTAAATGTAGCGGCCTCTAAATAATTCAGGAGCTTCAGAACAACTCGGACAACAAAGTCGGCCTGAAAGGCATGAAGGCAGTGCGGCCTTACATGAAAGAGATTATTGTCTCCGATGGTGAGGATGCTGAGACATGCATGTTGACGAACATCATGAGACCTTGCTGGTGACTGTGTGAACCTTTGTGAAGCTCTGGTATCATGCCCGCAGTTGAGTTCCCCTTGCATGGCATGGACGTCGAAGCCGTCCTAGGCGTCGTCCCTGTTGAAGATAACATAGAGCAGCCAGATGAGGTAACCATCAATCCTCTACCTTCAGACTAGATAATTTTATGTCTCGAAGAATTATCTTGTGTTCTCTGTAATGCTGTCTTGGGGCCTGCTTTTGTTAGTGCGGTGAGCGGGGTGTGCCCTCAGTTTCAGTTAGTCTGCCAGGCACCCTTCAGGGTGCCGCCGGGTGGTGACTACTGGGCTTGTTGGGACCAACCCTTCATCTGCCTTTGGCCGGTGGCCAGGGCAGCAGGGATTCCTTTACCTGGCTCCCTCGGCCGTAGGCTGTGATGTAGCGAAATTTCCTGATCAGTGCAGTAGAGAATCAGGGGTCGTAACTCCCTTCGTCCCTGGGGGTACTTATTTGGTGGTGTGGAGCACTGATGTGGGGTTGCATGATGAGCAATAACCTCCCCTGCAGCACCTCCATGAATGCTGTTGAGATTGCTGATAGGCTGCACACTGAGCCTGTTTCTTACTTCCTGCCACAGCAACAGCAAGACTGGGAGCAGGAGGATGTGCCGATGGCTGGCAATGGCACGCTGCGTGGACGTCCTGCCAACATGCGCCGTGGTGACAGGGTGCTCAGCATTCTAATTGAAAAGTGGGGCTTCAAGGAGGGGGCCGGCACCTTAAAAGAGCCGCACGTGGTGCTGTCAGTGCGTGACCAGGACGGGGAGTCTATCGAGGCCGTGCAGGTGTGGAAGTGTTGATGTCTTTGTACGGAAGCAGCTTAGCAAGGTCCTGATTGTTTTTCATCCCTGCAGGAATCTCCATATGGCAGAGCAAGGAACCACAGCAACTATGTGTTTTTCGATAACCAAGTCCACGTGCAGACCTCTCTAAACAAGCTGGGCCACAACTGCGTCATCTTCTTTGAGTTCAGGCATTACAAGCCTGATAAGAAAAAGGTAACTCTGTCAGAAACTGTCGCCAACCAACCTCACTTGCCGTTGCAATGCCAACAAACGCATATTCTTATCCGTCATATGGGTACTCCGTATTCTGCGGTCGATGTTGCATGAAAGATCATGGGCTTGCTATTCCTCTCTGAATTACATGATCATTTGTGCCATGCTGCCTCGGTGCCTTAATGATATACCTCACAAGGCCTGCGATGGATTGCTGCGTTGACATTGCACTTCATCACATTGTGAGTGCAGAAGAGTTGTAAGTGCTACTGCTACATGGAGATGGACGAGATCAAAGCGGGGCCGGTGACGCTGGAGGTGCGATCCTCTATATACGGAATGTGTGACCGCCATTTATTGTCTTGGCAGTGTATTCTGAAGCCTGTAGCCTCAGACCGCTCCTTTGGGGAGGTTATCCTCTCAGGTGGAAGGGTGCGGTGTTGGACGAGTTGTGTTAATAGTGCTTTCGGAGTCTTCGCGCTAGACTTGAGGCCCACTTGAGGCAATGGTGTGGGGTTACTGGTGCTCCTGGACTACCGACTCAATTTGCTTGTATGTATGACCCCAACTGTCCATCTCCTGGCTTATTCAGCCTACCCTCCTGACCGTGCTGCCTGGGACAGGTGTACAAAAAGCCGGTCGACTACAAGGGCAACAAGAAGCCAGCACTGCTATCCATCAAGCCATTCTACCTGCATCTGCTCCTGACTATCGAGACTATCAATGAATGAGCATAGACATGCAAGAATCCTGCGTTCGAACCTTGGTATTCAAGCTCCCTGGTGCTAGCAAGGTCCGTATGGACCGTATATTTGTGTACCACATCAAGTTACTACAGTGGCTTTTCGACATCTTAACACTTGGAATCTAAAAATTTCATGTACCCTGAGTGAGGACATCTGAAGCATACTGGTACTTCTGTCCCTGCTTCTGATGGTTCTGGTTGAATGAACGGTGGACTCTTGCTCATGACACTGACGGTTGAATCCTGGTTGAATAGATGATTTATTCATGCCACTGGTTGTGAGTAGTCACTTTTTTCTGAGTGGAAAGGGATTATAACCGGTACTGTCTGACGTTCACATATCTCTCTGGTCATGTTGCATGGAAAATATTATGTACGGTTATATCGACTGGCACTAAACGGGACCTTTTCATTTGCATGACTCTTTCCTTGTTATAGCTTGTCCATGGCGTATATAATGAAAAATATAGAGTACTTCTCTCAAAATAATCGCGCTCGATGAGTTTGTGCCTCAAAAATCAGGTGTGTAGCTTCGTAGCTGAATGTCAGAGATGCCTTGTTGGGTAATGGCTTTCAGTATCCCGCGTCTGTACCACCTCGCAAATTCGAGGACCTAATAGTTTAGGAAGTCTCCTTTCTCCTGAGGAACATGACCTACTCTTAGGAGGGGCGATAAGAGGCTCTTCTAGCGTCGGCCTTGAAGCCTCGAGAAGGGTCATAGAGCTATGTGGGCGTCTCGTTGCTGCAGCGGAAACTTTGCGTCATCATCGCCATTTCTCAACAGCCACACCACCAGCACGAAGATCCAGCGCAGGACGGTAGGCCACGCATTTTTTACTTATCTACTTATGATATTGAGATAATGGCAATGGTTTGGCATGAAAACATTACGATACCGACCACCCGCAGGTTGCAGTAGGAGCTTGGAAGCCTAATGACTTGTTCGAGCCCCCGCCATTCAAGGCCAGCAAGCTCAACATAACATTTACTTCGAGAGCAGATACTGGCTTTCCGTCATTAATAGACAGCCGGCGTTACACACTCACGCATAACGATGTGTCGGGGCAGCTGTGGCTATCAGTGGGAAAGGAATTCAATTGGCCGCAAATTTCTGGGTTCTACACTCGCCTCCTTCGCGATGAAGTCGTGGCAGAATGGAGATGCAGTGCTGCGAGTGGGGAAGCACCCACCTTGCATATTTTTTGCCATGTGAGCGGGGAAGAGAGGTGGCTGGCTCCCCCAGCGCTTCGGAACTACATCTTTAGGCGGGAGATGCCCTTGGTGAGACATGGGCGGGTAGAGGCGAAATAAAGAGAAGCGGTAGAGGACTCTGATAGGATAGACCTTCTGTGCTGTGCATGTATCTCAAGCCCTCCATGCAGACCAAGCATATCTTCACACCTCCATGCGCATGTGCGATGCCAGGTGCTGGACTGCGTCAAGTATGCTGAGAGGGACCTGTTCAAGCTCAGGCCTGAGCTGACCCAAGCTCCGGTCTACATTCATTTCCAATCATCGCTCGAGGTGCGTTGAATTGCTGCCGATGACACATGCATTTTTGACTGGATGCTGCCCTCATCAGTGTTTGTTTCCGTTCGCATCAGACAACATTTACAGGGCTGCCATATGACCAGCACTGGGGCATTGAGACTCCCCGAGCAATAGGGCTTACTGCTTGAAGTATAAGGACTAGGGCTAAGGCTGGGTAAAAGCATCCGTGAAGCTTTAATGCCCCGAAAGAAACAGTAGCCGTCACCCCACCGCTCATAACTTCCAGTATTCTTCGTCATGCCAGTCTCTAAACGGCTGTGCTGCTGTTCCTCTCTTTCTTCTATGCAGCATCTGGACAGCGTGGAATGCTGGGGTACCCTGGGTGACAGGCGCACTTGGAAGGCTGTCCCCGTGTCAATCGTGAAACGACTGCTTTACGCATTGCTGGGGCTAGCATTAGAGGAGGAGAAGTCTGATGCCATGTCGACGTCACGCTCCATCCAGAGCCTGCTGTCGTGGATGGGTCGCGGTAGAGCTGGGAAGCGTCCGTCTGCCTTCGCCTCAACCCCCGTAGTGGCTGCGTGTGACGTTGTCACCAGCGCTCCCCCAGTGGAAGCGCGGACCAGGGAGGCGTCGTCTGCTTCGTCAGGCGCCCAGGCAGGCCACTCACAGTCCCGTGATTCCTCATCGACCAAGTTGGAGCAGGAATCACTGAGCCAGGGGCAGCGGGAGTGTTCGCAGCAGGAGCAGGAAACACATCAGGCCAGCACGGATCCTCACATCAGGGCAGAAGTCGGGGCAGCGGTGGGGGAGCCTCCGAGGGTTGAGAATGGCCGCTGCGGGCCCTTGCTGGACGTTGGGAAGTCGCTGCGCTTTCACAACGAAGCAACTGTGGCCGCTGTAGCACTCCACTCATCCTGTGCCTCCCGCAGCCGGGAGTATGAGCGTGTGTTGGGTGGGCCAGCAAGGCAAGCCCTTTAGGCATTGTAGCTTGAGCTTTTTGTCAATGACATCACATCTTGGGACCCACCTTAAAAAGGCCCGGCTGCATGGGTGAGCTTTTTTGTTTTTGTTGAATGGTGAGTGAACTGGAATAATGTGATTAGTACTTCGTATAGTTATCTCTCTTTAGCCATCTGCTGATGGCGGTATCAGTGTCCATCAGTTCACCTATAATTGCTGATGTGGAACTACTGGAGGCCCTTTGTATCATGATCGTGAATGATATGATATGCAATAGGCCCTGCCCAAAAAGCCCGGCCACGTGGGCAGTGGCATGGTATGAACTCCCGGAACCCCATAACGCAGTGGATGCCGTATACTTCATCGAGAAACGTGATGGGTGGACTGTATTGTGGAACTCGGATAATGATGTTTGCCGCAGTGTGGGAGACTAAGGAGTATGGACCCCCTGGTATGGACTATGAAGGTCAAAATTAGTTTGTTACATCATTAGTTGTTACATCATGCACACTGATTCAAAAACGTATGCACTGGCAAACAAGTCAAGTGCAGGCCTGCAGGATGCATGATATGGCTGCCTGTTTCATGATTTGAAGGTATCCCACATTATAACGAACGAAACCCTAGAATGGGATACACCGGTAATAGTACGATGTCAAGGCTGATGATGCAACACAATGGCCTTACTCAAAATCACCCGGCCGCACCAGAATCCAACTGACAGGGTTGGGAACTACAGAAAATAACGATATGGTACACAAGTGACTCATGTGTGCCGGTCAATGATTTATACGTCTGGGCCATACTGAAATGAAGTGCTGCCACACCGGCAAACAAAAAAACAGCTTAAATTTGTCAAGGGAGAAGGCACAAGAGGAAAGAAAGGATATCAACTTCACCCACCGAACAACAATAACACAAAGGTCGGTCATTGGTATGTACACAATTGAGAGACTAGGTCAAAACTTCAAAGAATATGCGAGCCAATCCAGTTATATCTGCAGCCTCACTGTACGATGGAAATGGCAAAACTCAACGAAGGGCCTCGACCAACCAAACAATGTGCTGAACCTATCTACCTGGCCTCTCCATCTATCTATCACCCCTCTAGCTATTTAGCTAGCATCTCCATCTCCTGACTGAAGCAATGGATGAACACCGCTGGCTGCCTGAGACAGACATCTCCAGGAGGGCAGGCTTGGGAGAGGTCCGCTGCGGCGACGGCTGATGTGCGACGGTTGCTCTTTCCGCATCGATCTCCCAAAGCTTATCATGGCAAACAGGCTGAGCATTTGCAGCACGGCCATAACCAAGGTTGCTGCCATGAGACACTGCGCATGAACACAGGAACATAAATCAGAGGCCAGCGGGGATGCCCACACATCCGAGCCTTAAGAGCAGTGCCCAGAGCTGTGACGTCTTATAAAAAGAAAGAAAGCTACGCCCCGTGAGAGGTGTGAGAGTTAATGAAACAGCGCAGCCTGGGCAGAAGCCACATCCTAACGTCATATATAGACAAATTTAAGGCCAGCTCACTGCTGCTGCACAAGCGGTTAGTTGCCAGGTGAGGCTGAGCCAGGTAAGTATCATTCATAATCAACCCAGGCAAAACAGTAAAAAAACGTTACACCTCTGGGCCCGCTAGGCAAAACAGTGAGCAATAACCGATGGGTGGTTCATTGCCTTAAGAGAGCTGAGTGGTTTGCTTCCGTACCTGAAAGCCCATTGCAGGAATCGCCTGGGCCAGCACTGGCACCACGAAGGGGAAGGTGGTTGCGCCCAGGCCAGCAGCCGTGCTCACAAGCCCATTCAAGAACTGTGCAGCAATTGGAGTCACACAAACAATACCGGTTAAGGCCGGGTTCCAAGCACAGACAAATAGATCAGCATCATCCGAGAACATCACGAGACATAAGCGTGCAAGGGCCCTTAGTGCATATTACTCGGATACCAGTATAATGAGGAATAAAACAAGCTCGCATGCTCCCCGGCTGCACCTTGCCCCGTAATACCTCATGCAACCAGTGCCCCGCATGGCCATGTTTGTTTTAGCTTGCTTCAGCTACATTTCAGCTACATTACGGCCTATGACCGTCAAGATCTGGAGCATCAAGCCCAGCTGCTCAGGCCACCAGCCGTAGGCCGGCCGGTCAAGGTTTGGTCCGTCAGTCAGTCAATCGGTGGCCGCCGGACAGCCACTGAAGGTACTCTGGCACGCATTTAAATTGACACTGCCCGGCGCCACCTAAGCCCAGCACCCAAACTCCAGCCAACTCACCCCGTCCACCTCCACATACTCTGTAGCCATGCCCAGTCCGCAAGACACGCCCGGAGCGGCGCCTGCCGCCACCAGCACTGTCGTGACCAGGATCACAGCGAGTCCGCGCCCATTGTCCTGGTTCAAACTCAAGATCCCTCGGCCTGCCTGCCACATCAGCGTCCATGGAGGCAGTGAGCTGCCGCCAGCCATGCTCACGAGGCCAAAGGGTGCCTCTACCCCAGACGCAGTTGTCGCGCTGGAGGCAGAGAACAAGAAAGGTATGAGGGACCCCACCGCCGCCATTGGCATCATCAAGACCATGATGGCGGAGACACTGACGCAGGAGGCCATGAGCATCTGGAGGGAGGTTTGCGGGGGGGGGGGGGGGGTCAGAATGTGAGTCACTTAAATTTCAGAGCACAATGAGGGTCTTTGCCCTTCTGCCAACCAAAGAAGAGGAAGAAAAAAGGCTATTGCGAGGAGGATCGTGAGAGCGGGGCTCCTAATCGCATGCGTTTTGTTTCCTCGGTTAAACCAAAGACACTGCAGGGAATGAAAGTAACACCCAAAACAGGACCAGAGACGACTGAAGAAATATTCGTTCAGTCGTCCATTGGACCTACCTGAATTTTTCCACCCTGACCCATTAACTTGACCAGCTTTAGTAACCAACTGTCCCAACACCTCTGCTCTGCACCCCAATACGCCCACCGTCACACACCAAATCCTGTCCTGCACCCCAACACCACCCCAGCAGCCCCATTTGCCACTCACAGCCGGCAAGCGCCCGACTGTGAAAGCCAGCCAGAAGAGAGAGGTAACCTGCTGCCCAGCTGCCTCACTGAGCCCAACATGTCGCACGCAGTAAGTATAGATCCAATTCCCGAAGCCTAGCAGGGCAGGAGGCAGGCACAGGGGCAGTTTGAGAGGGCTGCCGCCAGTCAAGGCAACAGCGGGACAGGTACAGGACAGGGGCGGGTGCAAGATGAAAATGCTCCCAGAATTCAAACCAGCCTGTAAATGTCCACTATAACATATTGTTTAGAGATGGATAAAATACCACACTTTCCGATGTAGCCCACAAAAGTAGTACTAGACAGAACATTCAGATCACGCGCACAAACAATTCACTCATCACACTGCATCTGACAATGAGTGACCTAGGCCAGATCACTGACCACATGGTTTAGGGTTCAGGTACAGGTTCCAACCATGTGCTCACCAAGCTCAATGGACACGTTGGAGAATATGAGGGCGAGGAGGGCCCCTTGAAAGGGCAGCTTCCACCGGCCCCCGCCCTTCTGCTTTGGCAAGCAGTCCCCTGAAGCCGCCGGCATCCCTTCCGCGCCCTCGTCCCAGATGATGGGCTCGAACTCGAGCAAAGGCGCAGTCGACTCAAGATCGGCATCACGCGGGCAAGTCACAACACCAACGACCCCCGCCTCCGTCACTGAAATGGAGCCCGATTTAGCTTCCAGCATTTTCAAAACCTTGCCGGGCGGCAACGGTCCAGCTGGCAGCAACGTGGTCAGCATTACCGCCACCGACGAGGCCACTGCCACCGCCACGTAGTAGACCCCCGTTCCGGTGCCAGTGGCCACCTGGATGACATGGACGATCTGTGGCGCTAGCAGCGCGCCCACCCCGAAGAACATGCTGAGGTCCGCGGGTCAAAGCACGAGGGCAGGGCACTGGCTGTCAGCGAGGGAGCGCATCAGGTCCATATGCATGCCGCGCATGTAAGACTTGCACGGAGACTCACACAGGCTAGCGCAAACACCTGACAAATATCAGCCACGAAACTGGGCTGCATGCCTGCAGCCAACAGCAGGAAACTATTTCGCTGGTTTTGAGGGTCAACATAGGCCTATGAACCAATGAGCCCACAGGCTCCTAGGCTCATTGACCTATGACTTCATGGGCTCATACTTCGTATCACTAGATCCGCTTGAGACGGATATTATGGATTGATGGGGTAACATTACTTAGGGTTCTACATCCTGAATTACCGCAGGAAAGAAGCTGCTGCACTGTGGTGGGCCCGAGGCTGAAGTATGCACCTCTCCTTACATACTCCTGCTCATCCTGAGATTGTGCCGCATTGAGTGCGAGCCAGGGGCTTGAACCAGCTCGGCAGTTACGCCAGCACGCGTGTACAAGCCCCCCTTATTTTTTTTCATAATGTCCCAGCAAAGACCCCCGGTATCACACCTGATCGCGTTCAGGAGAAAGCCTGCCGTAAAAGGCAGCGTGGCAGGCCCGGCAGCGTTTGAGCCTGGCGTCAGAATCCATATGCCCAGGCAGTTCACCCCGGTGTTGACCATGTTGAAGGTAAGGCTGATGGTGCCGTACACCAGGGCCAGGGACAGGACGCTGTTACACATCGGCATGATCAAAAAGCCGACGGCCTGCAGGGCAGGGCAGCAGCTCCCATGTTGAACGTGCTCGCTCTCGCTCTCTGAGAGGTGGCGTCCTGGACTGGCCATGGTGGTGCCGACATTCCATGTTTACATCTTTAAATGTTCACCCTAGGAAGGAATTCATCCACACCATATTTAGCGCAACGAAACCCTTAGCCCAGAACTCAGCTCAGTCCCTGACCCACCTGCACGATGTGCGATATAGCCAACACAGCATGGCCTGGAGCCCGGTCGAACATCCAACCACTTGGAATTCCTCCCAGGACCATGCCCAGCCCGCCCAAGCCGAGGACTGTACACAACACCAGGGGCAAGGGCACAGTCAGGACACATGGTGCCCCATGCCTCTGGTGCGAGAGGAGCATAGTCTGCACCAGATGGTCAGCGTCTATCCCCAGAGTCTATTATCTTCAAACTGTGAGACTCTTGTGTTTACACAGCCTGTTTCTATGCAATGCCATTGTCAACTTGCTGACCTGGCGCCAGGTCAGCTTCTGTGCACCCTGCCTGCTTGGCCAGGACTGTGGCCTGGGAATGGCATGTGTGGGAGGTTCAGGATAATGACATTGGCTTGCTTGAGGCTGAAGAATAGGTGGCCATTTTCCTACCATGGGCCCCATAATGCTCATTTGGAATCCGAAGAGAAGCGAGATGAAGCAGTAAGTAATTGCGCATAGTAGAACGTAGGTCCGTTCGGAGGCTTCATTCCGGACCTTTGTGGGCATTGCGAGAGAGGATAAATGAGAGCAGCTCAAGAGGGTTTATGTGCAGTGCTCTAGTTCGATTTTTTTTTGTTTACGTGTCTTGAAGTTTTCAATTCCGTCTGACGCGGCGGGGAGCGGGGAAAGTTCGGAGGGGGCGAGTAGCGGTGGGGAAAATGAGTGTGGGCGAATAAACAACACTTGCTTTAGCCCCCCAAAGTAATGAGCATGAATGCGCGTGATATGGTGTCTTTGCATGTTACTATCGAATTAGCCCACACTAATCAGACTCAGAACTCCAGAGCGTGGCTGAATCTGATATCCGAATTTAAGCTCATTACTACCCTGATTACTACCCTGGTGGCCGCTCAGCCACCCACCTGCCTCACTATTCCGTTATAGTTACTCCCTGCCCAACTTTCCTTTCATCCCTACTAGAGGTTGGCAGCATGCCTACAGTGTAGGCCCTACACAGTAAGAGCCTTTTGCGGGAACAAGCATAATGTCATTCACATTGCTATCCAGGCATGGTCATATGGCTGGGGTCATGGAATGATGCATCAATAACAAGGCATATGCATGTTGGCTGGCGTTTCTCGTGCCCCACTGGACAGGTCCAACCCTGATCCTTCTTGAGAGATCAGGTTTCACCAAGCCAGCCCTGCGTGTTCACACAGCCGCTCAGCCCAAAAAAAAGGGCTTCCTGCCTGAGCTTCATCTGTGAAAAACAGGAGCACCGCCTCCGGCTGTTTTGTGAGGTGAGCCCTGGCTTCCTCCCCCATACAACCAAGTTCCAAGTGAACACATGCGAGATGATTGATTCCAGTAGTTCACCTGCAGTGTCCCTGCAGGCCACAAATCTTTAAGGCTCTTTAATATATACTACTGTACATGGACATAACAGACAGCTGATCTCGAGGTACTTGGCGAGGTGGGCTGTGTGAACTACAACTCGTATCCATACTCATTGTTCTAAGCTAAGCGCTACACACATGCCGCAGCCCTGCAATACATACCTCGCAAGTTCGACGGTTCAGCGGTCGCAAGTTGGAGTCCCCATTCGAGGGACAACATCTTGCACCTGACCCTAACTGATGCGACAGCCAGTTGAGGGGCCGAGGTGGGCCCGCTTGGGACCAGACATAGACGGCCAACAGCTGGCAGCCCAAGCAGCATGGCCGGCCGCACTTCGGGTCTGTAGCAGGAGTGTAGCTAATTCATGACAAAATAAGCCTTGATAAGAACCTTCTCTAGCAGTGAGTTAATTCTCCCCAGCCTACAGCCTTAGTTTTGCTCACCAAGCCTGGATACCCCCTGGGGGCTGGATGCATGGCCATGCAGCCCAATCGTCCATGGAATGTGATTATCGAGCAAATGCGAAAAAGCCACATGGTTTATTGGAGGATTGTGGGGCTGGGGGACTCAGGCAGGGAGGCAGAGGCCCGTACCTCCACGGATGTGGTAGTGGTGCGTGTGATACACGAAATTATCGACATTGGGGACAGCGGGTGGCTGCGCTAAGTTGAAATCCAGGCTAGGCCTTGCGAAAGAAAAATGCTCATCTAGATTATGACGTCCAATCCTGGGCAATGAGCTTGGTATGCAAAAAGAGTGGCTGTGTGCAGCCTTTCTACTAAAAAAACTTGAGAAATCAGCACACGTGGTTACAAACTATTAAACCATAGACCTGCCGACCATACACTCCTGCTTAGGGTAACCAAATTAGGAAATAAATAGTACACGGCGGGTCCTGTCTGCAACATTTATATCCAATAGACCTGTGAAAAATGTCAGTTTCTACCATGCGCACAGGCTCCAACAAAAGAAAAGTGTAGTTCAGCATTCAGATCTACAAGTTATGGAACGGGGTGTCAATGCAATGGTCAGAAGTCTGCATTTAATGTGGTAAATGCATTTCTGATGCAGTGTAAATGAATGTTGGCCGCATCATGGGCGTCGATAGCAGTAGCATGAATTGTCAAGGTGTCCCATCAACGTTGGCGCTCTAAGCATAGCAGAGACTAATAAATCCTCTTGGGGAAAAGCGTCTTGACGAACTCGTGGTATTCAACCCTCCCATTCCCGTCCTTGTCAAACACCTGAAAGCAAGCAAGAAAGAGGACATGACAACGTTCATGTCGGATCGTTACTATGTACTGTCACTGTGATAGTGCAGTGATGTCACGATGCCATTGGGGCAGCAGCAAGTCCAAGGGTGATCAGCAAAGATGAAGCTTCTGTTCCCTGAATTTAGAACGGTGCAGACCCACTGGGCCCTGCTGAACGCTCGGCCTCGTGGGGCTGGTAGGGAATAACTATGCTCAATTCCAGCTACCATGCACAGCCTGGGCCATGGTGCAGCCAGCAGTGGTCATACCACTGGACCATCCCCCCCTGTTCCCTGACTAGAGACGTGGACGATGGAAGGAGGTCTGGGAAGACACAACGCACAGTTGCGTTTCAAATACACAGATCGCACATGTCCGCAACCTTTGACAGGCCCGTGAGCATGTCCTCTACAACACAAGCATACCACCACAGAAGCTGAATAAATAGCAAAAGCAGCACACCAGTGGTGGGTATAGAAAGCAAGCAATGGGCATGCAATCGTCCCGTACTAACTGTCCTCCAGCAGTGTGATGGACAGCCGAGCAACGCTCTCTTCATCGAGAAAATGAGCAAACTTGCTGCTGCGGTCCCATGCATGGCCCCACCCAGGCACCCACCTGCATCACTTGGCCCGTCACGCCCTCACTCAGGTTCATGCCTAGGGCTGCAAAGCCATCCACGAGTTCCTCCTTGGACATGGTGCCACTGTTGTCAGTGTCGATGAAACGGAAGGCATCGTACATGACGTCTCCGCAGGCTGTGGCGGATTGCGCGCCATACATGACGGCGCTGACACGGATGAGGTTGATGGCTGCGCCCAGCGTCCGGACCGTTTTCAGCTCTTGTGTCCTGAAGTAGCTCTTGACCTGCGAGTGGAAGCATCACCACTGTCTGTGCTGCATAGTGGGGTCCCGGGAAGGGTGCAGTCTTCGATCTGAGAGGACACACATATGAACTCCTTGGCAGGCCATTCAGAATCCAAACCTGATTTATATACTTAGTTTAGGATACGGTAGGCCGGTGCATGCATGTCAGCTGTTGAAAAATGCCGCAGAGTTTCAGAGATCCAAAGGTGTGCCTGTGCCTGTGTCCCTACCTTTTCATATGGTGAGGACACACTGGGCAGGCCCATGAACTGCTTCATATACAAGTGGCACAGGAGTTCCACCATCCTGTAGCTCCCCAAGTCGCCCCAGTCCAAAGATGACAGGTAGCCTTTGCCGCCCCGATCCAGCCTGCGGGTCCGCCAGGGTTCAGGGTTGAGAGGTCTACAAGCCCACTGTCTAGTGCGTAGAGTCCTGCCTTGTTTTACGTCCACAGCCATTTATTCGTGTCATCTCTATTTTATGTCAGGGGGTATGGAAAGCAAGCAACATTTACACATCAGCCGGATCTCCCCGGTAGCGTCATCCCAAAATGGCAACAGCGCATGTGAAAGGTATGCTGACATTGAAGCCATAAACCTGTTAAGCCTCACACAGAGGATTGCTGGGCGCCCATTCGGCCGAGCCTTCTGAGCAGGGCCCAGAGGTGTAACGTCATTGACAGGATGTCTGTGCACAACTCGTTCTATGTCGTTATAAGCTTATGTGTCAGCCAGCCCCAGACTATTGATTGGGCTGCAGGGCCAGGCTGTACCGTATCATGCCTCCACTGCACTTGCACCAGCACGCGAACTCACTTCCTGAAGATTTCGTGCGCTTTTGAAATGGGGAAGCCGAGACCAATGATTGCATTCTCCATCTCCGTCATCGTGACCTTCCCCGTCTTGTCAGTATCTATTTGGTTGAAGACGATCAGTGCCTGCATCCATTGCCAATCGTGATCATCAGCAGGGGATCATCAGTTACTCACAAGCACACATCCCCCGCATGCAATCCCCATGCGCATGTTCAGCCATGTTGTCGCTGCTGCCTCCAGCCCCAGCAGAGCTATTCCTGGCTCCATTAATGGTGACTACATGCCCACCCGGTTTCAAAGGATGTCATAGGTTCTTCACAGCCCCGTGATGGCTCCCTGATCAGCCCTCACCTGTGCTCGCGATGGCTTAAAATTTGCCATAGGATGTGCTTGAAAGCGCCGGACAAAGGGTTTGACAGTGGATGATCTGTCATGCAAGGTTGAGCTAGCTCGCAAGGACGGGTTGAGCTGGCTGGCGGGGTTCTCCAAAGACATCACTGTAACGGTGGCGGCCCGCGGCAGTTTGTCAGCTGTGGCACCGAGAGTCTCATCAAGGCGGGCTGCGAAGGCCTCTGCTGTGGATGCTGATGGTTGCTGCTGCGGCAGATGCATAGACAGTAGGATACCTGCTGCTGTTGGGGTACCACCCCTGGCTGGGGGCCTGCCTTGGCCTGACTCTGATAACGCGGTCAGGTTGGCAGCTGGTATGGATGCACCCAGGGAGGTTGCATTTAAAAAGCTCATCGATTTGGACACACTGTTGCTCTGGGATGAGGCACGCAGCAAACTCCTGTCTGCAAGGCTAGAGGAGTGGAGGCCCCCCGATGTGGCAGGCCGTGTGAGGCTGCTGGTGAGGGGAGAGAGCGGGCCTCCTAGTGACGCAGGTCTCATCAGGCCGCCAGAGGTATGGGGCCGTGCAGGCTGCGTCATCTGTGGTGCACATTGAAAAAAGCAAGCTAGTTAGACAGCGCTTTTGCATGCTTGCTGGTTGCTGACCGACATGGGAGCCATGGCATGGTGTACCGCAGGGACACCTTGGTACTGCTTAGACACAAGGCTGAGCAGTGTCTTGGTCCTACACCGAGTTTGGCCCCCTGTTCTAACTGACCCGCCATAGCCCCTTTCCCCCTTAAGGGGATACAGACCGGGGCTTGGGCGTCTCGTCAACCTGTACTTCCCAAAATCCACGCCGCATCGGTGTTATCTTTTCTTTTCTTTTGGCATCAGCAGCCAGCATGCTGAAGCATACTTGCCAATTTGTCTGCTAATCTGCCCAGAGTGTCGTTGTCGAAGGAGATTGAGAGAAGCAAGTTCCCCACCTTACTACTGAACGTGAGAATCGAAGGGGTCCTGGGTCGGATGTTGCCTCTCCGACATGAGTCGTACAAGCTTTGATTGATGTGCAGGCCTCTGTCCCAAGAGACAGCAAAAGGGCCATCGGATTCGAGACTCTGTGCGATGCCATCGACGTTGGGGGTAGCGCGCAGCTCTTTCCGGTCTGCAATGCACGGTACTTTTCAGAGTTTGCAACAACTCGCATTTGTAGACAATGTGCCAGTGTCTCGCCCAATACCTGTGAGAGGTGACAGCGACGGAATCAGGAAACGTGACGACGGTGTGCTCATGCCTGTGCTGTGCAGGGTAACCTCTATGCCTCAGCCTCCACAGGTGTGATCAAACAACTGCAATACAATTTAGCCTGTCTGTCTATCCGTTATGGGCACGTTGTATCTGATGTGACTCGCTGGTGCACCGCCTGCCTCGAAGGTTTTCTCAAGGCCAATGCCTACTGCTGACAACGAAGCATTGCTATTATGAATAATTCAATTATATGTGAATTATTGAACTGTCTAGCTCAACCGATGGCATCAGAAACTGGGATTCAGGCATCATATTGACAACAAAGTGTGCATCACGCACCGAAGTACGGCAATACTGCAGGACAAAAACTGCAAAGCCACGAGTAGCTGTCACGCTGTCACTATTGCAGCACCCAGAACGCGCGTCGCCCTGGGTGCCGCCCCTCCACTTCCGGCTGCACGGCTGCGTGTGCGCTTAGCTTCTGCTGGAGCGTCCACACCTGCCCTATATACCCCTAGTAAGCCTTCAGCTCCGAGTACAAATAAAAATGTTACTGGCTGCTGCTGCTGCAACGAACCCGTCAATACCCAATTACCCACAGCAAATAATGCTGCGTTAGTTCATACCGACCCCAGCCTGAAGACTAGATACCGGTACCTGGCTATGATTAGGTTGAGGCAGGTCATCCACGAAAGAGGACGGTGGTCGCATTTGACGCTGCATTTCATTCCACAACTTAAGATTTGTTTTGCATTGTGACAGGTCGTTCAAGACCTAGAAAATGTCCTCACCAGATTGTTTGGGATTTTTGTCAAGCCGGCGATTTTAAGTATTGTTCGGGATTCTTGTCAGGCCGGCAATTACAAGTAAAAGCCGTACTTACGCACGTCAGTCGTATTTCCAAAGGTTAGGACGTCAGTGCACAAGAATAGCAAAAGAGCCCCCCTCGTCTACACTGCTGATGGGCTAGTTCAACTCAGACGCATGACCCTGGGGATAGGTCATTAGGGTCATTAAAGTCTTGTGATAGCCGAAACGATTGCATTTGATATGGGATGATTGATGTACGGTGCCAGGGGGTAACACTAAAATTTAGCATACAAAATGGACCGCGTCTTTTGGAGCTTTTGGGTAGGAAACTGCTTGAATGTATAACTGGAAAGGTAAAATTGGAATGGAGAAACAGAAGGAAAAAAATATGATCAAGGAGCCACATCAAATGTATCGCAAAACAGGATAGGGTCCGCGCACCCTTGTTGAGAACTAGTGTATCAAATTCGTCGCGCAGGCAAAAAGTACCCTACTCCGCGCACGCACACGGGAGCTGATTTTTTTTGGTGCCGGAAACAGTGAAACACTACTCTGCGTGCCCCCCCGAAATATATGTCAATTATCATTCTGTCGCGCACCACTCCACGCACCTCCAAAAATAATTAATTAAACGCTGAGTCAAACCGATTTTAGAGTATCATGACTCGGAAATAAGGACGTATGCATATTGCTCAGGTGTTCTAGACCATGGGGCACCAACGGAGGAATTCTTCCTTCATGATTCGGCTAGTGCTCTCTGCACGAGTCAGTGTTATGGGGGGGGGCGCCTCCCTTCCTACCAAATTCTTCACTACAGAATCTCTGTTTTCCGATCTGGGGCTGGGCGAGTGCAGGATAATCCACCTCTTGAAGGTGGAAGCCCAGAATCCTCCCCAAAGGCACATATGGAATCAAGGAGGGTAGCTCCAAGTAATCAACTTAAGTAAGGGGATAAGTAGATTGGTGTAGGTCCATAGGCTGTGCCACGGCCTGCCTTTTTGAATTTGTCACCGTAAGCGTGTAAGCATGTGCTTGCTTGGCGCCCAACGGACTATTAAGCATCAATATTACAAATCGCCAGCTTCAACGAGCGGTCCTTTGATAGAATAATAGCAGATGGGCATCAACTTGCAATATTTTGAATAATCAGGTAGAACATGACACTAGTTTCTTCACTGACCCCAATGATACAAATAATCGCGGATCCCGCATGGCGGACTAGCAGTGCATCCGAATCACATCACATTATGTAGGCACTCAGAACAGTGTGCTCATAAAATCCGAAAGTTAAGTTTTGTAACAAGAGTCTAATGCCTGTGCTTGCACCTACATCCAAACTAGGGAGTCAAGAAATGAAGACAAGGCCTTTGCTGGCTCCTATCATCATCAAGCTCCAATTGAGCCCCCAAGTTCTGCATGACATGGTCCTGCCGCGACAAGGGCACATATCTACACGCTAGCGTAGAGCTCACAGCTTGGCTGCCATCTGTTGAAGCCGTATCCTGGCCGCTCGTGGTGCAGAAGTACTATTTTTTGCCACCATTCTTGCCGAAAAGAGCCGTGACGAACTCATGGTAGTCCACGGACCCATTCTTATCGGCGTCAAAGAGCTGCGGCAAGGGTTTGTGCGTATTGGCGTTAACAATTAATTGAGGCAAGCCCATTAATATCGTTTTAAATCTATCAACACGCCGCTGATTGTTAGCATGCGCCTCGGTCACTCACTAGGCTTGGGCAGGGCGTTTTTTGCGGCCATTAGCCAGTCAGTACTGCTGGACTATGTTACGCCTCTAGCCCCAAGAAACAAGTCTGCCTTTCAGTAATCAAAGCGTTCCACTCAGTTCCTGCTAACCGGTCAGGTCAGGTCAAAGGACATATCGACAGAGTAATTGCATGTGTAGTGCACTATTGCATCAGAACTGCAGGATCAGAAATTACTTACTTATTGATGCAGGTGGATGAGCTCAAGGTCCTGCGCAAAAAGGCACGTGGGTGCCTAGCTGTCCAATGTGGATCAATAGGAAAGAAAAAGGGAAGAGTGGCAGAAGAGAAAAAAAAGGGGGGGGGGCAAATTCAAGGGACAACCATAAATCTGGTGGCTCACTCGCTCACTAGCAGCCACCAAATCCCGGATGTAGGCCCATGAAAAGTCCCTTCCATGGAACAAGAGGGCAAATGCCATATGGCCAGCATTCAACGTGACACACCAATTAAAATCCTCTCTCTATTTCTGATTAGAGCCAACACTTTCTGTATCGCAAGTCCGAAGGTCCAGAGTCGCTTAGATAGCTATAATTCTGGCTATTGAGACATTCCTTTTGATGTCCGACGTATTCTTCACTCCCCCCCTTTTCCTCCTTGCTTGTCGACCCCTCCTTTCCTTCCCCCCTTCCCCCATCCACTGTCGACCCCTCCTTAACTTACCTCTCCACCCTGGCTTGTCGACCCATCATTTACTTCCCCCTTCCATCCTTCAGATGTCAACCCCTCCCTTACTCCCCCCTTCCCCCCACTTGGATTGTCGACCCCTCATTTACCTCCATGACGCTGTCGGTCACACTCTCATCCACCGGCACGCCCAGTGCGGAGAAGCCGTCAGCGATCTCGGATCTGGACAGCTTGCCGCTTCCATCCGTGTCAATGAACTTGAAGGCGTCATAGATGGCGTCTCCACACCTACACAAAAACAGGAGGGCCAAAGGGCCTTAAGGTCAAGAGCTGATCGGATATTTGCAGAATAAGTAAAATGAAATGAACGTTTCAAGGACCCTCAGTCGGCTATGCACAAGTCATTCCGACCACTGTTTGTTTTATAATTGCACTTCAACTACAACTCAGTTACATCATGACCCACGGCCGTGGGGGCCTGGTGCAGCAACCCTAAACCCACTACTTGGTACACCGGATGCCGGTCAATCAAAGCTTGGTTTCAATCTGCCCAGTAATGGCCGCCCATTCCGTTGGATCATCACAAAGGTACTCTTGTGCTCACTTAAATAAACTATGAACCCAACAGCTCAAGAAAACACCTTTTATCCTCATGAAGACCATTTCAAGCCACAAACAGCGGAAAGATTGTCATTCATGCAACATGCATGTAACCTACATTGTATTCCACTGAAGCAAGGACCTAGTGAGGGGGCTTGCCCCTCAACATGATATATTATTCTGATAAGTGAATGGAGTGCAATGCCGAAGCAAGCAGTAACCTAGGCCTGCAGCCGGGGGCCCGATTGATAATTCCCGTGAATGGAGGAGCAAGTTGTCGCGCCTTGACCGCACCTGGTGGCTGAATGTGAACCCTGCCTAATGGCGTTGTAGCTGAGTCGTTGGACGGCATCTTGCAAGCTGGTAATCTTCTTGGACTCCATCTCGCGATTGTATTGGGCAACCTGGACGAGGGACGTGCAACACTGATTATTTTAGCGCACATCAGCTACTTTTCAGGTACATCACGGCCTACGGCTGTGGGGCCCTAGTGCAGCAAACCCTACTGCTTTGGCCACCAGCCGTAGGCCGGTCAAGGTTTCGTCCTCATTGGCCCAGAAATGGCTGCCCAGTGGCCCCGCAAAGGTGCTCTGACACGTACTAAAATAAACACTGATGTGCAAGGACATCTTCACAACAAGTCTAGGCGGTCAGAGATACCCTGTGGTGATCAGGGTCACACACATCACCAGCACCACCCAACCTTCAACCAACACAGCAGCACCATCACCCAGCATGTTCAAAGCGCAAGCAGAGCCAGGGACAGATTCCACAATTGCTGCCAGACCACACAGCCTGGGACACCTCAACAGTTTTCAGGGCACACACGTCACTCAGGGGCTGCGCTGAAGGCACAGCTTTTACAGACACCTCGTGGTGAACAAGATCATGAGAGTGGATGGTCAGGATTATGGGTGGGAAGAGGTAACTTATTGCTTGCGAGAAGTCAAACACAGCTTGGATACTTTGTATGGCATCATTGCCAGGGTTTGCCATCTTCAGGTGCCTGGGGATGCAACAGAATGCAGGGACACACGAGCGAAGTACTTCTCCGCGGTCGCGGCGATTTCCCCTCTCAAGCAGCAAACTGATCAGAGCACAACTCCCTAGAGGGAAGCAGGCTTGCCCCATTGCCCCCCTCTTCACACATATGACATACCGCATGATTGCGCTCCTCCCTAACGCACCAATTCAGGTGATGCTGAAGAGCTGGGCAGGCCCAAGAACCGTCGCATGTACAGAAGTGTGAACACCTGGATGGTTGCGTACGCGTCAGCATGGCCCCAGTCTAAGCAGGTGAGGAAGCCCTTGCGCGTCACATCAAGCCTGTTGTTAAGGGGGTAAGGGTGTGAGGTGATCAAGACTGGTGAGATGTAATGAGGGGGGAAACATCACATCCGCCGCTCCTTCCATGCATCCCTCTGCAACGGGCTGCATGTTCATGAACCAGCTGAGCACAACAGGTCAACACCCGCCAATATTGGATCCACTTTGGCTGGCCGCCTGCACCAACAGCACCTCAGGGTGTGATTCCTGCAGTATTTATATATGAGCCAGCACAGTAACAGAGAGGAAAACTTTGAAGCATGGACATCGAAGATGCATCCAAGCAGAGAGGTACACCTATGTGCTTGGATCAGCAGGCAGCGATGCATGTGGCACGCCATGAACACCTGGGCCACCCAGCCCGTTGCGACCCCGACAATACGGGTCCTCCATCTAGAGGGAACTAGTCCCAGATGTGTTACCTGTGAAACAAGTTTCTTGTCTGGTCAATGGTGAAGCCGATTCCAAGGGCGGCATCCTCCAGCTCTGACATCGTCACCTCAGAGGTAACAGTTTCAAGTTCAAAACTCCAAAACTCCAAAACCAGCCATCAGTGATCAGGCCTGGCGAGACTTTGTCAACAGTTTATTCCTCACACCATCAACAAGCAGTCTTTCTGAATTCCACACCTTGCTGTTGTTGTCGTTGTCTATGTGGCCAAACACCTGCAAGGCGTGCGACCGGGACGGCCTGAACGCAGCCATTGGGTGGCGCCGCTGTGCCTGTAGCCGCGCTGCCCTCGCCCCAGGGGTGGAACATCTTGACAGTGGGGAGTCAGCGATGATGCCGTCTCTTGAAGACGGCCTGCCGGGAGCCGGCAGAGTCATTTTATGTACTGCTGGTGTGTTGGGCCGCACAGGGGTTCCGGGATGGGATAAGCTGACACGAGGGCTGTCCCGCAGGCCTGAGGGAGCTGGGCCTGAGGAGGATTTCTGGGAAGTCCCAGGCCTAGAAGCATCAGGCTTGACAGAGCCTGGCTTTGCTGCCTCAGCATTTGCTGCTTCTGAACCTGCTTCTCCTGGGGCTGACGCTCCCCTGCTGCTTGGCCGGGGATTGGCGAGGCCGGGCCTGGCAGCAGTTTTAGGTGACATCGTCGAAGGCCTCTCGCTGAGGGCTCTGGCCAAGTGCGCGGGCCCTGAGGGTGTGTTAAGGCGGTGCTGCATGCTGCTCAGGGACTTCATGCAAGCTGCTGCCAATGGCTGGTTGGCGTTCACTGGATGGTTGTGGGATCCGCTCCTGCTCGTGCTGGTCGGTGATGCTGCAGTGGCTGCTACTGCAGGAGGCATGGTGCCGCTAGGCGAGGCTTCGGTCTTTGCGACCTGAATTTGCCAGGCAACAAAACTGCGCTTAACACGAGGCTTGTCTCAGTTGGTGAGATACTGTAAATTCGCTTCCTGGAAGTTTAGAGGGGGGCTTTGAAAACTGATGCCTTTTCGCATGTTCCTTCTGCTCTTGATTACACTGTTGCAGTTAGGAATATTGCAGGTGAGTAACACTGATTGTCTAGAGTGCTTCAGCCTCGGTTTCAGCCCCTGGTTTCAGCTACCATATAGGTTCGTTGTGGCCTATTGCTGCTGAGGCCTGGTACTGCATGCTGGGGCCCATGACCGCAGGCCAGTCCAGATTTCCCCCCCCCCAGCCCAGTGGTGGCCGGCCAGAGGCCAGCCAAGCCTGGTCTGGTGCACAATCAATGACCACCGGTGAGCTGGTTGAGCCTCGTACGCGGTACGGTACGTCGGATGATGACCAGGTTCCCCACACCAGAAGGAAAGGAACACACATCAGGGGAACCTTGGGATGCTGGTCATCATCCGACATCCACATCAGAATGGCCTCATGCAAAGTCACTATTGTTCTTACATTTACCTTGCTGTTCTTGAAGGTCAGGAATGAAGGTGTCTTTGGCCGCGCATTATTCCCATGGGGTGGCTGCATTGAGACAGTAAAGCCGCCCTTGTCCCAGCTGGCACTGCTCAGTCCCACGGCACGGGAAAGCTGTCCCATTATAGCTTCCACCTCGGGAGTGGACCTAATCACTTGCTTGTCTGGGACGTGGACATGAGATCCGTCAGGTAAAAAGAAAGGCACATGTGGGACCCATGAGCAGCATTGAGGCACATTTACATTATGGCGCACTTTGGGGCTTCAAAAGCCTTGATGAGTTTACCTGTATGTAGAGAAATCATCGGCAGGATTCTCCTACTTCTCCCGGTCGGGGTCGTGGGCTCGGCACCGGTTAAGAGCACGGGTACTTCCTTCCCCCCGAAGGCCTCGGTGAGGGACATTGCACGCATCGCTTTGTCGATCATGTTGTTTTCATCCTTAAGTCAATTGATAATATGCGCTTCCTGCAGACTTTCCTCTAAGCCTTTTGCTTCACTGTGTTGCCTTCCACACGTGACAGTTCACACAAACGAACGCGCAAAAGGTTTGATCGCTTTACTAGTAGGGCGGTGTCTGTCACGGGTGTTCGTGGCAGGGACGCGTAGGCGGGAGGGATTCAGGGTTTTAACTATGCAAAGGATGCCTTTACTGGCTTACATTTCCCCACTACTTATTGTTTCAAAAATCTTTCCCTCTACCGTATGCAAAATTGCAAAGTATGCCGAGGGGGAGGCAAAAAACAACTTAATACACCCCATTATCGAAAGTTGTAGAGCTTGACGAGAGCTTTCCATATCTGGTCTTAAATTGTTTTTGGCCCAGGGGGCTGGAATATATGGAGGGTCAAAGTGGGGGGGGGTAAAAGAAAAAGGGCTTTTTTGAAAATTTAGAATAATGTTTTGTTTTGTAAACATCAGATTGAGACGATAGCTACACCGTTGCATTCCTACTGCCATTTGCTACAGATATGCTTCATAAAAAATCCCACACAGAATACCAGACCCCTCTTGGCATGCAATTTGGGTACGGGGGGGTGTCATGGCTCTGGAACCACATGCACCGTTGTGCGTACACTCATTATGGACTCACACGGTGTAGCTGCATTGGTATTTGCTATGAATTAAGCAATGACAACCTGTTGTGAGCATTGTTTGAAGGTCTCAAACTTCACAGACAACCCAGTGGCCCTAGGGAATCATCAACAAGGGAAAGAGTGCAAGAGAGGAGCTGAGAAGCTGGCCAAGGAGAACTCGACAAAGCGACGGCGCACAATCACATCTTTATACTCCACTTCTACTCCTGCTACTCCCTCAGCTCCTGCTGCTGCTGCTGCTGCCGAGCATGCGGCTGTCGCCGAGCCTTCTAGCCCAGCTGGTGGGGGTCCTGGGTCAGCTTCCACCAGCTTCTAGCCACAGCTTGAGCATGTCGGCTGAGTTCCCGTACAGAGGCGATGATGCCAAGCCCTGGCCACTTTGCGATGACAACCCCCAAGAGTCGGAGGATGTTCAACAAGAATATGGACCATCAGTGGCTGGGGATGCGCCGACGGTGTACAAGGTGCATGGCTGGGGGACGATAACCAAGCTATCAGCTATGCGGTTGCACGTCGGAGCGCACATCTTGCTGCGCCAATGTGGGGCAGCCTGTAGCTTGGCGCAAGCGGGGTTCTGCCACAAATCCTTGCACCAACAGACCAGTGGCTTGCACCATCTGCAGGAGCATCGCGGATACCATCCGCCCTTATGCGTGGAGTTATCACTTCCTAGATCACATGGAGTTAGCCCACCCTGGTCAGGAGCTGACGGAGGCAGATGTGACGAGATATGCCATCAGCGCTGAGGAGTTGAAGGGGGTGGTGGGCAAGGAGCTCCCCAAGAAGCAGAAGACCAAGCTTCTGAAGCAGCACATCAGCACGCGCAAGTTAGATGCTAGTTTGATGCCACTCATGCGTGAATCCTCTGGAGCCTTGAGGTCTCTAGCGAGGATGGGTAGCTGGCAGGTGGTAGCAAGAGCAATGGTATATTATTTTGTTACACCGCTTAATATTTGTGAACTAGCTACATTTATCGACACCATTAGAAGCGCACGGACGAGCTGATTGACCCCGCTTCCTTCCTTCAATTCTGAATTCTGACTGAGAAATCAAGGTTTTACTAGGTTCCGGAGGCGAGGGGGGGGGGTAGCCAGAAGTCGTTTCACATTTTTTGTATCATGGGGTGTTTGACTTTTATTTTTGCCCCCCCTCGAAGTATGCATTTACTCGTGTACATTTTATTTTCCCACTACCTTACTTTGGGTACTAGTTGGTACTACTTGGTGCTAGTGACGGTGGCCGTGGCACTAGTTGGCGGTGGTACTAGTTGGTGGTGGTACTGGCTAGTTCCCCGTGGTATTGACTGTGGTCCGATACGAAATATCTGGACCTTGAGACCTTCAAAATCAATTTCCTGGTGTCCACATACCTCTGTAAGCACTCTTGGATGGTCTTGATCCGCGAAGTTTAGGGCACCACCAAGTTTGAATCCCCCCGCACCGGCACTCAGCCACTGGTGCCTCTGGTCCGATGTGAAATATACCGTATGGACCTTGCGACCGTCAAAATCAATTTCCTGGTGTCCAAATATCCCTGCTAACACCCCTGGATAACCCTGGATAGTCTTGATCCGAGCATCTCAGGTCACTGTCCACTAGTGGGGAAGGTCCCCCCCCACACACAACCGCAGTGGCACTATGCCACTGTAAGAGCTAACAAAACCACTCAAAGCTAACATAGTGTATCAATCCAAGTATGAACCGATGGCCGTGATGCCCAGCTCAGCTTGGCAGCTTCCCATCTCCACACATCCTGCTTCCTTACAAGGGCCAGTGGGTGGCCAGCTTCACAATGTTGTTAAGCAAAATAAACATAAATAAAGGCTGGCCAATACCGGTATCGAAACCTAGCCTTTTCATGCAAATATTGTGTGTCACGTGCCCTGCGCTATATCTGCCTGGTGGGGCGGGCATTGGGTGTACCATCCAGGGTTCTCAAGCCCATTCCTAAGACTGAGATTGGGAGCATGTGCTTTTGTTGCTTATGAAAATGAGGCCCTGAAGGACTACTTTTGGAGGCCATCTCCCTTGCAAGGGGGGGGGGACTCGAGAGGCGCAGTGCCATGAGGGTGAGAATTGCTGAGGTGGACAGATGTATGGATGTGGGAGGTACGGTGTTGTGGGGCATGCATAAGTTTCTTTGGTGATCTGGGCAGGTTGATTGTGAGGCCGACTGGTGGCTAAGCAGTACAGCAATGCGAGACAGCACAGCTGTTTTTTAGTTATCTCCATCATGCGCAAGCCCACTCACTGTAGATATGCAGTAAAGAAGAGAGAAAGAGTTAAGTCTGTAACTAGCCAGTTCATGGCAGTCCTCTGATGTCAGTCGTCACCTGCACCAAAGATGTACAGGTGCACCACAGCCGCAGCAGTTACAACGGCATACAGCATGGATATTCCGCATACGTACCATGTCAGTGAGCTCATGTGAAGAAGCTGCTGGGTTGATCTTTCAGGCATACGGTATATCAAATGCTAGCTCATCACTTACCGGTGTCACACGGCATTTTAGCGCCCGGGTGCTCGGCTTTTTTACGTCCTGGATGCCGTATTACGGTACTCAAGCCACGCTACGGAGTTTCCTTTCCTACTTGCTCTCCCTCAATACATTGCAAATTATCGAAAATGCAAACGTTCAACAGCCCTACAAGAGATGGTTTTCAACTGAGCTCAAACACGAATCAAACTGCCGATGTGAAATATGAAGAGTTGTGATGACTCGATCTGACGGAGTCACGAACTATGAATCCCCTGCATAGTCTTCCGCGTCAGAGAGGAGAAGAGGAAGTTCTCAGTGTTGATTTCAAAAAGCAGAAGAGGTGTCCTCAGCCTGGAAGCCTACTGGTAACTGAATTAGTGTTCAGTGTACAAGAGTGGGCTGAGTCAGAAAGATCTGCACGAGGCGATACATGGGTGAGTAGACTGGGACCATATCTCTGCACCAATCATACTCAAGTACTTGAATCGACCCCAGACAGGGGCAGATTAGCATGCAGCAGCCATGCATGCCAAGGTCTCATGTGGGTGACAATTTGTGTACGTTGACTTGCTTGGTGACGCTCCAAGAGCAGCCTTATGTCAGGTTTCTTCCTACGTCTGCCCTGCCCTGCCAGCTGCATGGACTCCTACTGGGCATCCTTGCTGGAGTCCTGCCCAACACCCCTGAGGTTGCCAGCCACTTGGGCATTCATCAGCAGCACCACGAACAACTACAACAAAAGCAACAGCCTGGAGACCCAGTGGCAGGCATGGTTAAACGCATACATGGTCTGGAAGCTTATTTGGAGTCGCTTCTGCGGCAGCTGTCACCTCATATCATTCCTGAGGATTGGTCATCCCAAGTGCTGAGGCTGTACCACGCCACCCAAGGCCAGAACACGCATAATGTGGACGTCCCTGGACCAGCCCCTCAGACAGATGCACCCGAGGCACCTTGTGAGTCCGCGGCAGCTGGGTGTCGCTCCAGGGAGGATCCTGACTGCCAAAAGGCAGGCGCCAGCGATGAAGCCGCACCTGGCGGACAAGGGGCGCAGATCCCCCTTGAAGGCGCAGCCACCAGCCTGTTGCCTGTGGGCTCCTTGGACGCCCTGTCGACCCAGCCTGGGGGCTTACATCACCAAGCTGGCCATGCCCAAGCAGGCCCAGTCAGCATCCAGGCCGCCAACGCCCCACCCATCGATGCGGTCACTACCCCTGCGCCTGAAAAGGATGCGGCCGCTCTGCTGCAGTGTCAGCCCGGTGACCCCAACCCTGAGTCTTCTCCTTCTCAGGCCTCGCAGCTTCCCACACACCCGCTGTGCCTGGCTGAGGGAAGGGACAGACCGAAAGATGCAACGGAGAAGGCCCTCAGCGACAGAATCAATCTGGCCCAATGTCAGCTGAAGGTAGGGAGCGAAGCAGTCAGTACATATGCTGCGTCTATGTTCATTTCCAATGGGGTGACCTGTGTTGCTGCATTTGTGACACGAGCACACGCCCTCATGGTCGTCAGGTGCATGCTATTCATAATATCCATTTCAAGACGGTTTGAAATAGGGTAACGGCCGCGGCGCGCTCCTCGTTCCCCGATTTCTGTCCTAATCAATTGGAGTTGGCCCTTGATCCTGTCATCCAGGCCATGTCAGAGTCGCTGGACCCTGAGGGTGTGGACTGGCAGCAGCTGGCAGACCTGTTGCAAGATACTGACCCCAACGACAGACGCCAGCGCAGCGGAGCCCAAAGCCTCTGCCCGGCACCTGGCCCGCACCTGGAGGCGTCGGTGCACCCAGACACGGCTCTGCAGCTGGGGCAATTACCAGACGGGGCGCTGCTACTCCTCATCCGTCACCTGGTCGCGCCAGGCTCAAGCTCGAGGCAGGCCCGGGCAGTCCTTCAAGCTGCGCTGCTGCCCAAGCTGTTGGCGCTGCGGCAGTCGCCTCCCCGATCTCTGTGGGAGGTGGTCGCCGCTGCAGGTGTGCCTGAGTAGGCAGAGCAGGGCTCCGACCTGAACCAAATATGGCTTTGCGTGAAAAGCTCTGACACCTTGTTGTTCAGGAGGCGCACTGGCTGTAGCAGTTGGAATTCGTTGCCTTGCGTCCTATTACATTCGCCGCCAACGCCAGCAGGGAGGGGAGCATCACAAGCTATTTGCTTAGTGCCCATGCGCCTCCTTCACGCGCAACTCAATGGAATGACCTGGATACCTGTTCTGTGGGGTTCTGACTTTAGAACCCTCTGATCTTGCTACTCGGGTTTCCTTGCTGATGTCTTCCCATTCCTTCCATCCTTGATGGATCTAATCAGAGGACATCAACATTATTTCAGCCACTCCTGTCCCTGCACTCTTATGCAGGCGCAACACATCCGAGAGCGCTGCTGGAGTCCGTACTGATGCCACTGCAGGTGCAGCGGGACATGAGGAGCTGCCAGGGCCAGGTGAGGATGATGAACAGAGCTGTTTCTATACTCACCAGGCATGGGTTTTAGATGGGTCACCTTTGGTCATTGACTTTAAGGTCAATGCTCATACTGTTGGCGTTTGGTCCTTGAGATCAAGATTCAAGATCGATGCACAATTGCTCATACTGCTGAGTATGGCCAGCAGGTATTCACGGCTGATGGCAAGCTGTTTCACTGCTATATTAGCCAGAAATTTGCCCTTCATGTGGGAAAGGCCATCGACCGTTCCTTCTGCACCATCAAACCTCTTGCATATGAGCCTGCTTGTTGCATTTACACAGGTTCTGTCCCGAGCTGCAAAAGACTTGTTTCCACCCCTGATGCGAGTCGAGCTTCTTCGGCATCTCTGCGACCTTGGGGGCTGTGCATCGGTGGTAGGGGCTGGAGACATTGGAAAAGGCGCTGCGGTGGGGGCTGGAGGCAGTGGTAAAGGCGCTGCTATGGCTGCCTCGCTCACACACCTACAGCCACAGGGCACATGCCATTGGCACGAGCCACACGTCATTGTTGCTCGCTGCCTCACAGACCTGTTGCAGGCAGAGCTGGCCGCGGCTGACGCTAGCAGCAGCATTGTGTTTGCAGCTGCATCTGTCTGGGAGACATTGAGCGCGCTGGTGGCAGCTCAGGTGAGCGCTGGAGCGGCTTAAGGCATGAACTGATCATGAGCTCCAATGCCGTAATTGATTTTAGCTGTGGGTTGCTGCCTAAGAAATCCACCATTGCTGCTTTCCGCTTTGATGGTTCATGTTGTGGCTGATATCCCTGAGGCCTTCCACCTGTCAATGAGTGCCCTCCTCGTTGTTGTTCCCCCTTAGGTTGCAGCTGTGAAGGCGGGAACCCTGACCAAGAGCACGCTGCTGTGTCAGCTCATGTTATCCACATTGGACGTGATTGCATCTGCAAGCACCAGCAGATATGGCGCTGGGAGAGGAGGCACCTGCTTAGGGGATGCAGGGGAATCAGCGGCGTTCGATGTCCTGGAAGCTGATCATGGGGGCCTGCCGGGTTATCTTTTAGGCACAGCAGCCTGTGGCCTGGTGGAGCACCTCCAGAGAGCATCTGGACGATGCGAGGGCTTCCTGGCCAAGGCTGTCCAAAGCAGGGCGCAGGCCTTGCTCAAGCAGACAGTCAACACAAATGCATGAATGCTTCACAGCCAGTGGAGTCCTGAGGATGAGGTCTGGGCACGAGACAAGGCCTCTGTTTCCCTTCCTTTCCATTATTCTGTTTTGTCTCTTAATAGGTTCCCGTCTCTCGTTCCCCTCTCTTTTCTGCCCCCCTCCTTCTCTGAACTTTCCTTTTCTTCGAACTGGACAGTTCAGCGCCTACGCGGCCGCGTCTGTTGTGTAGGGCCCAGAGGTGTATTGGCTAGACAAAGCCTGGCTCTGGGGGGAAATCATAATCCTGGATTCATCCCTAAATAGAAGCTATGACAGTGCCGCAGGCTTTCAGCTCCTCTGGGCAGACGCCTAGCCCATAAATCCATAACTAGGCAAAGTCTCAAACAAAGGTTTCAAATGCGAGAAAAGCGCACCTGTCTTGAGGTGGATGCGGGGGTCTGTGGGCAATGAGAGGAGACCACCTGATGGTAACTGATTTTTGAGTTGATGCATGATCAGTGGTTTCCACTGGGAGTTTATGTGTCCCATGCACTTCACCCAGGTAGACTTTGAGATGATACGCTATCTGCAAATGAGGTCTAAGGTGGGAATGACACATGTGAGCCGTTAACTGAATGTTCCCTGTCGCTAGGGCAGGCCGCTGCAGCTTTATAACATGGTTTGTGTTCAGAATGACTTGACTGGTTTAGAACAGTGTATACCCGCTGGGCCCTGCTCGACGCTCTGCCACGTGGGGCTGGTGGGAATGACTATGCTCAATTCCAGCTACCATGCGCAGCCAGGACCATGGTGCAGCCTTGCTGCCCTCCTATGTGAGGGGGGCAGGAACATGGAATCCGGCGATCTAGACAGGGGGAGAGAGAAGATGTGTGGCAGGTTCGATTCCTCAACCTTTGGGTATGGAGGATATCCCCGCACCCCTCACCCTTAGGCCATTGAGGATAACGCGCATGCTGCAAATGTTTAAGTTTGCGTGTCAACCGACCTCATGGTGCTTACCCTGGTGACGCCGCCTGGCAAATGGAGTGAAATACGGACAGCGTCTTAAGGTCCTCTCAGGTGTGGTTGCAGCACACAGGCAGCTGCGACGAATAGAGATGCTTCTAGCCCACAAGTGGCAGAACCCACACATACATGCATCCCGAGCTATCTTGCAGCACCCATACCACACTACAGAGTTCATTATGTTTTCATTTTGGTTGTATAGGAATATGCATTCCTCATGCTGCCGCATGGGTGCATGCACATATGTGTCGCACCATAAAGCAGTAACTGCAATACTATGGTAAATACCGTGAACTCCGGTCAGGACGCCTTAGAGAGGCGTCCTCTACTCACAACTACGGTGCAGCGTCGTACACTCATGCTCCTTGTACTACATACAAGAGCTGTTTAACAAGATAAGAAAGGCACAGCCCTAGTAGGAGAGTCTTCCTGTCTAGGGCCTGTCTGGGTGTCCCTGTCTCGTGGGTACCGCCCCTACTACTTTACTCGTGATGTGCGCTTCAGGTCCGTGGCGGACTTCTTTCCTCACGGCAGTGACGGACGCCTACGGGCAGACTCAGTGACTCTTCACTGGCTGCGAGTGCTCAGCGAGTTAAGCAGCTGAGCTGGATATTTGTATGTATAGCAAAAGACTAAGGTAGCGTAGGCCTTCTAGCCATCTGGGCGCGATCCAGCAGGGCTATGTTAAGGGCACTTACCGCGCAACACGCGGTGAGGTGGCCGGGACGTAGACTGCGTACTTCTTCTTCTGCAGGGTCTCGGTTCTCTACTGAGGTACTTGTCTCCAGCTAGTTCAGACGAGGCTGGACTAGTCTTGACTCGGATTAAGGTACTGACTTATGTGAACGTAGGAGGTCTCATACACGGATGACGGCCGGCGCTTGTTACAAATAGAGGTCTGTCCTTTTGAAAGGGACGAAGTAACTAGTTGGGCAATTGCCGGGATACAGGGACCCGGCAGGCCCAATTCAGAGTACGGTAAATTATGCACTTCACCCTGCGTAAGCGGGTTTCTAGGTCTCAGTTCAAATCAGGAGGCTCCGCAGAGAAGCTGCGGAGGCTCCGTGGCCGCTAGTGGCGGCTCCAACGGTTCTGTCACGTATACGGTAATATACTGTGACAGCTGTCGCACCATAAAGCAGTAACTGCAATACTATGGTAAATACCGTGAACTCCGGTCAGGACGCCTTAGAGAGGCGTCCTCTACTCACAACTACGGTACAGCGTCGTACACTCATGCTCCTTGTACTACATACAAGAGATGTTTAACAAGATAAGAAAGGCACAGCCCTAGTAGGAGTCTAGGAGAGTCTTCCTGTCTAGGGCCTGTCTGGGTGTCCCTGTCTCGTGGGTACCGCCCCTACTACTTTACTCGCCCCCCGCTCCCCAGCGTTAAGCCCTCCAGGCATGCGCGGGGAGCCGGAAAAGGGGTGGTACTGAAAGAAACTTCTGGAAAATATGTACGTAGAAGCTCAAACTGTTTTAGCAAATCTGCCTGGTTCAGGCCTTCTTCAAAAAGAAAAATTCCACAGAGTTCAACTGCTGATGCGCACATGCGCGGAATCCTACAAATCCTAACTGTTCAGCCCACTACTGGCTAGCAAACAGAGTTCTCTCCAAATTCATCAGGGCAGGCTAAGAATAACCGCTGCTCTCGCCCCACTGCGCCATAGACACCTGGTCTTCACGGCCACAGGAAATGTGCGCCGTAGCAGCGGGGTCTGCCCCCTGCTGTGTTATCAACACACGAACTGACTAACTATCTTCATCCATCACTGCCCCAGCAAATGTATTACTGCCGCCTTGCTGCTACAGGTATTTTGAGAAACAAATTTCAGACAGGCCGTGCTGCGTCTGGATGTCTCTTCTACTACGCAGACGCCTGCCCGCTCCTTGCCATTAACGTTCCGTGCTCAGCGGCCTTGCCGCTTCTGGGCTCGGCCTTCCCTGAGGGTCAGGTCTCAGTAGACCCCTCAAATGCTGATTCTTCCTCCTCCTTTGCTGCTTCCTTGGCCACCTTAGCCCTTCTGGCTACTGCCCTCGGGGTGACATTGGCCTCTCCCCTGCCAGTGGTGTACGAGATGTCGTACAACCCGTTCGCCATTGGCCTTGCGATGCCCCGCTCCATTTGCCTTGTTGCTGGGTTGGTGGCCATAACTTCCACCTCAGGCTTGTCCATGACATTGGCCTCCGGGGCCGCCCTGGCTGCCGCTCTGGCGGCTGGGCTCGGCCGCCCCTGGCCCCCCACACTGTGGGCTTCCGTAGCGGGCCCTGCTATCGCAGCGGGCCAAGCTCCCTTGTCTTCAGGCGTGCACCTTGGGCACACCCACTCGCCTTCAGGCACCTCTTCGAGTGCCGGTACCAAGCAATCCATGTGCCAACCCGCGACCAGCAGTGCCTCCTTGATCCTGGCCACTCTGGCCAAGAGTAGGTCTGCCGCCTCCTCTGCTGTTGCCACCTTGGCTGTGTTCCACAGGTTCGCCCCCACTCTGGAGGGAAAGGTGGGTCTCTGCCCGAACAGCACCTCGTACGGCGCCATGCGTGTGGCCTGCTGCGGCGAGCAGCGGAAGCCTAGAGCCACCCAAGGCACCATTTTGTCCCAGGATTCGTCGCTGCTCCCTTCCTCGCAGCACTTGCGCAAGCCTGCTTTGAGGGTCTGGACAGCCCTCTCTGACAGCCCGTCTGCCTGGTTCTTGTGCTGCGTCGGCCCAATCTGCCGCAGCAGACTCTCCCAGGCACTGCCTGTACGACGCGGCCACCTCCCCACTGCCAGAGCACGCGTTTCCTCCAAAGGGCTCGAAAAGGACCACTCCCTCCGCCTCCATGGCCTGCACGGCCTGAGCCGGTAGGCACATTGTGTCCACTCCCTGCGTACCGCAGTAGCCTGGTAGATCCTCCATTGAGTAAGCGAACGCTCCTTGGCGATCCCTGAGGCTCTGCTCAAGGCTCTCCTGCTGTTCCGCAGTGAAGTCGGGGTGCTGGCCCAGCAGCCACCCCTCCTTGGTTTTGACGTACTCCGCGGGCGGCTCCACTACTCCCCCCGGCTGGAACATGTCGATCATCTCAGCCGCCTGCGGGTCGTCCTCCGCGGGCGGTTCCTCCCTGCCAGTGTTGTTGCTGCGTTGCCAGCCCTCCTGCCGGCTGCAGGCACCCCTCCTGCTGGCACCCCCCATGGGGATGACTGCTGGCGGGCGCAACCATCCAGATGACAGCTTCGCTGCTGCCTCTTGACCGGACACAAAAGCCCCCTGGCTTGCTGTAAATCCTCCTCCCCGTACTCCCTGCTCGGTGGCTCGCGCCCCTGGTACACACACCGACAGCAGGAGCCACACCAGTATCAGCTGGAGCGTCCCCGTAAGGATCCCCTTAAATGCTGTACAGGTCAGGAGTCCTCTGCAAGCTGGCATCTGCCGCGTGGGTTTCTGCGGTAGGTGCTCTGTGGGCTGTACGCATGGCTCCGCACTCTGTGCTGGCCTCTGCTGCCCTCTGGCCCACGTGATCTCCAGGTCTACCTGGCTGATCCTGAGTGGCAGGACTGGGCAGTCCATTCCCGGTCTGCTGCCACGGTCCCTGTCCGCGGCTGCCCTTTGCGCCTTCCCTGCACGTCGCCTAGCCTTCTTTGACTTTTTCCTCGCAACTCGGCTGTGTCAGCCCAAGCCGTACCGGCCCTTTCTGGCCCTGCTCCTGGGTTATGTCTAGTGCTGCCTTGTGCCAGCCGCTCTTGCCTGCGAGTAGCGCGCTGCACAGCCTTGTTGCTGCCTGCACCCGCGGGCTCCTCTGGCCCGCAGCCCCGTCGCATGGCTTCCCGAGCGCTGGCAACTTGCCTTGCAGGGTCCTCCACCCTGCTGGTTCGGGCTTGGCTGCCCTCCCAGGTGGCTGCGTTCCCAGCCCGGCCCGTTGGCCTGGACTGCTGCCATCCTGGGGCCTGGCTGCTGCGACTGTCCGACGGCTGTTGGGTGGCTACTCCCTTTGCTCCCATCGTTCCTAGGGCTGATATTTTCCCTGCCAACTCCTCTTGCAGATCCCTGAGCGCCCGGTTGTACCCTCCCAATCTTGGGTCCGTATCAGGTGCCGGCAGCGCTCTCAGCTGGAACCGCAGGCTGGACTCTTGGCCTGCTTCTTGCAGGCCTATGTCCTGCCTCCTCTGCTCGTCCAGCTGATCTACGAAGGTCTTCAGCACAGCTGTCCAGCATCCTGTACTGTACGCTGCTGGGTCACCCCAGGGTTCCCTTGCCTGTGCTGACACTGGCGTGCTGGAATGGGCACCCCCTGGGCGGTCACTGCCTGCTCCACAGGCTGCTGTAACTTCTGAGTCTGAGGTGTGTGGGGCTGCTGCCTGCCGCGGGTTGACCCCCACTGCGGCCTGGCGCGCCCCAACCTCCAGCTCCCCCCTGCTGCTGCTCTCCTTATCGCGCGCAGCCTTCTCCTGACTAATGCTGCTCATCCACTCTTGCTGTAGCTGTAACAACTCCTCCTCGAGGCCCCACCCTGGACTCCCTGGTCCTGGGCCTGCGTCGGTTGGCTCCTCCATTCCATCTGCATCCCCGGCATCTGCTCTTGTGATGCTGATCCTTTCCGGGAACGTGGTTCCGTCAGCGCCCCACTCCTCTTCTGACTCTGAATCCTGCACCAGTGATGGTGGCCCTTCCGAAGGGTCTTCGTTCTCCCCTCCTAGCCGTCCCGTGCCCTCCTGGCGGGAGTGAAGCTCTTCGCTGGCCCTTGGATCCCTGCTGTCCAGGTCTCCTGCAAGTGATCTGCTGGTACTGTCCGGGAGCGTCTGGGGCTCCGCCCGCTCCCCGGGCTCAGCCTCCAGGGCTGACACTTCCATCTCCCCCATGGGCTCCAGCCATTCCCAAGAGGATGCTGTTGCCCCGAGTGTGGTGACGAAGGCTACATGGCCCCGTTCTGGTGGCTCGTGCGCGTCCTGGATTGGTCCGTCACTGTCAGCAGCGGGGTCCCAATAGTGGGCACCATATCTGCCCACTATCCAGCGTCCCAGCACGGGCTGAGTCCTCAGCTCCTCCAGCTCCTCCATGTAGGTATCCGATCCTGCTCCTCTGAACAAGGGATGCAGCGTGCGCACCCCTGCCGGGTGCGCCTGCCTCCACAGCTGTACTGCCATACCGTTTGCTTGCCAATAAGGCCCCACGCTGCTGGCCCTGTTGTCGCGCCACGCTCTTCTCTCCCAGCGCACCCACTGGTGCACGCACGCTTCTAACCTCTCCACTGCGAACGGCGAGCGCGCGAACTCCTCTTCGTCTTCCCACATGGGTCCATCTGCTGGCGACCTCTGGATCCCATATGGCCATGTGGGGCAGTCTGTCATTTCCAGGGGCGCCCACTGATCATCCACGCCCCACACATGCCGCATGGCTGCTGACAGCTGGCCCGGTAGCAGGACCCGTTGCAACGCCATGAGCATGACTGCCCATGTCGCTGGACCTGCTCCCCTGGCGTGCGTGTGCGCGTGGAATTCTGCCTCGTCGACTGATGCGCACTTGGTGATCGCCACGTTCCCTTCGCTCCTTGCGAACAGGAAGACTGGCATGTTATCCCGCGACGCATGCATGTGGATCCATGCCTCTGAAACAGGCATTTCTCCCTCTTCCAGCTCCTCGTAGTAGTAAGTTACCAGCTGCTGAACTGGGATGGCTGCCCTGGCTTCCCCAGGAGCCACTCCCCACGGTACAGCTTGCCCTGCGACCATCCTGGGGATGGTGACCGACGCCTCAACGGTGGCCTCACACCGCCTTGGCCTATCGGAATGGCACAGCCCTGCCCCGCCGTAGGTTCCATCCTCTGACCTGTCACCCCCTCCGTGCCCTCCTAAGGCCTGCACGGGCACGTAGAAAGCGCGGTCTCTGAGAGCGGGGTGCTCCATCAACTGATGGACGCAGTCCTCCGCCCATGGCGTGCGCTTGAACCCGGGCTGCGTGCCCTGCCACACCCCCTCGGTGCGCGTGCTATCCGGCACGTCTGGGTGCGCCCTGTCGGCTGCGGCCACCGCTGTGATGCCTTCTTTGACGGCTAGGTCCACCATCTCGTTAACGCAGTATGCGTAGATGGGGTGCTGTGACCACCCCCTCTGCATATAATCCTCCATCCTTGTGCTGGGCTGTATGAACCCCTTGAGTCCTGCACCCAGCAGGACTGCTGTCACCGCGTCCCACGGAAAAATCAGTCTGGCCACTGCCTGCATGGCTGCCGCTATGTTGACACACGTCTGCGTCCTGCCTTCCAGGAGCCTGAGGTTCTGCAACCTACATAGCCCGTCCTTGGACTGTGCTGGCAGAGTGATCATAGCCTCTGAAGACGACGCCTCTGGCATTTCTTCCCCCAGGCGGTACCACTGCACGAAGCACCTGCTCTCTGGCAGTCTCGGCGGGTCTGGCCCAGGGCGAACCCGCCCTCTGCTGCCTGACCTGTCCCGGCGGCCTTCACCGCCCTGGTTGAATTGGGAATCCTCATGCCATGCAGCGGGCCTCTCGCCCCTGCTGCGGCTGCGCTGCAGCCCTCTGTCCGCCTCTTCCCATCTTGCAGGGTTGGACAGAGAGGTGGTACTGTGACGGGTCCTAACGGGCCCCGCCGTATTGTCCTCTTGACTCATAGCTGCTGCCCCCCTGGCCCTTGGGTGGTGAGCCTGCACGCTGAGCCAATCCCGGGTCCTGGTGGCTGCTCCCGCTACCTCGCCGCCTGTGTCGTTGTTGCCCTCCGGGGTACCTGGGCAGAGCATGGCAGCTTCCTCTTCACGTACTGTTAAAGGAGCTTGAGGCTCATAGCCCTCCATTGAGACGTTGGAGCTGTCCCCACTGGAACTGGTCTCCCATTCGTCTACTCTGTGCTGGGGTGCTGCCTCCTGCTCTACTAGCCTCTCAAACGCATCCATCTGGGCATCGTAGATATCCCATTCTTTGTTGAGAAACTGCTGGAACATGCCAGGCCATCCCTCACACGGGGCAGGGCACCCCCTCTGCTGGAGGTCCCTGAGAAACTCCACTGCATGCGCCATGGATCTGGCTGACCCTGCGGGCCGAGTACCATAGTGATTCATGGCCAGGGCCTCTACCGCCATCTGCCAGTGGTGTCGTTGCTGGGCCACCTGCCCTTCTGGCACCACCTGGAATGTTATAGGCATTGCTGCGGCCTGGTGGCCCATAAGTGGTGTTGCTTCGGCCTGCCCCGAACCCTCGTGGACAGACACCAGACAAGTGTGCCTCTCTTGGCTGACCCACCTGGAATTGTATGACTGTCCGGCTGGTCCCGGCCAACCCGGCGGGCCTGGCAGTTCACTTGGGCCAGCTGCCTGCTGCTGTTTCTTCCAGTCCTCGTAGGAGACCTCCTTGGCAGCCTCATAAGCTTGCCTCATGCTGTCTTCTGAAGCTTCTTGGCTCCTGCCAGGTCCCCTGACTCCCCAGCCCCGTTCTGGGCCTGATGATGCTCGCAGTCGGTCAAACCGGCTGCTATCGCCTGGCTGCGAGGCCTGTCCCTGCTCTGGGCACGCATTAGCGTAGTGCCCTGGCTTCAAGCAATTGAAGCAGACTCCCCCATCGTGGGGTCCAAGGACACCGCTCTGTCCACCCATCCAACTGCGCCCTGCCTGGGCCCTGCCCGGCGGACTCTGGCCGGAGGTCCTCCTTTTATCCTGCTCTCTCTCCTCCAGCTTGTATGGCCTGGCTTGACCACCTGCACTTCGCTCTTGTGACCTGCCCCTGGGCTGGCCTCCGCGGTCCCTGCTGGGTGACCGTTGCCTTCTGCCTCTAGGCTGGTCGTATCGATCATTGCGGTCCGGCCGCTGGGTTCGAGCCTCAGGTGTAGGCACCACCCCGTGGCGTTCTACGCTGTGGGCCCTCTGCGCGCTCCTGCTGCGCTCTCTGGTCCCCTTGTTCTTTGCAGCATCTGGGGTTGTCCCCCTGTGCTGCGCGCGCTCCTCCGCTTTGGCCTCCCTGGCCCTGCCACTGCCCCCTGGTCCTTGCTGACCAGTGGCTTGCTGTTCTTGCTCCAGCAGCTTCTCCTGGTCAAGATCCTCGTCCTCATCTGTGAGCGGGGCCGCGGGTAGAAGCATTACTCTTATGTGTTCTGCCAGCTCCGGGTCTGCTGGGGCTGTGAACTGCAGCGGCTCTCCTGCCTGCTGGTTCCCCAGGTTGGCGTACAGCTCTCGCAGCTGGTCTGCGCGCAAGATGTACTGCTGCTGTACCTCCGTGAGCCGTATATTGGCATCCTGGAGGCCTGTCCACCTGACCTGCTGCAACCGCAGGTATTCAATTGTTGCTGCAGCCTGGCGGTATAGCTGCTCCTCTCTTGACCTGACGTCTTGCTGCAGCAACGTCACTTGCTGCTGCAGCTTCAGTACATGCATGTACTTCTTACTGGGCATCTTTTCCTGGGCTTCTTCCTCCTCTGAATCCTCTGGCTCTTCACTCTCCTCCTTGCTGCCAGGCTCCTCCTGGCCGCGGTTTGCTGTTACCCCCCGCGTTCTGTCTGCTGCCTCTGGGGCGTCTTTCCTAACGCCCCCATCATCCTCACAGGCCCTCTCGCCCCTGCCAGGTACTCGCACCTCCGAGCGCCTCATTGATCCCCCTGATGCGGCTCTCCCTGCTGCAGCTGCCCCGAAGGCCAACCGCCGTGTTGCTCCTGATGATGTCCCCTGGGCTGCGAGGACTGCCCCATCCTTCTGCAGTAGCTCCTGGATTCTCTGCTCGCACTCCTCTGGTGAGTGCTGGCCAGGCTCTCCGCACAAGACGCATGGGTGGCTTGGGCTTGCCACCACGCACCTCCTGATGATGTCCTTTTCAGATGCTGGCCTTGATGCTGCCTTGCGTGCCATTTTTATCTCATCTGATACCGCAGCACCGGCCTCTGCCTGTGCTGCCGCCTGGCTCTGCTGTGACGCAGCAACCCTGGCCTCCATCTTGACCTCCCCGGGCACTGCAGCCTGCACTTGCCTGTGCTGGCGCGGCCTGGAAGGGGCCTCCTGTGGGCCCCCACGGCTACTCCTGCCTGCCTCTGCGGCGCTTCTGCCTGCATCTGCGGCTGTTCCGCGGCTTTGTCCTGCTTCTTGGTTAGTCCTCATGGCGGCACCTGTGTGTGTGGCCATGGCATGCTGTAAGAGTGGCTCATGTTCTTCCTCAACACTGGCCGCAGGCCACCCTTCCCGTTCTGCAAATCCGCACTGGATTCCTGCCCATGCCACTGCTGCTGCCTGGTACCCCCCTGCTGGGGATGCTAGCACCAGCGGCAGCGTGAGGTCCCTGACCCCTCGTACTGTCTGGGGGCCATCTCTGGGGCGTAAGGTCAGCCTTCCTGCTGCCTCCAACACCCCACTGTACTTGAGGAACTCCGGGTTCCCTACCAAGTGTTCGTATGCATCGGGTGGCGTCTTAACGACCCTGACCACCGTGGGTTCCATAATGGCATTGGGCCCACCGTATCCGTACACCACATAAATGAAGAGCACTCCATACAGATCTGCCCCTGCATTGTCTGTGGTACGGATCTTCTCATCCGTCCGGATCAGTTCTGCCCCCATGGCTACTAACTGTTCCGCAATGTTGACTGTGATCACATGGCAGGAGCATGCTGAGTCCATGAGGGCCTTTTGAGCCACCAGGACCTTTCCTTTGACCATAAGTCCCACACATTGCTCCAGATTGCTTCTGTCATTCTTAAAATACTGCAGCCTTGGTGCAGCTGTGACAGCCTTGCTCTCCTGCCTGCCTTTACCGGCCTTACCCCTGTGGTCTTCTGAACCCATGGGCATAGTGGTGAACGACAACGCTGTCAGCCTCTCGTTCAACTTGAACACCTGCAGTCGGATGTCAGACATATCGTCAGCCAATTTGCTCAAAACCAGCCTCTTTGCTCCCTTCCTGGAGGCAGGTTCCACGAGCCTTTGCTCAGGTTCCTCCTCCTGGCAGGGTTCTGGCAAGAATGACCTAGGACGAGCGTTGTGAGCTGCCTGTTTGAATCCTGCGGGTTTGGGCACCAGCCCAACCTGCGTCATGAGTGCTACAGACTCGCTGAGCATCTCTGCCATAGTCTGTTGCCAGCCCTCTGGCTCAGCTTGCCCCGTTGGGCTGCTTAGGTGTGATACGTGTGCCGCTTGCTGAGCCTGACCCCCCTGGCCAGGCCCTGGCCGCTGGTACTGCCTGTTGTTCTGATTCCGCTCGTACGGCCTGCCTGCAGGTTGACCCTGCTGTGGCCTTGGCGGTAGTGGATACTGCTGCGGCGGCGGCCTTGCCTGCCCAGTTGTAATGTCTGTAGCGAGTGGCGCAGCCCTGCGGTCATCCCTGGCCCTGGGCACCCTGCAGTCCCTGGCCAGGTGCGCTGTGCTGCCACACTGGTAACATGCCTTGGCTGTCCCCACAGCGCCTTCTGCACTGTAATTGGGTGCCCCGGCTTGATCTGCCCAGGTAACACCCCTGGGTTTGCCGTCAATCCGCAGTTGCTGGACAGCTGCTGAGCCTGCGGGGTTCACTGCCCCTTCAAGGCGCGTCCGCATCTCCCACTGTCCAGATCTCTCCCTTCTTGTTCTGTTGGGCTGCACCTCTCCCTGGCTAGGCCCGCTGGCCATCTGTTTGAGGCTTGCGCCTCCTAGGTCCCCCATTTCCAGGGCAAATTTCTCCCACAGCACCACCTGCTGTGTGAGCACTGCAATCTGATCTTCATCAGTCATGCTGAGGTACCCTGGTACTGTCATAACAAACTTGCTCAGCTTGGCCTTAGCGTTTGCCGGAAGTCCGTCATGGAACAGATGCGAGACAGAGTGCCGTCTGCCGAAGTGGTCCACTGCGTCCCTTGAGATCTGCAGCAACTCTGCTGTCGACAGTACTCTGTGAGCAAATGCTTCCACCGTCTCTTCTGGCTTGACGTCAGGGTCGAGGGTGGTCTTCACCCCTAGCCTGAGATTGGAGATGGCTGTCCTCTCATCTGAGGTTGGCTTCCCCACCTCTGCTTGGACTACCTTGATCCACAAGGTTAGCAGCGAGGCTTCGCAACACTGCTCCTCTGCTGGGGCAATCCACAGCCCCCTGATCCTTTCTGCTTCTCTGGCAGCCCTGTCTCCCGCATGGGGCGCCGCCCTGATGGCTACCATCAGCGGCCCCACGCTAGCTGGCTTGCTGTCCCATAGCTTGACCAGCGACTTCACCAGCATTGTCATAGCTGACGGCGACTGGCACGATCCAGCTATTTCTCCTGCCACCACAGCCAGCGCTGGCGGGTCATCTGACAGCGCCAGCCTGTTGTGCGATCCCCAATATCCACACGCCTGGCAATATTTCCTGGCTGCAACCGCGCCCGGGTGCGACATATCCAACACCGGCACGTTGCCTTGGATAGCCGGGATTTTTGTGAACTTGGCTACCCCTGCCAGCTGCAGGACCATCTGCTGCTGCAGCTGCAGGTTCACCCTTGCCTGCTCCCTATCGAGCCTTTTCATTTCCTGGTCGCTGGACTCCTGCCTGGCTCCCGGCCTGCGCCTGTCCGTTCCTCCTGGTCCTGAATCTACTGATTCTGACCGCGACCCAGATCCTCCACCACCGCCCCTCGATGGGCTGCGACCTGAATGGTATCTGTCATGTCTGTAATAATCTTCCTCCTGATCATGATCTTCTCGTGATGGCTGTCTGCCTGCTCTTCCTGCAGAGCTTCTACTCCCATCAGGTGGCGGCCGTTCTGATTCGCTTCTGCCTGGTCTGCTGTCAGAGCCAGGCCTCCAAGACTGTGCTCTGCCAGGCTCTGCCTGTCCCCTGGGCAGCTCCTGGTCTTGCCAATCCTGCTGCGTCCCTCTGCTGTGTTCCGCTGGTCCCCTGGGTTGCTCCTGGCTTTGCTGGCTTGGCTGTTCCCTGCCATCTGCCTGCCCTCTGGGCGGCTCCTGGCTATGCCGGTTTGGCTGTTCTCTGCTGTATGCCTGCCCCCTGGGCGGCTCCTGGCTCTGCCAACCTGGCTGCGTCCCGCCTGTGTAATTCCTGGCATAGGAATCAGACTGCGTTTCCTCTCTGGCTTCCTGCATTCTTGGACCGCTGCTCCGCACGCTGCCTGCAGGCTCATTCCTCCTGGTTCCACTCGCTGTGCACGCCTGCCTGTTCCTCAGGAATTCCTCAATGTAATCCACCTGGATTTCCTGGCATGTGTTCTCTTCGTCCTCGACTATGCGTAGTAATGCATAAGACTCTTGCCTGTTTGCTCTGCGTGTTGCTATGCCTTGCCCTGCCATCCTGGCAAGTGATCGGCTAGTCAACTCCGCCCTTTCGCTGGCGGCTGGGCTGCTGGCTCTGGGTGCTTCCCTGCCCCTTGGCCTTCCTCTGAGGCTTGGCTCGCTGCTGACCTCGAAGACCTCAGATCTGAGTGTTGGGGTTGGCGCGGCTCTTGCCTGCTGCTGCCACCTTTGCACCTCCCTGAGCTCCTCTGGCCGCTGCACTGCTGTTTCAAATCCTTCCCATGCCTGGTCCTCCTCATCGTCTGGCTCGGATCCAGGTTCTACCTGATTTCCTGTTACCTCGTTGCACCATTCATCTGCGAAGGTCTTAACAGCCAGGGCTGCTTCGCGTCCCGCCCTTCCCTTGGATACCAGTCCAAGGGCGGCTAACAGCGTCGCCCTGTCCTGCCCTGTGTGGGGAATACCCATCATGGCCTTTGTTGCCCATCCCCGCAGATGATGGGCCTTGAACTCCTCAATGGCTGTGACCTGGTCCTGGAAATGCAAGAACGTCCTGGAGCAAACTTGCTTCCACAGGTCCGTTGCCCACTGCAAAATTCCTGCCCAACCAATCGGCTGCATCTGTCCTTCTGACTCCTCTTCGCCGCACACTACTCCCCCAGGCTCGGAGCGTTCTGGCTCTCTAGGGCTGGTATCCTGCGCTCTTGATGGATCGTGAAAAAATCCTCGCAGGATTTCCTGGTTGTCGTCTCTCTGCATCTGGCTGCTAGATCCCTCCTTGGATTTCTGCACAGGTCTGCCCACTCTGGGCGGAAACCTGGACAGCGGCGTCCCATAGGCTGTGGATCCAGCCCCTCTTCTAACCAGCACCCTGCGCGGTCGCAGCTGCTGCCTTGGACGCAGCCCTGCCTTAGGCTGCTGCCCCTTCTCTTCCTGAACTGGGTCTGACAGTTCTTCCTCGGATATTAGGTCAGCCCAAGGCTTCCCTACCGGTACAGCTGATTGTTCCCTCTCCTTGCCGACCTGCGAGTTCTGCCTGCCCACTGCTGGCTGTACCTCAGCTTCCTCGTGTTTGACCCCTGCAGGCACACTCCTGGTCTCCACTTCCTCTGCTTTCATTCGTGGTTTGTCTGGGTAGGTTTTATCACGGCCTGCAACCTCTCTTGGTGCTGCGGCTACCTCGGCCCTTTGATCCGGCTGGCTGGGTTCGTCTTTGACCCGTTGTGCGACCCTTGCCACCCTGGGCGGATTCTGCTGGGGCGTGGCTTCAGGATCGCAGTTCTGCCGCGTGTCACAGCTCTGGGACACTTCCTTTGCTTGATCCAAAATCAGCTCTGGTGTTCCCGCTTGCGTCTGCCACTGCTCGAATTCCAGGCTGCCCCTGGAATCAGCGGGCACTGGACCCCCTCGACCGATGCCTTTACGCGTCACTAGTGCCGAGCCGTCTGCCTGCGCCCCTGCCTCTCTGGGCGGTACGCGGCCCGGTTCTGGCACCTTGTGGTCTCCTGCGGGCGGTCCCACTGGCCCTGCCAGCTTCGCCGCCACCAACAGGGCTTCTGCAGCCAGCTCATCACTAGCTTCCATCAGGTTTACACCCGGCTCCAGCCCCCTCAGACGCCCACTTCTCCGTTGGGCGTCAGGGTGCTGGTGCCTATCGGGATTCAGATCTACGTCTGTCATTCCTACAGGCAATTTACGAACTGCACGGTCCTGCAAGCGTGCTGGCGACACCCCCTACAGGATCTGCTAACGTTAGGCTTCTGCCCCCTTGTTCCTACTGCAATCTGGTGAGGGTTTGCAAGTCAAGATCGGACGGCAGGTACAGCAATATGCAGGATAGGCCTCGCCTTCCTGCTTTTCTGCTCACTAATTTCAATCTGGCGGAATCCTCCTTCGCCTTTTCAGTTCTTCCCACCTTGCTGGCTGGGCTGCTTCTAGATGTCTCACGTCCTGCGTGGATGTCACACGCCCTGCGTGGATGTGGCCTCTTGCGTAGTGTCCGCTCAGCTCTGCTTCCCTGCGGGGATCCTTTGGCACACCCACAAGATTTCAAACTTGGATGTTCTATCCACAAGTTCACTTCTGTCAATGATGAAAGATTGGATCCACCCGATCACAATCTGCAGTCACACAGGTAATTATCTGCTGGGTGTATAAATCCTCAGCCAGATCTTCAAGCCACTCCTGGACTCAACACTAAGCTGCCACGCTCAGTGATTCTCAGGGTTTAACTTGGCAATCTCTCTCTGGAGATTACCACAGCAAAGTGCAGTTCAAACACTGTCCAAGGTCGTTTGCATGCAAACAAAATTCCAATTCCGCTGCACAAGCACCTTTAGCAGGAATTGGCAAATCAAGCTGATCAGGCTAGATCCACTTCGTCCCTTTCTAAAGGACACGCGATGTGCGCTTCAGGTCCGTGGCGGACTTCTTTCCTCACGGCAGTGACGGACGCCTACGGGCAGACTCAGTGACTCTTCACTGGCTGCGAGTGCTCAGCGAGTTAAGCAGCTGAGCTGGATATTTGTATGTATAGCAATAGACTAAGGTAGCGTAGGCCTTCTAGCCGTCTGGGCGCGATCCAGCAGGGCTATGTTAAGGGCACTTACCGCGCAACACGCGGTGACGTGGCCGGGACGTAGACTGCGTACTTCTTCTTCTGCAGGGTCTCGGTTCTCTACTGAGGTACTTGTCTCCAGCTAGTTCAGACGAGGCTGGACTAGTCTTGACTCGGATTAAGGTACTGACTTATGTGAACGTAGGAGGTCTCATACACGGATGACGGCCGGCGCTTGTTACAAATAGAGGTCTGTCCTTTAGAAAGGGACGAAGTAACTAGTTGGGCAATTGCCGGGATACAGGGACCCGGCAGGCCCAATTCAGAGTACGGTAAATTATGCACTTCACCCTGCGTAAGCGGGTTTCTAGGTCTCAGTTCAAATCAGGAGGCTCCGCAGAGAAGCTGCGGAGGCTCCGTGGCCGCTAGTGGCGGCTCCAACGGTTCTGTCACGTATACGGTAATATACTGTGACATATGGCACGTCACTGCTAAACGCATGCATGCATCCAGAGCTATCATGCGGCACCCATACCACTCTGTAGCTATACAATTTATAATGTTTTCAGATCTTGGTGGCGCGTGCCACGAACGCGCGTGGGTATGCATGGGGTTCCTCATGCCACCGCATGGGTGCATGCATGTCGCAGCAAATAAAGCCATAGGCATCAATTGAAGGCCACTGCCAATATCCTCTTCTTCATAAACTGCAACAGCTCACGCGCTAGGCACCATTGTTCATTGTCTGAACTATGGGTGGATTTTGCCAGTCTTGCCGGGTACTAGCTTTTCATATCGCTGTATTGTTACCCTCACGGCTGTTTAAGCATAGATCTTTCACTTCATCTCAATCCAGACAACTCGTGTCTAATAAATATCTGCCAGTGAGCAACCGAAATGGCATTTTGCATGATTAAAAGCTCCTGAAATTAGGGGTGACAAGTGACTCGGGAATGCAGGATCTGACTGAAGCTTCATTGGCTTCTCAACACTCGACAGTTCTTGTTTTAGTAAGCACCATACCAGATTTGGCAGGCTATTGCACGACCACCACTGGGCTGGTTGGGAACGAGCCTTGACCAGCCAAAGGCCTTAAGCCCAAGCAACAGGGCTTGCTGCACTAATAAGCCCTGCTTGACGTAGGCCAGGTAGGGCAGCTCTGTAGTTGTAGAATTAAGAATTAAACATAATCTCTCAGTATGCGTGCCATTGCTTGTCAAATGTAGAGCGGCAATGAAACCATGGCAGACAAGAATATTGGATCCTTTGCTTGGTGGGTAGCTTGAGCATGCGCCCCTCACTGCAGGCTGGGTCTTGCATGTAGCTGTCACTGCATATCTGCCTGTTCACATCTCACGAGATATCGTACTCAACTGTCTAGCACGAGCTGTTGTGATCAGACTTGCCTGATAGTGCTTCAGAAGGCGTCAGGAAGTCACCTACACAGTTTTCCATACCGTAGGACATTTGAATCGACAGATAGGAAGCCTCCTGGTTCAAGTCTTCTACAAACGAAGTGCATCAACATTGAGCACGATGAATGTGCGGATTTCTTATCATACATGTTCGTGGCCGACGTGGGTCTACGTCCTAGGACGCGTCCTCTGGTCTACGCGTGGATCTACGTCGATACACTTTGAAAAAACAAACCCTGGGGTACAAGACCCTGCTATTGGTTCTAGGACTAAAATTTGTCACCCTGCATAGCCACGCACGCAGCTCCTCCTCACCGCAGATGTTGGACCTTGCGTTAACCCGAAAGGTCTGACAATAATTACTATTTGAATTACTTGTACTGACAGCTTAATTTTGGTCAACCTCGCACACTACCATATCAAGTAGAGGAACAAAATGTCTCGGGACCTCTCAGCCAGGACACCGACGACAGTGGGTCGAAGTTGTTGCATCCCAGCTAATTGCCATACGTTCGCCAATTTGTGAACACCGGTATTGGTACACTGCAGATCCTGAGAAAGCGCGCTAATAAAGAAAACGATGAGAAGGAGGGCCGACGGAACAAACTTCGGGGACGCAGGGTTAGCTTTGCGCCCGATGAGGAGCTGGAGACAATGCACCTGTATCGCAAGGTGATGCACTATCACATGGACCCACCATGGCCAGGCTCTCAATCATCGGCATCTCCGCCTTGCAGGACAAAAACCATGGCCGAGATGACACTGACGAGCTCCTAGCTGGGACTGCTGTTCCATATGGAGCAAGTGGTGCAGCGCTTGATGTCAACACAGGCATGGAGTCCCCTGCACCCAGGCTTGGCGACATGGCAGCTAGCCCCATGTTGACACCTCTGTCAATGGACTTGACAAATAACAGCCAGCTGCATGGAGCTCCAGCCCCGTCAGCGCCTAAAATGCCTGGGAACCAACAGAGTCTGGCCATGGGGAGTGGCAGCCAAGAATTTACTCGCAATATCACTGGTTGCGTTCCAGCTCTTTCAACACTGGTAGGGTCCAAAGATGATCGCAGGCTCATGGCTGTGAGCTGCATCTCTACTTCATGGCAACGTGCTTGTCATCTGTGCGTACTTGCGCTCTTCATTTGTTTCTCCACATTCCGCAGGTGGAAGAGGATGAAGATGGCATGATTGAGGCAGGGGGCCCCATGCATGACAATGCAACTGAATCACCCGCATACTGTAGCCAGGCACATGGTGAGTATGATGGATGCCTAGCACACTCGCATATGAGCACCCGGACTGTTTTTTGTGTTCGTGTCTCAGGTGTTCTATGGTTGGGCGGCCGGCCTTACACCTTGTGAAGTCCAAGCAAAGAAAGGCACTCGTGCCTTAAAGAGAAAGCACTGTCATGGCGCACTTCATGCATGGATGGTGAAGAGGTGTCAATCTCTGACTTTCTGCGGCATTGCAGTCCTCCATCTTTCCTTTACGTCATCTTCCTACTGCAGGAGTTACTCCTGGAGGTCCCTCTCAAGGAGCTCTCCTGTCACCCCTCAGCCCCTTCCTTCTCAACGAGATGCGTCTGGGAGGTGGCATGGGGGATGGGACGCCAGGCGCACCTGAGGATACCGAGGAATTGAAGCAAAAATGGGGCTTCACGCCAGGAGCTGAAGACACTCTTGATGCGAGTCACGGTGAGGGAAACACAACGAATGCCACGTTCTAAAGCCCACGTTCACATAGCCCTTGCATGGCAAGGCTGTTGTTGTTGAGGATGTATTTTTATGTGCATAGAGCTCCCCCAGACGCTCAGCTTCTTGCGCGCATGGCTCCTCTTGTGCAGGCCGCAGGGTCATGGGTGATGCAACCTACAACAACGTGTATGGGAATGGCACAACGGGGGACATCACTCGGTCCATGAAGCCATTGGCTGGCAATGGCAGTGCTGCAGGTAAGTCAAGAATCTAAGCATGTCATTGATTTTCCACGGCGTCCTGCAACGATCTTTTCCCACAGCTATCCTGGCATGGAAGGATTCAGCACCCTTGATTGAGGCCAAATTCCTGAGTCTCTCGTTTAGTCATCCATGCAGTTATTAAACGAGGCAAATCCTCCCCAGGTGCTGGTGGTGTCCCCCTTGGGGCGCTGCAATGGCAGAAGTCAAACGCGTCGCTGGCGGCGCAGGCACCTGCCCTGCCTCAACAGCAGCAGCAGCCTCCACCTGAGATGACGCTGAGACTGCTCGAGGAGGAGGAGCAGCACACTGCAGCGTGGCGCGAGCCTCGATATGGCGCAGGTGCTTTGGGGTAGGGGGTGTTTCTGGGGTTAAGGAGGTGCCGTATGGCTTCCTGTAGCTTCCCTGGACTACATACTGGCAGCTGTGGTCGAGGATGCTGCACTTTTGTGCTCTCAGACTTAGGGTCGGAAAGAGGTGCCGAGATAGCAGAAGGGAGTCATACATGGCAAAGCATACAGGACATGTCCAGTTAGCCTGCTGGAAATCCACCCTCTGATCTACTATTTTGCCGCTATGGCTTTCCTGCTGCTGTTTGCTAATTTCCATTGCTTGACATGCTTGTGCCCTGCGCTCAGGCCATGCCAGCGTCGCAAGCAACAAGGTTGCGCCAGACTCCATGCACCTGGGATACAATGAGACGACGGGCATCCTGGCCAGCCCACTGCCAATGGGTCAGCCCTCGGCTGCTCCTGTGACTGCGGGCTTCACTGCCACTGCCGGTGTTAATTACACGGCACAGCTGTTGGCTGACGGGACTGTCACGCGGCACCATGCGTTAGGCACTGCCATGCAGCACATCATGCGGAGCGGCGGTGGGGCTGCTCCAGGCAGTGTGCAAAAAGCGAGGTGATCCAGGGGGTGAGGGGCAATGAAGCATTGCCATGGGTGAAGAAGGAATGCAACAAAGCCACGGGCTGGGAAGTAATGGGGGGGGGGGGGAGTGGAGAATCAATGCACTACAGCAGCACAGCCTTGGGTCGAGGAGCCATGCCACAAACCAGCAACGCTATGGGTTGAGAAGCAACAAAAGAAGTTCATGGGTTACAGAACAATAAAGGAAAGCCATGGTATAAATATAATAAATGAGTCACAGCTGCATCTAATTTCCACCCGTATGTGTGTCAAAGAGCTTAAGGTGCCAGCAGCCCATTGCTGAATATTGCCCTGGTCCTTTTATCTGCATGCAGCAGGCGCCATGACGGGGGCCTGATGACACTTGACCCAAGACCCATGCCCTTAGACCCGACAGCCGCCTCAAGCAGCATCATCGCATCAGATATGTACGAAGACATGCTGGAATCTCCATTGGTGACTGCAGGTGCGTGGAAACAGCCATATAAACAGCCATGAGAATATGAAACACGTGAGGGACCTCTCTGTTTCCAGGTAGCTAAGCCACTTCTTGTTGACTCCCTGTGGCTGTTTTGCCGCGTCACTCTTGGCTTTCCACACGGAAGCATCCAGACTTGCTCGTTTAGGCTTAGACTAGGGGCATATGGTGCCAGCCTCGTCCTTCATTTCTGGCTGGACTTCAGGCGGTGTGGCAAGAATTTTCAAACCAGAGACACCTCTTCATGCATTGGCAAATTATGCACACGCGTACAGACTCGGCCTCCACGACACTCTGCAGGTGGCCGCATGGGCTCTGGGTTGCAGTCACTCACGCCCATCTTCGACAGGAGCGCAGTGAAGGCTAGCCCAGCAGCAGCAGCAGCAGGAGGCGGTTTCCTGGTTGACCAGACCTACACCCTGGACGATTTTGCGCTGCCTCCAGAGCTGCCTGCTAGTCAGTCGTCTCTGCCGAGGGGCTACTCGCAGCAGCAGCCTTCACAGCAGCCGCAACAAATGTGGCATGCAGCTGCCGCTTCTCAGGAGCTTTCGCTGCCGCTGTGGCAGCAGCCGTCACAGCAGCTGCAGCCGTACAGCTCCCTCGGTACCGCCTCTGGGACACCCATGCGGCAGATGAGCCAGCCAGCCGCCCCTCCGTCGGAGTGGCCGTCCCTCGGTAGAGGTATCGGCGGAGCTGGGTCCCAGCCTTCCTCCATGCCCGACATGCATCACATGGCTCCCAGGCAGCAGCTCATGGCTCCTCCGCCTGCAAGGCCGACTGTGCCAGCCATCTCCTTCCCGGTGAGGCGCTACCTCCTGCAAGCAGGGGGGCACCTAGCTTTACTTGCTACGTGTCTAGGGTTTATGCCACATCCTGCCCCTGCCTCCAAAGGCAGAAGCCACCCTATGCCTCCGAAGGCAGAGTCCACCCCAGGCATGAAAAAGCTCTACCCATGCAGACCCCGTTAATGCGTACCAGACCGCCTTTGGTGGGCCGCTGAGCAGCCACCACTGGGCCCATTGGGATGAAGTAGCAGGACTTTCACTGCATCAGGCCCCCAGCCGTAGGCTGAGATGCAGCTGAATGATAGCTGAAGCACACGTTCAAAAGAGCCATCAGCCATGGCCATTTCCCTCTCCTTTTAGTATCCCACCCATTTCATATTAGGATGGCACTGTCAAACAACGGCAAATGATCAAACCGAGAGGCAAACAAGCCTTGTCTCAACTCTTCCTGACCCACTTCCGCTTAGTTCCAGTTGCTCCTCACTGGAACTAAGCAGAAGTGGGTCAGGATTGGTTGAGGGTTGAGACAAGGCTGCCAAGACAAGCTGTAGGCAACCTCTGACCATCTGTCGGTTGCCCCCACGGGTGCACCTCCGGCAAAGGGATGGGGCTGTTGATGGGCACGGGATCCAAATAAAGGCAGCCTTCATCAATGACCCTCTGTCCATTTCCCCCACCTCTGCGCCTGTATCGTATCTCCCACCTCTGACCCTCTATTCGTTTCCCCCACCTCTCCTCAGGAGTTCTTGCAGCTCGTCGAGGTCCGTTTCCTCGATGACATGCGCCGCCGCACCTCCATCATCCACCCCGCCATGGGCGCTGACCTGCAGCAGCCCAATGCCGCGTCCGAGGCGGCGATGCTGGGCGCCACGCAGTCAGCCGCAGAGCTGCTTGACGCGCTGCACGTGGTAGGGCCGAGGGCAGCCCTCAGCCGACGCATCATCGACGAGCTGGCAGACAAGGTCGAGGAGGTGCAGACGAGAGTGGGCCGAGCTGAGGGCACCATGGCCAGGGAAAACCCGGCCGTCTTCTCGACAGTGCAGGTAAGGAGTCAGGTGCCAGGTTGTTGCCGTCCCCTACGCATCGTCCACTGCCTCTGTCATGCATGTGGCAATGATACAAAAAAGGCTAGTCAAGTGATCAAGACCAGGGCTGCTGCTTAGGAATGCGGTGACTCGTGTTTGTTTGCTTAAGCATGAAGGGACCACGGTAGCCACTAAAGCCGAGGCCTTGAGCATGGTCTCCGTTTGCCCTGCCGCCTGTAAAGGATGTGAGCTACAGCCAATGCTGCCCTGTGTATCTACCTCTCCCCTGCAGCTGGCCCTGCCCTGCCCTGCCGCCTGTAAAGGATGTGTGCCGCGGCTGACCCTGCCCTGTGTATCTACCTGTCCCCCGCAGCTGGCCCTGCCCTGCCCTGCTGCCTGTAAAGGATGTGTGTCGCAGCTGACCCTGCCCTGTGTGTTTGCCTGTCCCCCGCAGCTGGCCAGCAACCAGGACCTGGACCGGCTGCGTGACCAGATGAAGCTTCTCAAGCGCGTTTGCCGCCTGCGCACCATGATGTCGTGGAAGCAGCAGCGGATCCAGTTTGAGCAGGAGCTCGGGGTCGCGTACAGGTCCAGCATACAGGCGCTGCAGCAGGAGGTGGAAGCAATGGAGGTAAGACAGGGAAAGCTGCTGTTTTTTATGCTGTTGTTGAGAACGTCCGCCAGCCCTGGGAAATGTGAGCCAGTCCTTTGCTCTGCTAGCACAGCAGCTTCGACACCCGTGAGCGTGTATGTGCATTTGCAGCTCAAGGTGCTGCAGAGGCTGCAGGTGCGTGACAGGGCGGCCCCTCTCGTCTCCCCCCCTTGTCTTTCCCTTGTCCCCCCTTGTCCCTAGGGGGTCTGATTCGATGCATCAGCTGCTCAGATTCGACACCCCTGAACGTACATATGCATTTGCCCCCTCCCCTCAGTCTGTGTTGCCGCTGCCCTGTTCCGCTGCAGGTCTCCCTCCAGCACGCCCTGAAGCTCGAGGAGAACGTTGCGGGCCTGCAGGCACAGGCCGCGAGGAGGGCGCATATGGAGGAAGTCCGTGTGAAGGTCAGAGGCCTGCGTGTTGTTTTGGGGTGGGGATATATTCAGGGTTCCCACCTGTCCAGGAGGTGGGTCTCCCAGCCAGTATTGGGCCATTAGACCAGCAGCTGCCAAGTTATTTTGTGGGAAGGTGGGAACCTTCAGCATCAGTTTCTGCGAGGCACATGCATAGCACCTTGTTGGCCTTCTCCCAATCTCCCATAGCCTCCCTCTGCTCTTGCTGCCCCTAGGCTGCATAGGAGCAAGAGCAGAGGGAAGGTGTCCAGAAACTAAAGCAACAGTATCTGCAAGGCACATGCAACACCTTATTGGCCCCTAGGCCTTCCCCCAATCTCCCCTGGCCCCCCTCCGCCCTTGCTGCCCCCAGGCTGCGTTGGAGCAGAAGCAGAGGGGAGGTGTCCAGAAACTTAAGCAACAGTTTCTTCAAGGCACATGCACACATTGCACAGCACCTTATTGGCCTTCTCTTAATCTCCCATCGGCATGGCCCCCCTCTGCACTTGCTGCCCCTAGGCTGCATAGGAGCAGAAGCAGAGGAACTATGTCGAGAAGCTTAAGCAACAGTTTCTGCAACACCTTATCGGTCCTATGGCCTTCCCCCAATCTCCCATGGCCTCCCTCTGCCCTTGCTGCCCCTAGGCTGCGTTGGAGCAGAGGCAGAGGAAAGGTGTCCAGCTGCGGCAGCTGCATGAGGTCAAGGCGGCCAATGAGCTGAGGGGTGTCCGGCAGCAGGCTGCTGAGGAGCGGCTGGCCGAGCTCAAGGTGGGCATGGAGCCTGTGGGCCTGCGAGCATGTGGCCCCTCCCGATACCGCACTGTCATTCTGCATGTGGGACTCTTTCTTAGGTCTCGATGGAGGTTTGGTAAATACAATTTACTTTTTAATGCTGCTTGGGACCCCAAATTGCTTGCTGATTGACGTCATGTACACAAACCTGATTTATTGTTTATCTTTTTATGTACTGGTATATGTTCCGGCTGTGACTGTGCTGCGGGGGGCCCTTTGCCCCCAGTCTCGATACGAGACCGCGCTGCAGAGCAAGCTGGTGATGAACAAGCAATTGCAAGCGCTCCGAGCTGAAGGGGTGCTGCAGGAGACCCCTGGCAAGGACAAGCGGCAGGCAGCCTCACCGCTGGTGGAGACGCTGCTGCAAAGACAAGAGCAGCTCGAGGTGCTGCAGAGGCTGCAGGTGTGTGACAGGGTGGCCCATCTCGTCTCCCCCCCTTGTCTTTCCCTTGTCCCCCCTCGTTTGTAGGGGGTCTGATTCGATGCATCAGCTGCTCAGCATTGAATCAGACTCTCAAGGGAGTCCCATGAAAACATTCAAATTTTAGGGTTAAGGTTTAAATTCAAATTGTCTGTGCGCCCTGACGAGGCCTGAACCCTAACCCTGTCCTTTCATCCTGCAGGGTCTGCATCTTGACGCGAGGGAGGTCACCTCGCGGGGCTCCTTTGAGCTCACCTTCCGCAATCAGTTCCAGATCCAGGTCCAGCTTCCACCCATAGGTGTGGCTGCAAGTGCCGGTTGTGCCGTGCGCGTACGGCTGCTGCCGGCGCAGGACAGCCAATCGCCCTGTGTCGAGGCGTTGTTGCCCCACTTGGGTGAGTTGTCCGAGCATGAGCACCTCGACTAGTAACGTGGGCAGGGTGTGTGCATGCCTCCTACCCATCCTACACTGAAATGCACTGTTCATTTAACTTTCTGGCCACCGCATTCGTAGCACTGGTGAGTGGTGACTCTGATGTGATGTACCTTGCTACCCTCCCCGGCAGAATCCATGTGTCTGCACCCCCTCGGCGCTGTGACTTCCACCGTGGCCCAGCTCCCAGCCATCCTCTCCAGGGCTCAAGTCCGCCTGGGGCACCTGTCCACAAAACTAGCCCAGCTGGACGCGCTGCTGCTTGCCCTGCCTCTTTTCACGCGGGTGCAGTTGCAGCCCGGCAGCCCCCAGGTTGCACAACTCCAGCTCGTGTTCATCGATGCGGAGTCGTGCATCAGGGTGGCGGTGTCATGCCCGTTCCTCGAGGCGCTGCAGCAGCAGCCGAAGCGTCAAAGAGCGGAGGCGGGGCCAGCTGCTGCGTGCGTGGAGGTGGAGATGCCGGGTTGCCCAGCTGCTGCCACAACACTTGTCGCGGCGTTGGAGGGTGCCGTAGCCACTGTGCTCGCAGGTCCTGCCTGGCTGCAGGGCATTTGCTTGGCGGTGCATGCGGTGTTGCGTGAGGCTGGCCGGAAGTTTGCTAGTGGCACCACCATGAGCCCCGCTGAGGCTAAATATTGGGGAGCGGTGTTGTCGCAGGTGGAACGGAAAAAGGGATTAGATTTCATGAAATGGTGACTTTGTTGTGGGCTGGTTGAGACCTAATACCCAGACTGGTGTGACCTGGCTGTCTTTCAGCTGACGCGGGGACCTCTGCATTTGAACTGGGTGTCCCGTGCTGAAAGACCTGTGACTTGTATTGATCGCATCTCTTCTGTGAGACCTGGAGCGGCATGCTCCTTGGCAACTTTCATGTTTAATGATTTGGGAAGGGTGGCTTAGCTATGCTCATGACTTCATAAACGGTGCATACCCGCTGGGCCCTGTTGAACGCTCGGCCCCGGGGGGCTGGTAAGGGACGAGCAAGCTCAATTCCAGCCACCATGTACAGCTAGGACCGTGGCGCAGCCATGCCATCCTCTAATGTGAGGGGGCAGAAACATGGACCCAGCAACCCTATCCAAGGTGGTGCCGCACCCACATCCTAGGTGAATGACACTACACCTATGTGATGGGGCTCACGCGGCCGAGCCTTTTTGAACAGGGCCCAGAGGTGTAACGTCATTGACCTGTGTGATGGGGCCGGAGGTTGGGACACGGTGTTTTAGATAGGAGGGGAGAAAGGATTAATCTAGCCTGCCTTTTTGAATAGGTCATAACCTGGGTCGTCTGCTGACGGGAGGCCAGGGGGTGGAATTCATTGCAAGGGGAGTCAGGAACAGATGGTCGCTGGCATGGACTGTTTGCATGGAGCTGGTGCATGACCGCCTGGAGAGCAATGGTAGGAACCCTCAGGTCGTGTGTGCACTAATATCACGAACTGGGCAAAAATCGGATAAATGTTTAAGGAAAAGCAAGAGCCTAGAGATAAGCAAATCTATGATGACATGATTCTTGCATCCACACTAAATTGCTGATACCGAAGGGAAACAAATTCTACCTGTAGGGGAACTAGGGGTTAGAACAGTGCATACCCGCTGGGCCCTGCTGAACGCTCGGCCACGTGGGGCTGGTAGGGAATGAATAGGCTCAATTCCAGGCACCATGCACAGCATGGGCCATGGTGCAGCCATGCCATCCTCTAATGTGAGGGGGCAGGAACATGGAACCCGGCACTGTAGTCGGGGGGAGAGAGAAGATCGTGTGGCGGGTTCGATCCTTCCACCTCTGGGTAGGGGAACTAGGGATGCTTTCATGACAACCCACACTGAAGTCCTGTTCATAAAAATAGTTGCAGAAAGAGTTAAGCATACAAATAATCTTGACCCCCTGTTCTTAGTACGAGGCTTCCACACGGTAATCTTGCCTCTGATCATCTACATGTTTTGCTAGTCCCATCTCAGCCATAAATAACAAACAGCACCCTTCCAAACACTCAGTCCAGGATCTGGAAATCAGTTTATACAAATAGTGACATAACCAGTGGTATTCCTTTTGAGGGGCTGACGAGTCACCACAAGAAAAGCAAGTCACACAAAGCAAGCACAGCATCTGACCCTAGCCTAGCACAGCATGTGAGCTCACATCGACCCCCGTCAGCCATCCCCAGACCCCCCCCCCCTTCTTCCTGGCCCTGGTTTGCTCAGGGACCAGAGTCATCTCCTCTGAGTCTGCGCGCCCCGCTGCGATCCGATGGCCCATGGCGTTCACCACTGGCTGGTCTGGAGAAGATGAAGCACTCATGCCATCAGTAGCCATCGCTTGCATGACGTTCTGAGTGACAGCAGAGCCCAGCCCTGCCCCGGGTGGATCTGGCCGGCTGCCATGTACAGCATGGTGAATGCTTCCCAGTTGAGAGAAGGGTGCAACCAGGTGGGGGTGCACAGCGGCAGGAGGCTGCCCAGAGTCACCTTCGTGCTGCTGCTGCTGCTGATGAGCACCTCCCTGTGAGGGTGCACCGTCAGGGCTCGGCTCCTGGCGTCTGTCAAACACATGCACAAGATGCAAGTGCGGTATTCTGCCACTGTGCGGCAATACAGCCTTCTCAGGGGCGCCATCACTGCCCTCAGGGTGGTGCTGGCGCTCAATTTGATTGCTGCCTTCAGCCTGATTATCAGAAAGGGTGCCTCTTGCGCCAGGCCCGCCCTGATTGGCCCTGACTACCGTCCAGCCCGCCTGGAGACCCTGCTGTGGCTGCTGCTGCTGCTGGTTCTGACGCAGCCTCAGATCCGCCATGGCACCCCTCTCCTTCTCCAAGTCCTCCTCAAGCATGGCAAGGCTCTGTGCGAGGGCTTGGATACGAAGGTTCACAGGTAGCCCACTGCAAGCAGCGGCGGCAGAAGCAACAATGGAGCCTGCGGCATTGGCCATCAGCCTCTCCATCATGGCAGGCGGTCCAATGCTGCCAACGCCTTCAGCTTGCAACTGACGCTCTAGGTCCAGCCGCTGGCCCCGCTCATGCCCAAGCTCCGTTTCCATGCGCGCGATCTCCTCCTCCAGCGCCCTGACCTTCCACTCGGCTTCCGGGATACCGTTGAGAGGCGTCGACGGCAACTCCGGGGAGCACGGCCGCTGCGCGCGGAAGGCGGCCTCTACGGCTGCTGCCAGCTCAGCACGCAGGTTGAGCGGATCAGAGGCCCTGTCGCTGTTGTGGAGCCCGTCCCTGCCTCTGCCTCCCGCGCTGGCGGCCACTGCAGCTGAGCCCCACCGTCCTCCCTGAGAAGCCATGAGCTGCTCCAGAGCAGCCACCGTCGCGTCACGCTTCCGCACCTCGGTCCGCATGGCGGCCAGAGCCTGGCCGTGGACATTGATCTTGTATGTGAGCTCGCTTCAGGCAGGGCATGGCAGCATGATAAGGATAAAGGATAGGCCATTTAGATGTGATTGGAAGGAGTTCTTTCAGGGGCAGGAGCCCTAGGCCTTTGCATATTTTTACTTATGTTGCTTTAGTACTAGGGGGTTAAGAAGGGTGCTAGGGGGTGCTCTGCTTTTAAGGGAATCCTGCATACTTCGAAATGCGCGTGCACGTGCATATGCACAAGTAATGGAGCAAAGCAATAGAGAGAGGCAGCCGCCCATCTCAGGGCATCCTTCAAAACAGTCGCTGCTCTGCCCGCCTGTTCTCATCAATAAATATACAAATAAACCACACTGTAAATTTGCTTTGCCTTCCCACATAATGATGTTGTTTGGGGTTTATGGATCCACAAAATTACTAATGATCCATTGGCAACGCCAGATTTCAGTCAGAAAATTAGAGTTTGGTCGAAAGTTTGCACTGAGGACAGCTTTAAAAGAAATCAGTTTTTCACCCCAGGGAAGGCAAATCATATCTACGGTACGCTAGAGGCATGGATTAAGCAAACCACCCGTTCGGCCGCAGCACCTGTTCTCATCAATGAGGCGTGTGATTGTGGTCGCAGCTGCCTCGCACTGGCGCTGCACGTCCAGAGACGCATGCTCTGCAGCACTGGTGCGGTCCTGAGCAGCACATAATCTCACACTCCAGGACTCCTCAAGCCCACGGAGCTGCCCCACGTCAACGCGCAGCCTGGCATTGGCCTGAAGGCAATTCGTTCAAGGTTCGGTATTGATGGCAAGACGGCACATGCCCCATGATAAGGCGGATCGACATGGGGAAAAAACTCAACTGACGCTTTGTTGCACAGGGGGAAGATCAGCATATTTAGCTCCGAGTTCAGTGTTTATTTTCTCAGCTACGAGTCCTTCTTTTGACGGGCCGCCCCGAAGCCGCCAAAGGCTCGATTTGGCGGAAATCTGGACCGGCCTACGACTGGTGGCTAGTGCAGCAAGGCTGGCCACAGATGGGGCCTCTGGCCAGCGGCCTGAGTGTACCTGACATGTAGCGAAGTCACAAAAAAAGAAACACTGTCCAAGTGCTATAGGAAGATAGGCTGGAAGGAGGCAAAGCAAATCCAACACGATTCCCCGTTATCACGAGCTATCCAAAACGTTTCCCCGTTATCACGAGCTATCCAACACGATTCCCCGTTATCACGAGCTATCCAACACGTTTCCCGTCATCACAAGCTATTTGTTGACTCCAAAATGTATTTCAACAAATCAATTGGCTTCTTTTGCACTTGTCCTGGAGATATCCACTGACCTTGCTCAGCTCGTCCACCTTCCTCTCCAGCTCCTGCTCCTCATCCAGCGTTTTCCGACCCGCCTGCATCAGCCCCTCCAGCTGATGGCGCAGCCTCGTGGCCGCAGCCTCCCGCTCTGCCACCACTCCTCTCAGCCTCTCCGCCTCCACGGTTCGCTGCAGCAGCTGCGTCTGAGCAACGCGGAGCTCCTGCTGCAGCTGCTCGGCCTCGCTCAGTGTGTGCATAGACAGTGGAGAGCGGGCTGGACGGACTGCGGCCTCACCGGGGCTGTGTACTGCAGAGTTGATGTCAGACGAGGAGCAGCTGCTGCCCTGACCCGCATGGGGCGATGGTCGCATGGAGTGCTGAGCGCAGCTGTCAGGGACGCGGCGGTTCAGCGCTGATTCAAGCTGTCGTCGGAGCTGGGCACACATGGCTCGCTCCTGCTCCAATGCATTTTCTGCCCTCTGAAGCCGTAGTGCATGGCGCTCTGTTTCCCATGGCGGCTCTCTGAGCATGAAGCACATGGGGCTACAATTATTGCGGCCTTGCATGCAGGTCGCGAGCTTCGGAGAGACTACCGGTAAGAAAGAAAGAAAGCTACGCCCTATTAGGGCGTGGAGGTTAAGGAAACAGCGCAGCTTGGGGCCGTACCCACATCCGCGCCGTTACCATGAGGCAAAAAAGAAAGAAGCAACTTCCTCACGGTGGTTTTCTCTTTTAGGTGTGCTTTATTGGCCCAGTGACAGGCTTTGTGGCGGAAAATATTCAAGTCTGCGTCTGGTTCCTACTATGCTATGCAAGAGTTTTATCGAATGGACATGCATTTTCTGGGCGCATTTCTTAGCATGGAACGCGGTGATCCCTAGAGACATCATGGCTTCAATTGTGTGCTTATTATAATTAGTGCCCGATATGCCCATCAAGATTGGAATACATTTTATATTGTTTCGTTGGTTTTCGTTCAGGATCAGTAGCTCAACGAGGTCAGTGTGCTGGTTTAAGCACGCTTTTAACTGGTCCCCATGCTCAGTGTCTCTGCAATACTTAAATTCCCCAATGTGGACTACAAAGTCCTTCTTTTGTCCTGTCGTTTGCATCAACAACATGTCAGGCTGCATTTTCGTTTTCATTTGGACGGCTCCAAGTGCTGGTGCCGCAGCGTGGGGGATTAAGTACGAGGGGACTTTATTCATCAGCATGGCTGGTGCTCCTGCTCTCTCACACTTCTCGGCCGTCCCCAGGTCTGCCATGACGATGTCCCCTCCCATGCTGCCTTTCGATACAGCCCTCAGCAAAAACCTTCCTACCGGTATGTACCATCATGGACAATGCAAATAGTAGCTAACTAGCACATGGTGGTCTCTCACATGGTAGCAGTGCGTAAGTGCTCGCTGCTGGACGCCAGTGCTGGCTGGAACTGCATCAGCTTCAAAAGCTCTTCCTTTTCAAGAATGGCCTCCCTGGCGACCCGCTGTGATTCCTCGAGCTGTCTCTGAAGATCGGAGATTTCTGCCTGCGAAGAAAAGTGGCCGCTATTTGTTGGCACCTTTGCGCTGAAACACCGAACGCGGCAGGTAACTTGCCTTCAGAACAGTATCGACATGGGAAGATTCGGTCAGGGAATGCCCTGCCCCATCAACCTTAGGAGTACAGATCTGGGCGTCTTTAAAGTTATCGGTGTCCGGCATTGCTTGCGTTATCTCCATGACACCTCCGCCACCCGGAGCGACCCAAATAACTGTCAATTGACTTCACTACTGATTGTTAATCCTTTGGCAGACAATAGTATAAAATGAAAATGAACCCTGCTGACACTCTGCTGCTGACACAACTTTGCAACTTCTGGTAACTCCAAATGAAGAACTTGAGTGAATGAAGTGAGCACGGCTGGCCTTTACTCTTACATCAGGTCAGTGGCACACTGACACGAACTACTTTTGCTGCCCCGGGATATTTGTCACACAAATGCGCATACGGTAGCTACAAAAACCCAAACCCTCATAAATATTTGGCCACGTCAACAACGTCCAGGTCGTTTGGTTATGCACTTGTCGCTCATATTCAATATCACCATGGATGCCCGTGCCCATGAACGCCTGGAGGTACTGACCAAGCAGCTTGCTTCCGCTAATCAACAATTGATGAGGTCGCCCACGTCTGCTGTGATCCCTGGCCAAGATGAGCATTCATACAGCGTCACTCTGCCAGAAACCTTGACGCCGGAGGGCCCATGGGATGTCAGAAGGTGTGGGAACCTGTCACCAATATCCATAATGTCCATAGAGCCAGCACCTGATGGGTACTGCTGACATGTTAGTTACCCTGGGTGTGTGCAAGACTCCAACTGTAGCTGTCCTGCCCTCTCATCTGTCTTCCTCGACTTCAAACCCTCTCCAGAGCAGCAGCATCGCCCTATAAGCTGGTCAGCACATTTGAGGCGCCAGATGACAACTTGTACACTCTGTACGACAACTGGGAGACCAGCGTTTCGCGATACCCGCATGTGAGATTTGAAGACATGTCCCCATACGGCAAAACCCCATGCATCTGCATGACTAGGCCGATGGCACTGCAGAAGTTCAACAGCCCACGCTATGCTCTGCCTGCCAATCAGTGATGTGCCAGCAATCCTGAGCACTTCATTAATTTATTATCCACAGGTACCCTACCTTGGAACTCGCAAAAAGGATGATAAGGGCAAGCTGGGGCCTTACACATGGATGACATATGCGCAGGTGAGTGCTGAGGATGCTACAGCCTGTCCAGAGGGTGAGGGCCTTCTCGCTAGGTAGCAGTGCTCTGATCTGGACCATATCAGAGTGTTTACATCAATTTGCTGTGCCTGCTCATTCAGGCCGGAGAGGTGCGCACGTCCATTGGCTCGGGTCTCCTGCAGCTGGGCCTGGACCCCAAAGCCACCGTTGGCCTGTACTCGGTCAACTGCAAAGGTGAAACTCATGCATAAGCCCGTCTTGATACGCAATTTCCCGCGCTCCGGTGCCGTCCCCTGAGAGTCCTGACGGGTGTCTTGGGGAGATGAGCATTGACCTCCTCTGCTGCGCCCTCGTTGCGCACTCATTGTACATCCATTGAATTCAAAATGCTGATCTCCAGCCATTAATATTTTTTGAGAATGATGCGAGCAAGACGCGGCAAACAGAACCACGTTTACGGAGCCATGCTCTCAAACCTGACTGCGCAGAATGGGTCCTGGTGGATGCTGCCCTGCACTCCTACTCGATGATTTCTGTACCGCTGTATGACACGCTGGGCCCTGATGCCGTGGAGTACATCTGCAACCATGCTGAGCTGGCATGTGTGGCGTGTAGTGCCCAGGTCCTCCCGGTCATTATGTCCTGCCTCCCGCGTTGCACCACGTTGAGGGTTCTGGTGAGTGATGCAGACCCGCCCTGCTCACTTTTTGTAATTTAGGCTATTTAAGTCTACCCGGGCGGCCGCCAAAGGTCCCAATGGAGCCAACACCTTTGCCAGCCTATAGATAGAGGTCCAAGCAGCGTAGCTGTCCGTGCGTGGGGCTTGTAGCCGAAGGCCATGCGTGGGGCCTGTAGCCGGAGGCCAGGAGGTAGCTGAAATGTTGTTGAGCCGTGGAGAACTGAACACTGGCCCTACTCCAGATTGAGGGTCCTGGTGAGAGCTGCAAGCAATGATCAGGCAGGTTTGGCTACGTCCCCATGATGCAGGGGGGATTGAGGGTGTCGGTTGAGGGTTTGATTTGAGGGTGTTGGTGTGCTGTGTTGTGCAGATGAGGCAAAACCTTGTTTGGGGTAATGACCTGGGCGAGACTGCGTTTAGTTTAGTTATCTATTTGAGTTCCTGTTCAAGGCCCAACGCCTCAATAAGATGGTTCATATGAAGGTGTTCAAGCGTGAGGTTGTAAATCAAGTTATGCTGGCGCGTACTGGGAGTGTCTGAACATTGGCATCGCAAGTGTCGGCTGCTTAACATCCCTGACAGGGATCGGTAGACATTATTATGCTTCAAATGTTCACGGCATGGTACACCCAAAAATTTGAATTATCACTTGTTCAGTCAACGGATGGTTTAGCACAAGGATCATAAGCTTGCATACCAAGTGTCATTCATAGTCTCATCATAAATCAGAACGGTGCTCGACCACAGCGTCCCTGCAAAAAGGACAATCCTGCAGATTACCCACAGAGAGGACCGTAATTTTCGGTTCCGGTCTCAAGCTATGCTACTCGGTAGGCTTCGGGCTCGAGCTAGCAGAGATCATGGTTCCTGCTGATGTCAAAGTGAAGTCCTTCCAGGTGCACCTTCTGATCCTTCTCACCTTCTTGCGTTGCATCTGCCTTTGTGATGCAGATTGTTTGGGGCCTCACCAGCGGCAGGCTGCCAGATCCCCCCGCCGGGTCCCACATCCGCATTGTCAGCTTGGAGCAGGTAGGGGTAGGGCTTGCGAAATCGGTGGCACAAGGGCTATTAGGCCTGAGAGGGATAGGATAGGTCCCTGGAGGACAGCTACGGCCCAGTCCTAGTAAATACGCGTAGCTGTTAACCAAGTGCAGGATCTAACGTAGCTGTGTTTACAGGGCGTCAATCATTAGCAATCAAGGAGGGCTGTATCTTGCAGGCATTTTGCTCGCCTGCGGTCCAGGAAGCGTGTGCTGCTGCAATTTTCTTGCCCCATTACTTGCCCTGCACAGCAACCTCGCTTAGGCCGGCGGTGGCAGCCTTTTGACCTTGTTAGCGGCGGCCTGTGCCTGCTCCCCATATTATGTGCCTCCCCACACGGTAACGGCGCGGATGTGGCTTTGGCCCAGGCTGTGCTGTTTCTTTAACTCTCACGCTCCCATGGGTCGTAGCTTTCTTTCTTTCTATGTCCCTCCTTTTCAACCCCTTAGCGATCTCCATTCCCAGGTGGAGTCTCTGGGCCGAAGACATCCCCGTGCGCACATGCCTCCCAAGCCCTCTGATACGTCAGTACTGTGCTACACCAGCGGCACAACAGGTGTACCCAAAGGTAGGGCTTCAGGTTCAGGGTTCAACTGAAGCCCTTGACAAACGTTACCTTGGGTTCTGCTCGTTTGTTTTCACGTGCCATCTCTTTCTGCCCCCCCCCCCACCTCCCCCCTCTCAGCACGCCTTTCCCCTGTCCACTGCACAGGTGCTGTGCTGAGCCACGCCAACCTGATTGCCAGCGCTGCTGGCACGTGCAGGGTATGCGACATGTGGTGTGTGGGCGACAAGCACGTCAGCTACCTCCCGCTGGCGCACATCTACGAGCGGGTGAACCTGATCATGGTGAGAGGGGGGAGGAGTCATGCAGAATCGAAAGAGCTTCCGACCTGGGGTTTGTTTCCCCCAGGGCATGAAGCCACTATGGATCAGCTGCCGTCTGTTTGAAATTCTGTTTATTACAATATCGCATGTGTGATACAAAAGTATTAAAGTCTCTTGTTAATATACTTTTATAACAATGTACTACAGACTTCAAGCCATAGGCAATACTGGACCTGAACCTGCATCCTTAGGCTTATGAGACCTATGCCCTAACCAGTTGAGCTAATTGATTGTTGGGTGCTCCTCGCTACAACTCCCCCACATCGCAGTCTGTGGCTGAGAGGAGGCCTGGTGCAGCACGCCGTGCTGCCTGTGGTGTCTGCCCGAGCTAGTCGAAGGTGTTTGTCTGGCAGGCCCCTCTCCCTTCACTGGTTTCAGCAGAGGGGATGCGCAGGAGCTCCTGGGTGCGCCCTGTGGTGGTGCCATGACCTTTCGTGCCCCTGCGTGTATCGCCTGATGACCTGATGCCCCCCCTAGCCCCTGATGCCCTCTGAAGCGTTCACGCACGGGGATAAGTACCCGGAAGCTTGCCTCTAGTAGACATCTAGATTATTTTGTCCCAGTGGTACGATCACTGCCCATAATGGAACATTGTCCCCCCCCCCCCCCCCTGTCCCCTGTAGTGTACCCACGTGGGCTGTGGGATTGGATTCTACAGCGGCAATGTCCAGGAGCTGCTGGAGGACGTGCTGGTGCTCAAGCCGGAGATCTTTCCGTCTGTGCCGCGCATGTGGAACAGGGTGTACGACAGGGTGCGTGCGACTGGTGTGAAGGAGAGGGGGGGGGGGCTAATAAAACTGATATCATGGCTTTCTGGGATCACGGGGTAGGACCCGCCTTGGTCCTCCTTATTTGTGTCCGCCTGTGCGCTGCCCTGGAGTTGTGGCTCTGCTCTCTTCGGAAGTCTCCCCTGGCTCTGAGCCCTTTCCTCTTTCCCTGGAACTAGAACTGCTCTGATTTATAACAAGTTGCCCTCCCTGCTCTGGTCAAGAGCTCCCTGATTCAGAGTTCTTCTCTCTTTATCTGATCAAGAACTCCCTAATTGAGAACTATTCCCTCCCAGCTCTGATTCAGACCACGTCTTTGATCCAGAGCTCGTCCCCCCTCCCTGCCTGATGCCATTAGGTCATGGCAACGGTGCGCACCGGCAGTCCCATTGCCCGCATGCTGTTTGACCGCGCGTATGCGTACAAGAAGGCCTGCCTGCTGCGGGGCGACCCGGAAGGCGGCCGTTGGGGCGCTTTCTACGACCGCTTGGTGTTCTCCAAAGTGCGCGCGAGAGTCGGCGGCAACGTCAAGCTCATGACAACAGGTGCGCCCGCCATCAATCTGGGGCTGGAAGAGGAGGCGGACCCTGGTATGCAGTGTGTACCTGTTACTGGGTTAAGACCCGCTGGGCCTTGCTGAACGCTGGGCCGCGTGGGGCTGGTAGGGAAGGACTAAGCTCAATTCCAGCTACCGTGCTCAGCCAGAACCATGGTGCAGTCATGCCACCCTCCTATGTGAGTGGAGCAGGAACATGGAACCCGGCGGTCTAGACAGGGAGAGAGAGAAGATTGTGCAGCAGGTTTGATCCCTCAACCTTAGGGTATGTATGCCACCAGGTTACCAGGTACCCTGGTCATGCAAATTTTGAAAGTGCTCAAACCTTGCAAACAAGTCATTCACGTCCTGACCAATTGTAGTGATATGAGGGATGCATTGTCTTCACTTTTGCATGTGTTGCTTTGTTTGTTGTTTATGTCTGCTGTTTTTCCTTTTGTGATGTCACTCAAATGAGGCTGGTGCGGGCAGTGGGCCCTGGTGGATATCTGCCCACATGATTGAAACACAGTCCCTTGAGGGCATGAGAAGCACTTGCTTTTACCACGAGCATGAAAAGCCCTGTCTCCCATCATCGATGAGCCCTCAGCAGAAGCTCTAGCTAAAACTCCCCCCCTCCTTGCTCACCATTCCCACCCCGTCTCCTCCCCCCCCCCCCCCCCCTCTCCTCTCTTGCACGCCCCCTCGTCCCTGTTCCTTCTCCCCTCCCTGCCGGCCATATTTTCCCCGTTCCCAACCCCTGCCCCCCTCCTGCCCTCCCTCTCTTCCCTGTCTCCTGCTCCCAGGTGCCTCTCCCATCAGTGACGATGTCATGATGTTCCTGCGCGTCTGCTTCGGTGCCGTAGTCCTTGAGGGCTACGGCATGACAGAGACATCGTGCACCATCTGCCTGACCAGGTGAGAAACGGAGCGGAGGATGTGTTTCCTGTATAACACAAGTTGAGGGTTAAAGAGCCTCTGTACATGGGGGGAAGGGGTTACTGAAGGACAGCCGAGCTTGTCAAGGCTGGGGAGGCCCACCTGCACTGGGAAGACTTATCCCTTCGCTTATTTCTTTCTCATTTTGCCTGCCTGCTCCTCCTGCCTGCTCCACTATGCCTGCCCTCCCTGCTTCCATGCCTCTTTCGAGAATGCTCCACCGACGATAGGCCCCTCCTGATATAACGCCCTTCTCCCTGATTTTGTGCGTGTCCACAGGCCTGACGACTATACCACTGGCCACGTTGGTGCGCCCCTCCCCAGCTGCGAGGTGAAGCTCGTGGACATCCCGGAGATGAGCTACCGCACGACCGACAAACCATTCCCTAGGTTAGCAGGGAGGGTGGGGTAGGATCTGGAGGGGTAGCTGCCTTGCTAGGAGGTTCAGGAGCCTATTTGCAGCCTTTTTGGCATGTACATGTTTCCTGAAGTTCAAAAATCGTGGAAAATAAATGTTGTGACTTGCAGGTGATGGGGTGCCTTGCCATGTGCGTGGAAACAATATGTCATGTGCCACGGTGCAAAAATACAGCTGTTGACTAAAATATTGCGGCACGACAAGTTGTATGCCTCATTTAAATTTCCTCGTGACCTGCCATGGCAGCCCTCGTAAGTCTCTTCAACCCTGACGGCAGCCTCACCCCATGTCCGGTCCTCTTGCTGCAGGGGCAAGGTGTGTGTGTACGGCCCTAAACCCTTAACCCTAACACCTTAACCTCTTGCTGCAGGGGCGAGGTGTTTGTGCGCGGCCCTAAACCCTTAACCCTAACACCTAAACCTCTTGCTGCAGGGGCGAGGTGTTTGTGCGCGGCCCTAAACCCTTAACCCTAACACCTAAACCTCTTGCTGCAGGGGCGAGGTGTGTGTGCGCGGCCCCTGCGTCTTCCAGGGCTACTTCAAGGACGAGGTACAGACGAGAGAGTGCCTGGATGCAGACGGCTGGATCCACACCGGGGACGTCGGCTCCTGGATCGATGGAGGCCGCCTCAAGATCATTGACCGCAAGAAAAACATCTTCAAGCTTGCGCAGGGTGAGGCAAGGGGGGGGGGTGCAGTGTAGAGGGTTGAGGGTTGTGGAGGGTTCAGGACATCTTCAGGCTGGTGCAGGGTGAGGCAGACGAGGGGCCGTGCGGTGAGGCAAGGGGGCCGGTGTAGAGGGAGGGTGCAAGCTGGGGCAGGGTGTGAAAAGGGGTGGGAGCCGCGTGGTGTAGAAGGTCGAGGGCTGTGCAGGGCTAGGAATGCGGAGGGAAAAGGCAGAGGCCCCCAAGTGTCTGGTTTTCTCCATGGGGGGGTTAAATCAGGCATGTGGCACAACAGCTGCCTCCTGTCCGCCTCCACCTACCTGCTCACAGGGTTATGGGGGGGGGAACATGGGGGGTTGCATTGAGCTGCGTTGGTGGTGGTGATCCTGTACCATCAGGCCACCAGTTGCTGTAACAGCTGCCACATTGCCTGGGACTTACCTTCCTGCTGCTTTATTTTCCCCCAATCATTTCCATCCCATGCCTTAAGCCTGTGTCCTGGTGTGGCGCCTGTAGGCGAGTACATCGCGCCGGAGAAGATTGAGAACGTGTACATGCGGAGCCCGTTCCTGCAGCAGTGCTTTATCTACGGAGACAGCCTCAAGGCGTCGCTGGTCGCTGTCGCAGTGCCCGATCCGGAGGTGCTGGTGCCGTGGGCAAAGGAGCGGGGCCTGCCGGAGGCCCTGCCGGCGCTGTGCCGCGACCCGGCTGTTGTGGCGGCAGTCATGAAGAGCATGCAGGAGGAGGGTCGGGTGGCTCAGCTGAGGGGCTTTGAGCAGGTGCGGGCGGGCGCTTTTATTTAGTTTTGTAAGCCGAGGCAAGGGCTGATCCAGGGGTCGCGAAGGATCCATGCTTGCTGAAGAAACGTGACACGCTTTGGGGCTGTCTTGTGCTGGACATAGTGGGATGGGTTCAGGCAGCCCAACTTGTGAGGTCTGGTGCAGTGGGCTAGTGGTTGGCCCGAGTGTGATAAGGGGTGTTATGTCTCCTCTTGACCTTCTCCCTTCCTCTATTCTGGAAGGTGGGAGGTGCACATTCTTCCTTTCAGGGCCTGAAGCTTCACCTGCTGGACAGTTAGAAGCCTGGAAGCCTCAAAACAAATCGGCCCATGAGTGCCGAATCCGCCAATTGAGCCGTTTTCACACCTGCATATTTTTAACTTAAACCTTTCCTTGCTTTTGTTTCGCTGCTCAGGTCCAAGCGATTCACTTGATTGCGGAGCCCTTCACGGTTGAGAACGGCCTCATGACGCCCACTTTCAAGATCAAGCGCAATGTGGTCAAGGACATGTACCAGAAGGAGGTGGACGAAATGTACGCTCGCCTGCCCGCTTCTTCATAAGATTGAGAGCTGTTCTTGATCGTTTGGAGAGAAAAAACTAGATTGCCCTTGGCAAACATGGTAGAGTTATTCCTTGTCTGCTGTGTGCTTGGGAACGGCAATCAAGGATTTAAGTATTGAACAGACCATGGGGGTAAATTCGGCTTGCCGCCCATGGGGAAAGTGAGGAGGAATGCTTGCGTTTTGCGAATGCCATGTATCGATTAGCCTGTTGATGCCATCGTGGTCAAATGGCATTTAAGTTTTTTGCAAGAAAAACTCTCCTTTGGACATTGGTTCTATGATTATCTCAATTACTGGGTCGTGTTCTACTGGTTCAAGAGAAGGGACTATTTGTGAAAACGAAAAGACATGGTGAAAGAGTAGGACATTACCAGTACTGTTGATAATGGCCTAGTTCAGTTCCATGGCTCCTGTGATCGAACATACATGAAGGGCACCGGCACAGTGGATCCTAGGCATTCGTTCATTTGCTGTCTCGTTTATCGCTAGGGAATCTCTACTTATATGAAGCTGTGCTGTGGGCGGACAGCCTACTGCTTTGGGCCTACTCTCATTAGGCTGGCCGAGGAAGATTTTCTCCACCCAGTTAGTTAACAACACATGTTATTAAAGAGCCAGTATTCAAGCACACCTCTAATGCATACAGAAATAATTTGAATTGAAAAAACATGCACAGTACCGGTAACGGGCCAGTGCAAAGCCACTGCACCATGGGAAAATGCTCCTACAAGCCCTAATCGTTTCATTCCACCTGCAGGAATCCTATCTACCCCTCCCCCCGCACTAATCTAGAGGCAATTTTCTCAATCTAGGGCAAACTAAGGACTGATCACATCAATTGATTTGACAAATTAGTTTGCCATTAGGACAGGCAGCAGGCCACTCAGCCAGCTCCTGCTTCCCTCAACTAGTGAAACACGACTCGTGCTAGCGCGGCACAAAGGCTGGTCGTAATTTGAATTTAGAGTTTTGAATGATAAGAACGATCGGGATCAGATGAAAATCTGCTCAAGGCCACACTGCTGCTCATGACTGACTTATTGCCTAAGTTTGAGTCTGCCCCACATTGGAAAGCCCTCCTTAGCGGGACTTCATGCTGGACCTGATGCCAAACTGGCACACTCCAAACTGAGAGCGTAGGAGAAAGCAGGCAGAAGTTTTCAGCAAACAGCAAGGGCTGTCCAGCGCTTCAGGCAGTCTGCACACTTATGGTAAGACTGATGGTGGACGCTTGGCACTGTGGTAGTTAAAACACGGCATGCATCCAATACACGATTACATTTTTGATGGAAAACACGTTTTAGGAAGGCACAAGGACAGCTGAGGACCCATGAGCTCACCTGCTCCAATGACAGTCGTGAGCCCAGGGTCTGGCTCTGACGCATGAAGAAGGGGTTTTCCCGTTCCAGCCGCTCAGTTTGGATCACGTTGCTCATCACTACGCTTTCTAGGGCTGTGTTAGGGCGCATTGGTCGAGCTAGCAGGCGATGGGGAGCAATCTCAGGCAGTTTGTTTTCAGCCTTTGGCTCCGGCACCCTGACACGTTTGATGGTCCAGGTCCCTCCAATTTGATGGTACTTCTGCATGTTGACAGGGGCATAGCAAATGAACATGCAGGCATGAGGGGTGGCCAGCAGCCCGGTACGACACCCAAAGGATAACTGTTGTTTTATGGACAAGACTTACTGCTGGCGTTGATGAATTGCTAAGAACTCGCGATAAAGTACCGGACAGGAAGCCCTGCATTGCGAAGATGTGGAAGATGTCGCGTCGTAGTTGGGCCTCGGAGAAAGTTAAATAAGGTGTAGCCAATTTAGAGACAACTTACCCACTCCTGCGACTGCCGCTTCGAACTTTGAAGTTCTTTATTCACTCGAATTGTCCCTGGAGCGAATGGACATCGAGTTTAACCATGCTCAGCACGTCGAGATGGCACACACAACTTAACACCTCAATCATTGCTTACAATTTGCCTGTTGCTCTACAACATTGATGGCAACCGGGGCCCCTGACATGAGGAAAGTCTACGATGAAGCTAGAATATCTATGGCGGGAGGGGCAAAGTTCACGGAGGTTTCAGAAGTCACAGCGAATGTCTTTAAGAAGGAGACGTCGGCGTAAGATCCCAGTTTTCTTTATAGGCTGGGCGCAGGTGGTGGGGCGCAGGGGTACATGCAATAGCACTACAAGGCACCGAACGGTAAATTGGCCGTACGCCGTACTAAATCAAAAACCAAATCCAGCGAGTCAGCTCTACGCGACGCAATGTTGCCATTTGGCCCTCTGAAACAATTATCGAATACTGAGTACCATATTTAGTCTGGTCAACTATGGAGCAAAGCGGGTCACCGTCCGAATGGCAAGACGACGAGGACTGTCTGCCATCAACCTCATCGTTCATAACTCCTGGAAGGGATTTCTCGCCTGCTCCTCAATTTGACAGGCAGGTTCACAATCGCATTCTGTCCCGTCAGCCATGTGCCCTGACTGCAGTCAGTGGCTATTGCAGGACCTCTACCCACCAAGGAGCAGAGTTCACCCCAGAAAGGCCTGGAAACATGCATGGCTCACCCCATGATGGCATGGGTCTAATGGGGATGCGGGTTGCCTCAGCGCCGCAAGCAATGGCGCTTCATGCTGCGTTTGAGGCAGCAGAACGGCTGCATGCAAACCGCGAGCGCGCCTCCCACCCAGAGGCAGCTGCCCCTCAGCAGTCCGCGAACAGCCAAACCATCATTCAGGCTGATAGATATGCTGGGCTGCCCTACCTGGACGACCAGCAGCAGCATCCAGTGGTGGAGTACCCAGCGCATCCAGGATCAAGGCACACCACGTCACCGCACCCCTCCATACCTCACCAGCAACACCAGCAACACCAGATCGAAAGTCATCACCAGCCCCCTCCAGACGCAGCTCCATCGCAGCATGCTGAGCGCATGTCGGCCCTGGACAACAGCCATGCTGTCGTCATGCAGCTAGAGAGATCCAACCACGAGCTACAGCGGCGCATGGCGGCACTGCTTAGTGAACTGCAAGAAAGCGAACAAAAGCGCATGGTAGCACAAGACAAGGAACAAAGTCTCAAGGAGGCGGCGTCTGAAGTGGGTGGGAATAATAGGCTGCTATGTAGGTGCCCTGGACCCTTACAGAAGCAGCCGGGGTTGATCTTCTTCCCGATGCGTCTGACTAGGTGCATGAGTCAAGATGAGTCATTGCTGATGAGAGCCTCCAGGCCAGTGGTCGGCAGTCTGGCAGTCAAGGCATGGCTGCAGACCTTGCATTGACGCGTGGCTGCCCGTTGCTTTGCGTGCAGGCGGAGGCCAAAGTGGTTCACCGGGAACAGGCGCTGGTGATGCTGCAGAAGCACTGCGACGCCGCCACAGCTGAGCTGCGCGGCTGCCTGCTTGAGCTGCGGCAAGAGCGGGAGCGCGCTGCTGCAGGACGGGACGAGATTGCCGGGCTGCACGACACGGTGGAGGATCTGAAGAAGGCGCTGGGCGGGGCCATGAAGAAGGTGGGGAAAAACCCTGCATGGGCCTACGCAGGAGCTTGAGCAATTTTGGCAGGGGTGAACTAGGCAGGGAAATTCCATACTGAAGGGATTGATGCAGAGGCCTTCCAAGCTGCCTGATTGCTTGGCAAGGCATGACTGGGCTCAGATACGGACAGGGGAAATATAAACATTTTACATACCGTATCCTTTGCGCGGAAAGCACCTCCAACACATACCAGTTCCAGATGTTTTTCCAGGTGTGCGCTCTGATGCCTTTCTGCGCTGATCATGCATCCGCTGACTGCATGCAGGTTGACCATGTTGGGGAGGACGACCGACGGCAGCAGGCTGAGCTGCTGCAGCTGCGTAGGGAGCACCAGGCATTGCAGGCAAGTCCTGAAGGCCTGAACTGCCTGAGCCTTCATCCGGCATGCCCGCACTCATTGCCCTTGTCAAATAAAAGCAGGGCAGCACAGAAATGCTGGTGTCCGGCACTCTATGTGACGCGGCACTGCTCTCCCCCTGCATTTCCAGGATGCGCTGCAGCGCTGCCGTGTAGATCTGGCCGAGGCAAGGGAGAAGCTGACGCGGACAGAGGGGGACGCCGGCAGGCAGCTGCAGCTGGCGGCTCGGGCAACGGCTGAGAGCGGAGGCGCGGTGGTGCAGCTGCACGCTCTGAAAACAAGAGTGCAGGGTGGGCTGGATGGGAGAGGCATGGGCTGGAAAGTGCTAATTTTGATTGGTTCACCCTCAGTCTGGCTCCTCTTTATCGAAAGGTTCGAATTGCCATATTCAAGTGCTTGAGTTGTGAAAAAAGTCGTCAGCCTGGGGTGGGCTCCTAGAAGCTCACTCACGCTACTTTGATGAAATCTCCCTGGCTTCGAGAGACTCTGATTGGTGACACTAGTACGAACCCTGGTATGATGATGCTTGACATGCCTGCTTGCTTGCTCAGATCTCGAGGCCAGGAACTCCCAGCTCCTGTCTGAACTAGTCTCATCTCGTGAGGACGGTCGAGATAGGTCCATGGTAAGGAGCAAGGTGGGGGGAGCTGGGGCCGCTCAAGCGTGCAGGCTGGCCTGCCCTTGCGGTGGCCCTGCTATTTGCCTTGGATTTGAGTTTATCTTACCGTATACCGGTACCGCCTACATTGTCACTGTTGCGGCTGCTCATCCAATTCTGGTACCATCACATATACTGAAATGATGCACAAGGCTGGAGGACCAAAATAATTACAGTATAAAACAATGCCTGACTTACTGTTGCATGTGTCTTTGGCATCAGGCCAATTCCGGGGCCATCGGAGCGGATCGGTCCTCTGCTGCACGCACTTCCCACCCGCCCCCGTACGCCCATGCCCACATGGCAGCTGCGTCTCCGTACCGCTTCCAGTACGGAGCCGACCCAATGGCTGCGAGCGCCGGGCCCGTACCGCTGGATGCCAGCAGGCGCGACAGCCTGGCGACAGGGCGAGCTGGCCCTCCCGCAGGGGTGCGGGGCAACAAGAGCGAGTCGCTCAAGTCGCTGCTGTACAGCGGCGTCGCCGTGGCGGGCGGTGGCGGCGGTGAGGCCTTCAGCTCCCCAACCTATGTCGCTGCTGCAGTATCGCCGGGCCGGTCGATGCCACCGCAAGCACAGCATGCACTAGACAACCGCTTCAGTGATGTGCAGCCACCAATGGACCATTATGACCAACATCAGCCGCTGGGGATGGGCGCCGGAGGCTATCGGTCCGCGGCGCCTGGGGGCGGACCTGGGTTCAGCGGCAGTGGCTGGCTGGCACCTGCTCATCCCGCACAAAGTGGGGGAGCAGAGGGGCTATACGGCAGCAGGGGACCAGAGCGGGCTGCACCCTACGTGAAGGGCCCAGGGCCAGCGGATGGGAATGCGTACTATGGAGCTCCTTCGAGGCCCCCTGTGAACCAGCAAGGTGCGAAAGTAGCCTGATGAGCTGCTGCAGAAGTGACAGGACCGAACAATGGCGTGTTTTATTTGCATGGTCGCTCCCTGGAATGGAGCGATGGTGTCAGTCCAGCGCATTGACAGCTGATTGGACAATGTTGTTGACGCGCCTTGGTGCCTGCCCCTGACCTCATGTCCTGATGCTCCAGGAGGTGAGCAGTGGAAGAACATCGAAGCCAGACTGTCTGAGCTGCAGGCTGCCGAGGACGCCATCAAAGCCAGGCTGGCAGCGCAGGACAGGCAGCACGTGCTGGGTGCCAGGCTGGCGGCGGCGGCAGGGCCCAATCCACCCAGCAGGCCAGGTGGAGCTGCCGAGCAAGTGCCCCCGGGGTACTATAGGTAAACCCATTTGTGAACCCATTTATTGCATCTGCCTCCTCAGCTCCACATGCTGTTTCATGCAGGGGTCCAGCAGCCTACCCGGGGAGTGCAATGGATAGCACTGGCTATATGGGCCAAATGCCATCCAGCCGGCCTGCCCCCTACACCTCTGCGGCCCTAGAGGAGGGTTTATCGCCTGAGCGGGGCATCAGTCCGCAGCAATTGGCGGAGCCCAATGATGTGGGCGCTCCCTTCGGGACGGACAGGAACGCAAAGGTGAGCAGCAGGGGAGCTTGGTAGGCCCATGGCTTTCATGCCTAACCCTAGGAGAATGACTGCTGCTACTGCTGCTGTCCTGCCATGAAACATCTGCTGTTGTTTTTGTTGCTACTGTCCCAGTATACAAAATACTGCTGCTGCTGCAATCCCACTATGAGCATCGAAAGACCCGAGGGCTGCATGTATGGTCACAGCTCTGCCAGTCTGCCTGCTGAGATTAGTTGGCCCTTCCCCCCCTGCTGCTTTGTGCAGGAGATGATGGCACGCTCCAAGCACCTTGAGGACGGCCTCGTGGCGCTGTGCGGGGAGAAGTCGCTGCTGGAGTGTGAGCTGAACAAGATGTCTGCTGGGTCGGGCCGGTCGATTAAGGAGCGCAGGCGAAAGGCGGAGGTGCAGCAGCGGCTGGAGACCATCTGCAGGGAAATATCAGGCTCGAGGGTGCAGCTAAAAAAACTGACTGGGAAGTGGGTCAGCGGCGGTTAGGAGATTGTCAGGGGCTCACGCTCCTCAGATTCTGATATCTCTTGCTTGGACTGTACAAGCCTTGAAGGGAATATTTATCAGATTGACCACCTTGGCCGTATCCGTCCGATCAAATAAGATACCCCCAGGATGCAGCCCCAGCAGGACAGTTGCTGCATGGTACCTGCTTGTGAAATGCACAGCTGTGTCAGCATGCTGACTGGAATGTCATGATAAGCATGGCCACAAACACCCGAAATAAATGTTAGGATTTAGGGCCTCGCCCCGTGTACGGACCGGTGTGTGAAGGGTCTCCAAAACCATCAGATCTATTACGTGCCACGTCCACCACCTTTGTAACCTTGATTCAAGTCTTTCTATCTATCTAGTTTTCACAAACCGTATCCATTCAATATCTGTCTCCAAAGAACGTGACCGCCCGCACCCGCTAACAACTATTTTGCGATCTCGGTAGATCATGAGCTTGGCATCCAGCAATATCTTTGCCGCACTTGATTCCAAGAAACCCAAGCCGAAGGTCGACAAGGACATCAGCAAGAAGAAAAAGAGCTCTGATAAGGAGGACAAGGATAGAAAGAGAGCACTAGCCGCGGAACTTGAGAAGGCAATATTTTCACAGCCACTGAGCAGCAGTAACTGGGCTGATGATGATGACGATGAAGACGAGCATGAGGCCCCTGTTGATGATGGCTGGTCCCGCGTACCGGTAAGACATCCTTCAACCATGCGAGTGTACAAACTTGTCACCCAAGCCTGTTTCGTACAGGGGCAAATAACCGACAGCGTGCTCGAAACTGCTGAGGAGGAGGCTGACGAGGAGAGTGAACCCGAGGAGGAAGAGGTAGGGTGAGCTACCAGCAGCTGTCCATGAAGAGGACCTGATTTTGCTTCTGTGCCCTCAGGAGCATGACGACGATCTGGAGGCTGACCTGGGCGTAGCGAATGACGATGACGAGGAGGAAGGTGGGACCATCCTCTACCATGACTACATGAAGGGAAGTCAGACCCTTGTGCATCGCTGCATGCTGAAGGGCGTGTTGCAATGACCCTCTGCATGCAAGGAGGCATAGGGGTATTGCACCATGCCCTTCTGCATGCAGCGAGGCATAAGGGTATGATTTCCACTTACAAGCTGATGCCTGGTATGGCTGCTTTCGGTTTTCTCCCCATGTGTTTGCACCTCTCAGTTGCGGTCAATGACCGCAACGTGCTGAATGCCCATGCAGAGGCACTGAGCGAGCGAGCAGGAGCTGCGGGAGGGGATGCGTCGAAAAGTGCGTCAGCAGCCAAGGCTGCAGCTGCAGCTGTGGAGCATGAAAAACAGATGTCCAAGAAGGTTGGTTTGGAGGGCTGGCAGATTCATCGAGCTTGACCATCTGCGCAGTGCATGCAGCTGAAACCCCTTGCTATGTCTTCAGGAGCTCAAGAAGAGGGAGATGGAGGAGCTTGATGCTGTGTTTGCACAATTTGGCATTGAATCTTCTAAAGATAATGTGGCTGTTGGCGATCAAGCCGAGGGAAAGAAGAAGAAAAGAAAGGAGAAGAAGAAAGAGATCGAGGGGGCGGAGGTGCAGGCTAGCACTGCCCAGGTGGCGCCTGAATCTGAGGCCTCGGACAATGACGAGAATGGAGCGCCACTTGATCCAGTAGCGGTGAGTGAATCAGAGGTCTGATTTCAAATCTACATTGCAGCTCCATTTGTCAGTGGCTGTGTGCAAGGACGGTATTAGTTTGCGTTGAATACGATGTCAGCACTGTTACGCACTCATGCTGCACTCTTTCTGAACTGAACGAGGTGCTTGTAATGAAACAATTTTTTCCAGGCCAAAGCCAAGCTGGCAGAGAAGATGAGGAAGGCAGACGCAAAGAAGAAAGCAGGGAGTGCAGCGGCTGCTGCCGAGGCCAAGGCGCGAAAGGCAAAGCAAACCAAGCAAAAGGACTCTTCGAAATTCAACCAGGTGCGCCCATCTTAATCTAGGTGTTGATTTGGTTGCTGGCTTCTCAGCTCCCAACTTTTTTTTGTGTAACCTACCAGGTATGGGCTCTGCTATTACATGAGGTTTACGGTTGTGTCTGTTCTGTCTCCTGTTAGTTGCCTGCGCCTTGCACTACAAATATGGTTTTCGTTGACACATGTGCACCGCATCAGGGACTAGGGTTGTTAGGTTGTTCTCTTTAGCTGCACGATTCTTATGGAGGAGAATCGTGTCCCAGGAATGTCCCAGGAATGCCCAGGGCCCTCCAGGCGACCTGAATGGATGGGCTGACGATGCCATGCTTGACTCCTTGACTCCCTTCAGTCAATCACCTCCACACATATGCCCTCGGACGAAACAGGCACCCAAACGCTGAGCCCCATCCAGATGAGCGTGCAGCCGTGTGCCAGCGATGCAACATCTCCCAGGTCGTTGCTTCTGGTGCAAAGGCTGTTGCTGCAACGGTGTCTTGTTCAAACACCGGAAACCATAGCATGTGTTGCAGCAGCAATTGCTCTTGTCATAGATACCGTACTGCAGATGTTTACAATGAATGCCAAACGTGTGCATCAGATTTCTTGCAAGCCTGCATGGCTTGTGCTGAGCTCCTGGAACCCTTGCGTGTTGTTTGCCGCAACGCCGGGTGGAGTCTTGCGTCATTTTCCAATCGGACAGTTGGTCGCCGATGCGGCCAAGCCTGTTTCGTGCAGGGCCCAGAGGCAGAACGTCCGTTAAAACGACATTTCTTTTTGGTGGATTCAGCTTTGGGTTAAATTGGAAGCATTGTCTGCATTGCACTGTGGACCAGTCGGGACAGCGGGTGTTGCCTGGCTCCATGCACACGTCATTCTCATGAGGCATCCAGCAATGCCTGGTCAATTGTTTATATCATCATGCCTTTCTTTCAGTTGCGTCTATTTCCATGCCCAGGGCTCTGTGGACCCGTCCAGAATACTCATTGTTGTCAATCTTGAATTCGTGTGCCTGTACAATATTTGTCGCAATATCTTGCACAGTAGTTTTTTTCTGCTCCTGTGCCAGCATTTTTTGGCAAATGTGTCCATTTCAAAGACAAAGGAATTGGCATTTATCCGTGACCCTGTATTGAAAGGAATGTCTGTGTCCTGCCCAAGTTTTCCGCAGATTTCTGCATTTCCGAAGAGGTTCTCAAGTCTCTTGAGGTTCCTTCTCACACGTTGGCACCACCAGCAGTGGCTGGCACTTCACTACTAAATACCTGGACTAAATACCGGTATAGGTTGAGGGATCGAACCCGCCACACGATCTTCTCTCTCCCCCGTGTAGAGCGCCGGGTTCCATGTTCCTACCCCCTCACATAGGAGGATGGCATAGCTGCACCATGGCCCAGGCTGTGCATGGTAGCTGGAATTGAGTCTAATCATTCCATACCGGCCCCACGTGGCCGAGCGTTCAGCAGGGCCCAGCGGGTATGCACTATTCTAAACATATAAATACCGGTAGTTTAGGCCCCAAAAACATGATGGGACGATTGCGCGCAGTCGTTTACCGCTTAATCACCATTGATTTTGCAACATGGGCATCAATGTGCATTGTCCCCGAAGGACAACAACGAATTATAAAAATTTGCCACGATTGCACGCAGCATGTAAGGACCAGGGCCCCCCCTGATTAGGACAGCCTGTTAGGGGAAGGGGAGATGAGGTAGGACCAGGGGTCCCCTGGTTATGACCAGGAGGGAGGGGGTGGTAGGACCAGGGGTCCCCCTGGTCAGGACAGCATGCTAGGACCAGGGGCCTTCCTGGTCAGGATAGCATATCAGGACCAGGGGTCCCTTTGGGTAGGACCACTACCCAGCAAACCGGTATGCAGTGCATGACAGCTCTGATCCGTTACCTGGTCATGTGTAGTACCTCAAAAACAGTCAACGGGGGCAGGGGCGATAGAACCTTCTGTCTCAATTTTCAGGCACACCTACATGGACAGCTGTTGTCCAATCACATGTTGATCTGGAAGGTAGTACCGATCAAGTTTCAAACGAAAATCCTGCAGCACGAGTGGGTTCGTCCCGTAGATCCTCCGCTTTGAATGGTAGAAGCTGAGTACGCAAATCAAGGAGGGTCTAAGTTGGGCAGTGACAGGAGCCTGCTGCAAGACGAAAAAAACAATGCATTTGCTGATACCGGTATGTTCATACGACACCAGTGTCACCAGGGGAGGGTGTAATGGGCGCAGACATACCTGATTTTCATTTTCACACTCGTTACAAACAGTTTCTCTCCCCGTCTTCTTGGAGATTATTTTATATTTACGCGCATCCGCATGGTCTGGACTACTTGCGAGGTGGGTGCAGTCTAGTGTTCTAGGTGGTAGCAAGCTGACAAGGCTCAGAGCAAAGGTACATTCGGTGGCAGTTGTTTACCGATGCACCAACGATTCCTACAAAGAGTACAGCGACTTTAATCTGATAGAATGGCTTAACCACCATTATGTTTCAAAAGTCTGTTGCATGCTTAGTATGAGGGTCATGCTGAGGTTCCGCACAGGCCATGCATGCATGCCATGGACCACACCTGGTAGATCCCTAAGCTTACAGGATCCTCCAGACACCAGACCTGTCATGAACATGCCATGATTTTGATTTTGAATTTGAATGCTTCTTTTGGCCTGGCATAGCTCCATAACTAAGAAATCTAGTCCTAACCCAAACGCTTACAACCTCCTTCCTGGCAGTCCCGACTGAGGGCCAAGTACCGCCGCCGCACACGCACACTCACCTGCGCTGTTGAGGAGCGCTACCTGCGCGATGACGTTGCCTGCGGCCTCGGACAGAAGGCCTGTCCGCACTGCCCAGATCTGTCCCCGACGTCCTCCTCCCTGGATGCGCATGCTCCGGCTTACCTAATGCCAGATGCAGGGGCCCTGGAAAAGTTCCTCGAGGTGGGCGCTGGATATAAGGCATGCCCTGGTAGCCTGGCTCTAGGTCGACCCTTGGACGCTAGCTTTCAGGAATGCCCCTGCCGCCCTCCAGGGCGCACCACCTGTTTGCACATGTTTCAGGCCACACATCCACGTGCATGCTGAAAGCTGATTGCTATTAAGTTCCTGCCGTTGTTGAAGAAGCACGTGTCCCCGTCTGGCCATACCTACTATTCACTTGCACCCCTGACTAGTGGAGTTAAGTACTTGAACATGCACCCCCTTGGTGCCGTGGCGCTGCCTGGTGCAAGTCGTGACGCCTCTCCAGCCCTAGCCTGTTGCGTCATGTGATCCCTGAGCCCTGATCGCACCCTAATTTCACACTTATATCCCTGGCAGGTCTGGGAGCTTCCGGAGATCAGCAACTGGGTGCTGCTCACCAGCGTCCTGCAGCAGGTGCCCGGAGGAGAGACAGCCAGGCTTGATCGCCACCTGCCACACCTGCCACACCTGCACCTGCACCTGCACCTGCACCTGTCACCACCTGCATCAGCTAGAGAAGTGTTGGTGTTGGACGTGCAATTCACTCAGCTGCATATGTGGCAGTGCTTGTGCAAACACGTGTTTCATGTCCAGCTGCCTCCAGCTGTTACGCTATGTTGTTGCGTGATCTGGTTGTCTGGTATTCCTGCGTGATGCTGTTGCTGTTGATTTGTGCTGTTGTTGCATGATTTCGTTGCTTGAAAATGTTGCATGTAATCATTGCGTGATGTCGTTGTGTTATGTTGTGTGGTTTTGTTGCCCATATCGGTGTCAGGTATCACGCACGGCCAACATGCGTAAAATGGCGCGGATCCGAGCGTTATATAAGGACCGTAGGCGCCGCTGCTACTTGTTTGATGACCTGCACTGCATCTTCACGGGTGGCGCTGGATCAGCACCCTTGGACAGGTGAGGGGAAAAGACACATGATTGGCAGGTCGTGGGATGGGATAGGGTTGTGGGGCATGAGGGCAGGACACATTATTGGCAGGTCAGGGGAAAGGGTTTTGTGGCATGGGGGCAAGACATATGATTGGCAGGTCAGGGGACAGGGTTTTGTGGCAGGGGGGCAGGATATGTGATTGGCAGGTCAGGGGACAGGGTTTTGTGGCAGGGGGGCAGGATATGTGATTGGCAGGTCAAGGGAGGGTTTTGTGGCAGGGGGGCAGGATATGTGATTGGCAGGTCAGGGGAGGGTTTTGTGGCAGGGGGGCAGGATATGTGATTGGCAGATCAGGGGAGGGTTTTGTGGCAGGGGGGCAGGATATGTGATTGGCAGGTCAAGGGAGGGTTTTGTGGCAGGGGGGCAGGATATGTGATTGGCAGGTCAAGGGAGGGTTTTGTGGCAGGGGGGCAGGATATGTGATTTGCAGGTCAGGGGACAGGGTTTTGTGGCAGGGGGGCAGGATATGTGATTGGCAGGTCAGGGGAGGGTTTTGTGGCAGGGACCAGGGGGGTGCAGGACTTATCTGTTTAATCCCAGAGGGACTTGCACGCTTGCTTGACATGGGGACTGGTCTTTGTCCTTTCTTTTGAACAGAGAGGTCCTGCAACAACCACCATTGGTCCAGCCTTGTTGTACTCTGCATTTGTGTATAATTGTATGCCACATGCCCACATCTGAAGGACGCATCGGCGAGATGGTAGCCCGCTTTGGAGAATCAGCGGGATTGCTAGGACGCCCGTCGGGGCACCTAAGCAATCCCGCTGATTCTCTAAAGCGGGCTACCATCTGGTACCCAAATTGACATGCGGTGTCTGCTGTGGCTTCAAGTGCTGGTGTCGCCATGCTCTGGTTGAAGCCGCTGCGACCATAAGTGTTGCAGTTCCTTTTGGAAGGCCATGACCGATTTCACATCTCTGTTATGTGTCGGTTGCTAGCAAAAAAAGGCCTTGGCACCATTGTTATCATGCACCCATCCCGGGAAATGCTTAGTTGTGTCGGTCAAGTTGTGTCCAGGTGCCCTTCAGTGTTCAGTCTGGCGGTTTTGGCGGTGATGCGGTTGCAGACAGGCAAGGATTGCGTACCACTCATGGCAGATCAAGGATTGTGTACTGCTCATGACAGATGCAAGGATTGTGTACCGCTCATGGCAGATCAAGGATTGTGTACCGCTCATAACAGATGCAATGATTATGTACCGCTCATAACCGATGCCAGGATGGTGTACCGCTCATGACAGATACACGGACTTTGTACCGCTCATGACAATTATAAAGCACAGCTGCAGGAGCTACAATGTACTATTTTGATAGTCACAGCACACGGTAATGGCTCTTAAAATGCATGGTCATGTCGGTGTATGCTCTGTTGTGACACCTGCAGCCTGAATGCAAATGTAGATTTACCCTTCCACAGCCCTGTGGCGGCCTACATGTCGGCTGCATACCCTGAACCCTACTTGTTGGCTGCAAACCCTGAACTTTCAACCTTAGACACTCAATCCTGAACCCTACATATTGGCTGTTAACCCTGAACCCTCAACCCCAGACACTTAATCCTGAACCCTACATGTCGGCTGGAAACCCTGAACCCTCGACCCTAGACACTCAATCCTGAACCCTTCATGTCGGCTGCAAACCTAGCCGAGGGCTCACTGCATTCACCACTTCTTTTGAATGATCCAGGCTAGTGGCTCAGCTGCCTCGCCACGTCCAAAATCTGGTTTCAGAGCCGGAGCGGCCGCCAGGGCCAGGCTCCTTGAGCGCCTCGGGCAAGCCCGATAAGGCCTTGGTAGGACAGCTGGTGGCGGCTCAGTACTACTGCCAACATTTGGACAGACGTGTGCCAATTGTTGTGGTCAGCGCATCACTGTCAACGCCCGCCAGGCCTGAAGCAGATGCAGTGGCAATGGCTGAGGTGTCAGCTTCGGACGGGGTGCCTGATTCCGGACGGGACTCGGACGAGGGGACAGACATTGCCGACATGCTCCGCCTGCTGGACGTAGGGTGAGTGTGAGCGTAGGAGGTGCTCTCTGTTGACTGGATGCCCCCGGCACAGCCGTTATGGGAGAGATGCTCGGTGGGTGTCAGGGCTGACATGGCGCCACCAGGGCCTAAGGCTGTGGACCGCCTCAGGCTTGATGGGTGGACACTGTGTTCGTCTTTTTATGTGAAGGGTCAAACTGTCTTGGTCATCTCAGGCTTGATGTGTTGGCACCTCGTGGTTCGGCGTTTAGGGTTAAGGGTTGATCTGGCTATATCGCCCCAGTCTGCCCCAGTTTGGATGTGTTGCCACCTTGTTGTTTCGTCATTTCGTGTCAAGGGTCTATCTGGCTGGGTTGCCCCAGGCTGGATGTGTTGCCACCTTAGGTTTTGGCGTTTCGTGTTAAGGGTCCACCTGGCTAGATTTCCCCAGACTTGGTATGTGGTGACCATGCGGTGGTCATGGAGTGTCTGTGTTACGGTCTGGCAGCACTCAGCCCAGGGCAGCCAACCACATGGACACAACTGGTAGGCATCCAGGGTTGGGGAAGCAGTGCTGTAAGGCCCGCCGTGTCAAATCCGGCCAAGGGCATTCCGACCGCTTCTCTCCCCTCCCAGCAATGCCGCTCACTAACTGTGCAGGGGGAAGCGGGACATCCAGCCGATCTGCAGCCAGGCTGAGTCCCGACCATCGCAAGGCGAGGCCAGGCAGCCCGTCTGCCAGCTTGCATGGCCCCCTGGCCCTGGGCTGCACGTGGTCTCTCCCGAGGAGCTGTTTTCATGTGCCGTGTGGGGGCCGGCCGTCACAGACCTGGTGGAGTCGTTGCTGCAGGTGTGTCCGCATGTGTGAACATGGCGCATGTTGTGTGTCACACGTGCCTGGTGGAGTCGTTGCTGCAGGTGTGTCCGCATGTGTGAACATGGCGCATGTTGTGTGTCAGTGTGTCACACGTGGGGCGCTGCTGCATGTATGGACACGCGTGTGGCCTTGTTGGAGGGACATACACACGTAGCCCTAACATATATAACTAAATGTATATATATATAGTATACAACTAAATTATTACCTCTCCTGTAACCAATGGCACAAAATATAATGACTCGAATCATGTGGTGAAGTGTGCCGTCAGCAGACGGGGATGCTCACACGTCAATACGGTCAATTTGGCGAACCGTACAGTATGGGGTCTGTCTGTATAGATGTAGCAAATCGTAACCCTGGCCTTGTTATCTGAACACTGTTTGTACCGGTAAATTGGATGCATACAAGCAGGTCATACTTTCTTGAGAAGGGTCTGTCTGTGGAGTTTTTATGAAGAGGAGATATATAACCTCTGAGAAATCGCAGACATTGTTAGAGTACATCCTGCAGCCGCTGCATTGGTCTGCACGATGAGGTTCTGCCAAGGTAGACAGAGGGGTGGTTCAAAAAGCGAAATCGGGTTGTAGAGCTGCGGTTGGGCTCCCTTGTTGCCGGGATGCTTAAGCCCTCTCGCCACGAATGCGCCGGGCCAGCTGGATGTCCTTAGGCATGATGGTCACGCGCTTGGCGTGGATGGCAGCGAGGTTGCCATCCTGCCTTGACTGATTTGCTGATGCTCAGACATGCATGTGAACGATGCGATTGGTCCTGCTTCTCTGCAGAAGGCGGGTATGTGTCCTCCACTGCCTCCCTGGCGTCGGCTGCCCAGGCTTGTTGCTCATCCGGGCCTAGAAAGCGGTTGTTCTGTGCCCACTTGGTGCACCCTGCCTCCCCCGCGCTGCATGTGTAGGATCGTCAGTCAGCCGGGACGAAGGACGATGCCGGAGGGGACTCCAGCTATGCTGCCTATTGGACCCAGCAGCTGTTGGAGGAGACGTTGGCCAATGGCGAGCTCATGCAGGTACCACCGGGCATGCTGTCCATGCGGGTGGAAAGACAGGGTGGAGGGAATAGTGCAGGAATATCCGGGCAAGCTGTGTAGGAAGGTGGGAGGGGGATCTGTCTAGGTAAGGGACATGATGCTTCAAGGAGGGCGAGAGGCAGGATAGAGGGCCTCATGCAGGTATATCTGGGCATGCTGCCTAGGGGGGATGGAGAGGCACGCGCCCTTAGCGAGCAAAGGGGCATGCTGCTTGATGGGGGTGAGGGGGGCATGCCACCTTAAGGGGGAATGGGGCATGCTGTCTAGAGGGGTGGGAGAGGCATCCTGCCTTAGGGGGGAAGGGAGCATGCCACCTTTTAAGAGGGGGAGGGGGGGGTAAGAGGCAGGGAATAGTGCACCAGAGGTCAGTGTGGAGGACGGTCAGCTACCTACCTACATGTTCAGTTTGAGATCTCAGACTTTCATACTTCGGTTTTTTCAGTTGCCCCCACTGAGCGACTGCAGGGGATGGGCCTGTCGCAACCCGCCCTGTTCCTTGGGATACGGGCTTATGATGCTTATTAAGCTTTGGTGCTTGTGGGCACTGTTTCTTTTTTCGTGACTCAGCTACATTTCAGCTACACTCGAGCTGCCGGGCGGGAGCCCCGTTTGTGGCCAGCCTTGCTGCTGTGGTCACCAGTCAAAGGCAGGTCCAAGTTTGGGCCTCATCAGGCCTGAAATGGCTGCGGGGCGGCCTGTCAGAGGTGGATCATAGCCAGAAAAAGAACCCGCTACTTGTGGGCCCATTGGTGGCGGCTGCCAGAAGTTTCCCCCCCGGAAGGCAGTCAGGTATGCCTAGAAAACAAAAGGAGTCTGGCAGCCAGTTCCAGCAGGACCCGAGTCTCGTTCCTTGCTGCCTCCTCCCCCTCCCAGGGCAAGTTGCATGTCAGCCGGCGCAACCCCCGCGAGGGCGTGGTGCAGGTGGGCGGCGGCGGCTCCGACAGCCCGCTGGGCCATATGGTGCGCGTGGTTGGACGTGTGGCCATGAACCGAGCCATGGATGGGGACACGGTGGCAGGTCAGTGAGAGGCAATCAGCTTCTGAAGTACCGTACTGAAAGAGTGTTTATATAATTATATTTATTGAATCTAGCAAGCCATGGATGGGGACAGGGTGGCAGGTCAGTGAGGGGCAATCAAATTCTCAAGTGCTTGAGGAGTTTTCATATTTATTGAATCTAGCTAGCCATGGATAGTGACACGGTGGCAGGTCAGCGAGGGACTGAGGGGCTATGGGATTATAAATTGCTTTGAGAGTATTTAACCTACTAATACGACATTGTGATTGATGGTGTTTTGTAACACGAAGTGCACGCGGTGGGATGTGGTAAGGTGCAGAGGGAGAGGTGTGAGATCGGTGGCTTTGCATGATATTGAAAGCCAGCAGATTCCTCCTGGTCTCCAGGGCGATGCTGGCCTGAATTTCAATATCCGTCAATATCTCCCGCAAGGGCCACGTCATTCGTAGCCATATTCTGCCAATTTGCGTCAATGTCCCCTTCAACCTCGACTGTCTTCGCTGCTCGGAGATTATCTCTCTCCAGCCTCCACAGGGGTATGCGGCGCATGTTATTTTGCTCTCCGAAGACTCTTATCACATCTATCTGAGTATCTCCCGTTTTCGCAGTCTCGCACACATATTTTGTTGTCCTTTTGGCCCCTCGAGGTCCTTAAAGTGTGGAATGTTCAACCTGACCTGGCATGCAGTGCGTCTGATGCCTCAGAAGCCCGCTGCTGCTACTTATGAGATGGAGGAGGTGGAGGAGGCCATGGGAGCTGGGTCAGCTGTGGCTGCGGAGGTGTTGCTGGCAGGGGGGGCTGCAGCGGGAGGTGCAGGCGGCGGTACGGGTGGGGATGGAGGCGAGGAGGGGGAGGGCGATGGAGGGCAGCAGGAGCTCCAAGAGAAACAGCTCGAGGCGCTGCCGCTAGGTGAGACAAGCGATCGGTCATCCCTCAGCTCGGCTGCCAGCTGTTGCAAGGTCAACATGTCTCTGTTTACTTGCTCACTGTTGCAGCTTAGAGTGCAATGCAGGTTACCTGACACCAAATTGGAGGGCCATCTGTCACTGTTTATTATGAAGGAAAAGTGTCAGTGTTCAATTTAGTGGGTACCGGACCACCTTTGCTGGGCCACCCCAGGGTCACCCCTGGGCCGAATCACACCAAACTTGGACCGGCCTCCGGCCGGTGGCCCAAGCAGCAAGGCTGGCAGAACCAGGGGCTTGTGGCCGGGGGCCACAGTGTAACTGAACCGTAGCTGATAGTGGTATACCACTCACTAAAAACCAAACTGTTAAGTGACCGGAGAACCCGCAGCTCAATTTCTTAATTGACAGACGGCTTGCTTACCTGCTGTTGCCAGGTGAACTTGTGAGCATTGACATACCTTCCGGCTGATGGCTCTGGCTGGCCGCACTAAGCAACTTATTGTCCGTGCATGTCCGCATATGAGGCCCCTTAGAAGCATGTCCGCATATGAGGCCCCTTAGAGGCATGTCTGCATATGAGGCCCCTTAGAAGCATGTCCGCATATGAGGCCCCATAGAAGCATGTCCGCATATGAGGCCCCTTAGAAGCATGTCCGCATATGAGGCCCCATAGAAGCATGTCCGCATATGAGGCCCCTTAGAGGCATGTCCGCATATAAGGCCCCTTAGAGGCATGTCCGCATATGAGGCCCCTTAGAGGCATGTCCGCATATGAGGCCCCTTAGAAGCATGTCCGCATATGAGGCCCCTTAGAAGCATGTCCGCATATGAGGCCCCTTAGAGGCATGTCCGCATATGAGGCCCCTTAGAAGCATGTCTGCGTATGAGGCCCCTTAGAAGCATGTCCGCATATAAGGCCCCTTAGAAGCATGTCCGCATATGAGGCCGCATAGAAGCATGTCCGCATATGAGGCCCCTTAGAGGCATGTCCGCATATGAGGCCCCTTAGAAGCATGTCCGCATATGAGGCCCCTTAGAAGCATGTCCGCATATGAGGCCCCTTAGAAGCATGTCCGCATATGAGGCCCCTTAGAGGCATGTCCGCATATGAGGCCCCTTAGAAGCATGTCCGCATATGAGGCCCCTTAGAAGCATGTCCGCATATGAGGCCCCTTAGAGGCATGTCCGCATATGAGGCCCCTTAGAAGCATGTCTGCGTATGAGGCCCCTTAGAAGCATGTCCGCATATGAGGCCCCATAGAAGCATGTCCGCATATGAGGCCCCTTAGAGGCATGTCCGCATATAAGGCCCCTTAGAGGCATGTCCGCATATGAGGCCCCTTAGAGGCATGTCCGCATATGAGGCCCCTTAGAAGCATGTCCGCATATGAGGCCCCTTAGAAGCATGTCCGCATATGAGGCCCCTTAGAGGCATGTCCGCATATGAGGCCCCTTAGAAGCATGTCTGCGTATGAGGCCCCTTAGAAGCATGTCCGCATATAAGGCCCCTTAGAAGCATGTCCGCATATGAGGCCGCATAGAAGCATGTCCGCATATGAGGCCCCTTAGAGGCATGTCCGCATATGAGGCCCCTTAGAAGCATGTCTGCATATGAGGCCCCTTAAAAGCATGTTTGCATATGAGGCCCCTTAGAGGCATGTCCGCATATGAGGCCCCTTAGAAGCATGTCCGCATATGAGGCCCCTTAGAGGCATGTCCGCATATGAGGCCCCTTAGAGGCATGTCCGCATATGAGGCCCCTTAGAAGCATGTCCGCATATGAGGCCCCTTAGAGGCATGTCCGCATATGAGGCCCCTTAGAGGCATGTCCGCATATGAGGCCCCTTAGAAGCATGTCCGCATATGAGGCCCCTTAGAAGCATGTCCGCATATGAGGCCCCATAGAAGCATGTCTGCATATGAGGCCCCTTAGAAGCATGTCCGCATATGAGGCCCCTTAGAAGCATGTCCGCATATGAGGCCCCTTAGAAGCATGTCTGCATATGAGGCCCCTTAGAGGCATGTCCGCATATGAGGCCCCTTAGAAGCATGTCCGCATATGAGGCCCCTTAGAAGCATGTCCGCATATGAGGCCCCTTAGAAGCATGTCCGCATATGAGGCCCCTTAGAAGCATGTCCGCATATGAGGCCCCTTAGAAGCATGTCTGCATATGAGGCCCCTTAGAGGCATGTCCGCATATGAGGCCCCATAGAAGCATGTCCGCATATGAGGCCCCTTAGAGGCATGTCTGCATATGAGGCCCCTTAGAAGCATGTCCGCATATGAGGCCCCATAGAAGCATGTCCGCATATGAGGCCCCTTAGAAGCATGTCCGCATATGAGGCCCCATAGAAGCATGTCCGCATATGAGGCCCCTTAGAGGCATGTCCGCATATAAGGCCCCTTAGAGGCATGTCCGCATATGAGGCCCCTTAGAGGCATGTCCGCATATGAGGCCCCCTAGAAGCATGTCCGCATATGAGGCCCCTTAGAAGCATGTCCGCATATGAGGCCCCTTAGAGGCATGTCCGCATATGAGGCCCCTTAGAAGCATGTCTGCGTATGAGGCCCCTTAGAAGCATGTCCGCATATAAGGCCCCTTAGAAGCATGTCCGCATATGAGGCCGCATAGAAGCATGTCCGCATATGAGGCCCCTTAGAGGCATGTCCGCATATGAGGCCCCTTAGAAGCATGTCTGCATATGAGGCCCCTTAAAAGCATGTTTGCATATGAGGCCCCTTAGAGGCATGTCCGCATATGAGGCCCCTTAGAAGCATGTCCGCATATGAGGCCCCTTAGAGGCATGTCCGCATATGAGGCCCCTTAGAGGCATGTCCGCATATGAGGCCCCTTAGAAGCATGTCCGCATATGAGGCCCCTTAGAGGCATGTCCGCATATGAGGCCCCTTAGAGGCATGTCCGCATATGAGGCCCCTTAGAAGCATGTCCGCATATGAGGCCCCTTAGAAGCATGTCCGCATATGAGGCCCCATAGAAGCATGTCTGCATATGAGGCCCCTTAGAAGCATGTCCGCATATGAGGCCCCTTAGAAGCATGTCCGCATATGAGGCCCCTTAGAAGCATGTCTGCATATGAGGCCCCTTAGAGGCATGTCCGCATATGAGGCCCCTTAGAAGCATGTCCGCATATGAGGCCCCTTAGAAGCATGTCCGCATATGAGGCCCCTTAGAAGCATGTCCGCATATGAGGCCCCTTAGAAGCATGTCCGCATATGAGGCCCCTTAGAAGCATGTCTGCATATGAGGCCCCTTAGAGGCATGTCCGCATATGAGGCCCCTTAGAAGCATGTCCGCATATGAGGCCCCTTAGAAGCATGTCCGTATATGAGGCCCCTTAGAAGCATGTCCGCATATGAGGCCCCTTAGAAGCATGTCCGTGTATGAGGCCCCTTAGAAGCATGTCCGCATATGAGGCCCCTTAGAAGCATGTTCGCATATGAGGCCCCTTAGAAGCATGTTCGCATATGAGGCCCCTTAGAAGCATGTCCGCATATGAGGCCCCTTAGAGGCATGTCCGCATATGAGGCCCCTTAGAAGCATGTCCGCATATGAGGCCCCTTAGAGGCATGTCCGCATATGAGGCCCCTTAGAAGCATGTCCGCATATGAGGCCCCTTAGAAGCATGTCCGCATATGAGGCCCCTTAGAAGCATGTCCGCATATGAGGCCCCATAGAAGCATGTCCGCATATGAGGCCCCTTAGAGGCATGTCCGCATATAAGGCCCCTTAGAGGCATGTCCGCATATGAGGCCCCTTAGAGGCATGTCCGCATATGAGGCCCCTTAGAAGCATGTCCGCATATGAGGCCCCTTAGAAGCATGTCCGCATATGAGGCCCCTTAGAAGCATGTCCGCATATGAGGCCCCTTAGAAGCATGTCCGCATATGAGGCCCCTTAGAGGCATGTCCGCATATGAGGCCCCTTAGAAGCATGTCTGCATATGAGGCCCCTTAGAAGCATGTCCGCATATAAGGCCCCTTAGAGGCATGTCCGCATATGAGGCCGCATAGAAGCATGTCCGCATATGAGGCCCCTTAGAGGCATGTCCGCATATGAGGCCCCTTAGAAGCATGTCCGCATATGAGGCCCCTTAAAAGCATGTCCGCATATGAGGCCCCTTAGAAGCATGTCCGCATATGAGGCCCCTTAGAGGCATGTCCGCATATGAGGCCCCTTAGAAGCATGTCCGCATATGAGGCCCCTTAGAAGCATGTCCGCATATGAGGCCCCTTAGAGGCATGTCCGCATATGAGGCCCCTAAGAAGCATGTCTGCGTATGAGGCCCCTTAGAAGCATGTCCGCATATAAGGCCCCTTAGAAGCATGTCCGCATATGAGGCCGCATAGAAGCATGTCCGCATATGAGGCCCCTTAGAGGCATGTCCGCATATGAGGCCCCTTAGAAGCATGTCCGCATATGAGGCCCCTTAAAAGCATGTCCGCATATGAGGCCCCTTAGAGGCATGTCCGCATATGAGGCCCCTTAGAAGCATGTCCGCATATGAGGCCCCTTAGAGGCATGTCCGCATATGAGGCCCCTTAGAGGCATGTCCGCATATGAGGCCCCTTAGAGGCATGTCCGCATATGAGGCCCCTTAGAAGCATGTCCGCATATGAGGCCCCTTAGAAGCATGTCCGCATATGAGGCCCCATAGAAGCATGTCTGCATATGAGGCCCCTTAGAAGCATGTCCGCAAATGAGGCCCCTTAGAAGCATGTCCGCATATGAGGCCCCTTAGAAGCATGTCTGCATATGAGGCCCCTTAGAGGCATGTCCGCATATGAGGCCCCTTAGAAGCATGTCCGCATATGAGGCCCCTTAGAAGCATGTCCGCATATGAGGCCCCTTAGAAGCATGTCCGCATATGAGGCCCCTTAGAAGCATGTCCGCATATGAGGCCCCTTAGAAGCATGTCCGCATATGAGGCCCCTTAGAAGCATGTCCGCATATGAGGCCCCTTAGAAGCATGTTCGCATATGAGGCCCCTTAGAAGCATGTCCGCATATGAGGACCCTTAGAGGCATGTCCGCATATGAGGCCCCTTAGAAGCATGTCCGCATATGAGGCCCCTTAGAAGCATGTCCGCATATGAGGCCCCTTAGAAGCATGTCCGCATATGAGGCCCCTTAGAAGCATGTCCGCATATAAGGCCCCTTAGAAGCATGTCCGCATATGTGGCCGCATAGAAGCATGTCCGCATATGAGGCCCCTTAGAGGCATGTCCGCATATGAGGCCCCTTAGAAGCATGTCCGCATATGAGGCCCCTTAGAGGCATGTCCGCATATAAGGCCCCTTAGAAGCATGTCCGCATATGAGGCCCCTTAGAGGCATGTCCGCATATGAGGCCCCTTAGAGGCATGTCCGCATATGAGGCCCCTTAGAAGCATGTCCGCATATGAGGCCCCTTAAAAGCATGTCCGCATATGAGGCCCCTTAGAGGCATGTCCGCATATGAGGCCCCTTAGAAGCATGTCCGCATATGAGGCCCCTTAGAGGCATGTCCGCATATGAGGCCCCTTAGAGGCATGTCCGCATATGAGGCCCCTTAGAAGCATGTCCGCATATGAGGCCCCTTAGAGGCATGTCCGCATATGAGGCCCCTTAGAGGCATGTCCGCATATGAGGCCCCTTAGAAGCATGTCCGCATATGAGGCCCCTTAGAAGCATGTCCGCATATGAGGCCCCATAGAAGCATGTCTGCATATGAGGCCCCTTAGAAGCATGTCCGCATATGAGGCCCCTTAGAAGCATGTCCGCATATGAGGCCCCTTAGAAGCATGTCTGCATATGAGGCCCCTTAGAGGCATGTCCGCATATGAGGCCCCTTAGAAGCATGTCCGCATATGAGGCCCCTTAGAAGCATGTCCGCATATGAGGCCCCTTAGAAGCATGTCCGCATATGAGGCCCCTTAGAAGCATGTCCGCATATGAGGCCCCTTAGAAGCATGTCCGCATATGAGGCCCCTTAGAAGCATGTCCGCATATGAGGCCCCTTAGAAGCATGTCCGCATATGAGGCCCCTTAGAAGCATGTTCGCATATGAGGCCCCTTAGAAGCATGTCCGCATATGAGGCCCCTTAGAGGCATGTCCGCATATGAGGCCCCTTAGAAGCATGTCCGCATATGAGGCCCCTTAGAGGCATGTCCGCATATGAGGCCCCTTAGAAGCATGTCCGCATATGAGGCCCCTTAGAGGCATGTCCGCATATGAGGCCCCTTAGAGGCATGTCCGCATATGAGGCCCCTTAGAAGCATGTCTGCATATGAGGCCCCTTAGAGGCATGTCCGCATATGAGGCCCCTTAGAAGCATGTCCGCATATGAGGCCCCTTAGAAGCATGTCCGCATATGAGGCCCCTTAGAAGCATGTCCGCATATGAGGCCCCTTAAAAGCATGTCCGCATATGAGGCCCCTTAGAGGCATGTCCGCATATGAGGCCCCTTAGAGGCATGTCCGCATATAAGGCCCCTTAGAAGCATGTCCGCATATGAGGCCCCTTAGAGGCATGTCCGCATATGAGGCCCCTTAGAAGCATGTCCGCATATGAGGCCCCTTAGAGGCATGTCCGCATATGAGGCCCCTTAGAAGCATGTCCGCATATGAGGCCCCTTAGAGGCATGTCCACATATGAGGCCCCTTAGAAGCATGTCCGCATATGAGGCCCCTTAGAGGCATGTCCGCATATGAGGCCCCTTAGAAGCATGTCCGCATATGAGGCCCCTTAGAGGCATGTCCGCATATGAGGCCCCTTAGAAGCATGTCCGCATATGAGGCCCCTTAGAGGCATGTCCGCATATGAGGCCCCTTAGAGGCATGTCCGCATATGAGGCCCCTTAGAAGCATGTCTGCATATGAGGCCCCTTAGAGGCATGTCCGCATATGAGGCCCCTTAGAGGCATGTCCGCATATGAGGCCCCTTAAAAGCATGTCCGCATATGAGGCCCCTTAGAAGCATGTCCGCATATGAGGCCCCTTAGAGGCATGTCCGCATATGAGGCCCCTTAGAAGCATGTCCGCATATGAGGCCCCTTAGAAGCATGTCCGCGTATGAGGCCCCTTAGAAGCATGTCCGCATATGAGGCCCCTTAGAGGCATGTCCGCATATGAGGCCCCTTAGAAGCATGTCTGCATATGAGGCCCCTTAGAAGCATGTCCGCATATGAGGCCCCTTAGAGGCATGTCCGTGTATGAGGCCCCTTAGAGGCATGTCCGCATATGAGGCCCCTTAGAAGCATGTCCGCATATGAGGCCCCTTAGAAGCATGTCCGCATATGAGGCCCCTTAGAGGCATGTCCGCATATGAGGCCCCTTAGAAGCATGTCCGCATATGAGGCCCCTTAGAAGCATGTCCGCATATGAGGCCCCTTAGAGGCATGTCCGCATATGAGGCCCCTTAGAAGCATGTCCGCATATGAGGCCCCTTAGAAGCATGTCCGCATATGAGGCCCCTTAGAGGCATGTCCGCATATGAGGCCCCTAAGAAGCATGTCTGCGTATGAGGCCCCTTAGAAGCATGTCCGCATATAAGGCCCCTTAGAAGCATGTCCGCATATGAGGCCCCTTAGAAGCATGTCCGCATATGAGGCCCCTTAGAGGCATGTCCACATATGAGGCCCCTTAGAAGCATGTCCGCATATGAGGCCCCTTAGAGGCATGTCCGCATATGAGGCCCCTTAGAAGCATGTCCGCATATGAGGCCCCTTAGAGGCATGTCCGCATATGAGGCCCCTTAGAGGCATGTCCGCATATGAGGCCCCTTAGAAGCATGTCTGCATATGAGGCCCCTTAGAGGCATGTCCGCATATGAGGCCCCTTAGAGGCATGTCCGCATATGAGGCCCCTTAGAAGCATGTCCGCATATGAGGCCCCTTAGAAGCATGTCCGCATATGAGGCCCCTTAGAGGCATGTCCGCATATGAGGCCCCTTAGAAGCATGTCCGCATATGAGGCCCCTTAGAAGCATGTCCGCGTATGAGGCCCCTTAGAAGCATGTCCGCATATGAGGCCCCTTAGAGGCATGTCCGCATATGAGGCCCCTTAGAAGCATGTCTGCATATGAGGCCCCTTAGAAGCATGTCCGCATATGAGGCCCCTTAGAGGCATGTCCGTGTATGAGGCCCCTTAGAGGCATGTCCGCATATGAGGCCCCTTAGAAGCATGTCCGCATATGAGGCCCCTTAGAAGCATGTCCGCATATGAGGCCCCTTAGAGGCATGTCCGCATATGAGGCCCCTTAGAAGCATGTCCGCATATGAGGCCCCTTAGAAGCATGTCCGCATATGAGGCCCCTTAGAGGCATGTCCGCATATGAGGCCCCTTAGAAGCATGTCCGCATATGAGGCCCCTTAGAAGCATGTCCGCATATGAGGCCCCTTAGAGGCATGTCCGCATATGAGGCCCCTAAGAAGCATGTCTGCGTATGAGGCCCCTTAGAAGCATGTCCGCATATAAGGCCCCTTAGAAGCATGTCCGCATATGAGGCCGCATAGAAGCATGTCCGCATATGAGGCCCCTTAGAGGCATGTCCGCATATGAGGCCCCTTAGAAGCATGTCCGCATATGAGGCCCCTTAAAAGCATGTCCGCATATGAGGCCCCTTAGAGGCATGTCCGCATATGAGGCCCCTTAGAAGCATGTCCGCATATGAGGCCCCTTAGAGGCATGTCCGCATATGAGGCCCCTTAGAGGCATGTCCGCATATGAGGCCCCTTAGAGGCATGTCCGCATATGAGGCCCCTTAGAAGCATGTCCGCATATGAGGCCCCTTAGAAGCATGTCCGCATATGAGGCCCCATAGAAGCATGTCTGCATATGAGGCCCCTTAGAAGCATGTCCGCATATGAGGCCCCTTAGAAGCATGTCCGCATATGAGGCCCCTTAGAAGCATGTCTGCATATGAGGCCCCTTAGAGGCATGTCCGCATATGAGGCCCCTTAGAAGCATGTCCGCATATGAGGCCCCTTAGAAGCATGTCCGCATATGAGGCCCCTTAGAAGCATGTCCGCATATGAGGCCCCTTAGAAGCATGTCCGCATATGAGGCCCCTTAGAAGCATGTCCGCATATGAGGCCCCTTAGAAGCATGTCCGCATATGAGGCCCCATAGAAGCATGTCCGCATATGAGGCCCCTTAGAGGCATGTCCGCATATGAGGCCCCATAGAAGCATGTCCGCATATGAGGCCCCTTAGAGGCATGTCCGCATATGAGGCCCCTTAGAAGCATGTCCGCATATGAGGCCCCTTAGAGGCATGTCCGCATATGAGGCCCCTTAGAAGCATGTCCGCATATGAGGCCCCTTACAAGCATGTCCGCATATAAGGCCCCTTAGAAGCATGTCCGCATATGAGGCCGCATAGAAGCATGTCCGCATATGAGGCCCCTTAGAGGCATGTCCGCATATGAGGCCCCTTAGAAGCATGTCCGCATATGAGGCCCCTTAAAAGCATGTCCGCATATGAGGCCCCTTAGAAGCATGTCCGCATATGAGGCCCCTTAGAGGCATGTCCGCATATGAGGCCCCTTAGAAGCATGTCCGCATATGAGGCCCCTTAGAAGCATGTCCGCATATGAGGCCCCTTAGAGGCATGTCCGCATATGAGGCCCCTTAGAAGCATGTCTGCGTATGAGGCCCCTTAGAAGCATGTCCGCATATAAGGCCCCTTAGAAGCATGTCCGCATATGAGGCCCCTTAGAGGCATGTCCGCATATGAGGCCCCTTAGAAGCATGTCCGCATATGAGGCCCCTTAGAAGCATGTCCGCATATGAGGCCCCTTAGAGGCATGTCCGCATATGAGGCCCCTTAGAAGCATGTCCGCATATGAGGCCCCTTAGAGGCATGTCCGCATATGAGGCCCCTTAGAAGCATGTCCGCATATGAGGCCCCTTAGAAGCATGTCCGCATATAAGGCCCCTTAGAAGCATGTCCGCATATGAAGCCGCATAGAAGCATGTCCGCATATGAGGCCCCTTAGAGGCATGTCCGCATATGAGGCCCCTTAGAAGCATGTCCGCATATGAGGCCCCTTAAAAGCATGTCCGCATATGAGGCCCCTTAGAAGCATGTCCGCATATGAGGCCGCAAAGAAGCATGTCCGCATATGAGGCCCCTTAGAGGCATGTCCGCATATGAGGCCCCTTAGAAGAATGTCCGCATATGAGGCCCCTTAAAAGCATGTCCGCATATGAGGCCCCTTAGAGGCATGTCCGCATATGAGGCCCCTTAGAAGCATGTCCGCATATGAGGCCCCTTAGAGGCATGTCCGCATATGAGGCCCCTTAGAGGCATGTCCGCATATGAGGCCCCTTAGAAGCATGTCCGCATATGAGGCCCCTTAGAGGCATGTCCGCATATGAGGCCCCTTAGAGGCATGTCCGCATATGAGGCCCCTTAGAAGCATGTCCGCATATGAGGCCCCTTAGAAGCATGTCCGCATATGAGGCCCCATAGAAGCATGTCTGCATATGAGGCCCCTTAGAAGCATGTCCGCATATGAGGCCCCTTAGAAGCATGTCCGCATATGAGGCCCCTTAGAAGCATGTCTGCATATGAGGCCCCTTAGAGGCATGTCCGCATATGAGGCCCCTTAGAAGCATGTCCGCATATGAGGCCCCTTAGAAGCATGTCCGCATATGAGGCCCCTTAGAAGCATGTCCGCATATGAGGCCGCAAAGAAGCATGTCCGCATATGAGGCCCCTTAGAGGCATGTCCGCATATGAGGCCCCTTAGAAGCATGTCCGCATATGAGGCCCCTTAGAAGCATGTCCGCATATGAGGCCCCTTAGAAGCATGTCCGCATATGAGGCCCCTTAGAAGCATGTCCGCATATGAGGCCCCTTAGAAGCATGTCCGCGTATGAGGCCCCTTAGAAGCATGTCCGCATATGAGGCCCCTTAGAAGCATGTCCGCATATGAGGCCCCTTAGAAGCATGTCCGCATATGAGGCCCCTTAGAAGCATGTTCGCATATGAGGCCCCTTAGAAGCATGTCCGCATATGAGGCCCCTTAGAGGCATGTCCGCATATGAGGCCCCTTAGAAGCATGTCCGCATATGAGGCCCCTTAGAGGCATGTCCGCATATGAGGCCCCTTAGAAGCATGTCCGCATATGAGGCCCCTTACAAGCATGTCCGCATATAAGGCCCCTTAGAAGCATGTCCGCATATGAGGCCGCATAGAAGCATGTCCGCATATGAGGCCCCTTAGAGGCATGTCCGCATATGAGGCCCCTTAGAAGCATGTCCGCATATGAGGCCCCTTAAAAGCATGTCCGCATATGAGGCCCCTTAGAAGCATGTCCGCATATGAGGCCCCTTAGAGGCATGTCCGCATATGAGGCCCCTTAGAAGCATGTCCGCATATGAGGCCCCTTAGAAGCATGTCCGCATATGAGGCCCCTTAGAGGCATGTCCGCATATGAGGCCCCTTAGAAGCATGTCTGCGTATGAGGCCCCTTAGAAGCATGTCCGCATATAAGGCCCCTTAGAAGCATGTCCGCATATGAGGCCCCTTAGAGGCATGTCCGCATATGAGGCCCCTTAGAAGCATGTCCGCATATGAGGCCCCTTAGAAGCATGTCCGCATATGAGGCCCCTTAGAGGCATGTCCGCATATGAGGCCCCTTAGAAGCATGTCCGCATATGAGGCCCCTTAGAGGCATGTCCGCATATGAGGCCCCTTAGAAGCATGTCCGCATATGAGGCCCCTTAGAAGCATGTCCGCATATAAGGCCCCTTAGAAGCATGTCCGCATATGAGGCCGCATAGAAGCATGTCCGCATATGAGGCCCCTTAGAGGCATGTCCGCATATGAGGCCCCTTAGAAGCATGTCCGCATATGAGGCCCCTTAAAAGCATGTCCGCATATGAGGCCCCTTAGAAGCATGTCCGCATATGAGGCCGCAAAGAAGCATGTCCGCATATGAGGCCCCTTAGAGGCATGTCCGCATATGAGGCCCCATAGAAGCATGTCCGCATATGAGGCCCCTTAAAAGCATGTCCGCATATGAGGCCCCTTAGAAGCATGTCCGCATATGAGGCCCCTTAGAGGCATGTCCGCATATGAGGCCCCTTAGAAGCATGTCCGCATATGAGGCCCCTTAGAGGCATGTCCGCATATGAGGCCCCTTAGAAGCATGTCCGCATATGAGGCCCCTTAGAAGCATGTCCGCATATGAGGCCCCTTAGAAGCATGTCCGCATATGAGGCCCCTTAGAAGCATGTTCGCATATGAGGCCCCTTAGAAGCATGTCCGCATATGAGGCCCCTTAGAGGCATGTCCGCATATGAGGCCCCTTAGAAGCATGTCCGCATATGAGGCCCCTTAGAGGCATGTCCGCATATGAGGCCCCTTAGAAGCATGTCCGCATATGAGGCCCCTTACAAGCATGTCCGCATATAAGGCCCCTTAGAAGCATGTCCGCATATGAGGCCGCATAGAAGCATGTCCGCATATGAGGCCCCTTAGAGGCATGTCCGCATATGAGGCCCCTTAGAAGCATGTCCGCATATGAGGCCCCTTAAAAGCATGTCCGCATATGAGGCCCCTTAGAAGCATGTCCGCATATGAGGCCCCTTAGAGGCATGTCCGCATATGAGGCCCCTTAGAAGCATGTCCGCATATGAGGCCCCTTAGAAGCATGTCCGCATATGAGGCCCCTTAGAGGCATGTCCGCATATGAGGCCCCTTAGAAGCATGTCTGCGTATGAGGCCCCTTAGAAGCATGTCCGCATATAAGGCCCCTTAGAAGCATGTCCGCATATGAGGCCCCTTAGAGGCATGTCCGCATATGAGGCCCCTTAGAAGCATGTCCGCATATGAGGCCCCTTAGAAGCATGTCCGCATATGAGGCCCCTTAGAGGCATGTCCGCATATGAGGCCCCTTAGAAGCATGTCCGCATATGAGGCCCCTTAGAAGCATGTCCGCATATGAGGCCCCTTAGAAGCATGTCCGCATATAAGGCCCCTTAGAAGCATGTCCGCATATGAGGCCGCATAGAAGCATGTCCGCATATGAGGCCCCTTAGAGGCATGTCCGCATATGAGGCCCCTTAGAAGCATGTCCGCATATGAGGCCCCTTAAAAGCATGTCCGCATATGAGGCCCCTTAGAAGCATGTCCGCATATGAGGCCGCAAAGAAGCATGTCCGCATATGAGGCCCCTTAGAGGCATGTCCGCATATGAGGCCCCATAGAAGCATGTCCGCATATGAGGCCCCTTAAAAGCATGTCCGCATATGAGGCCCCTTAGTGGCATGTCCGCATATGAGGCCCCTTAGAAGCATGTCCGCATATGAGGCCCCTTAGAGGCATGTCCGCATATGAGGCCCCTTAGAGGCATGTCCGCATATGAGGCCCCTTAGAAGCATGTCCGCATATGAGGCCCCTTAGAGGCATGTCCGCATATGAGGCCCCTTAGAGGCATGTCCGCATATGAGGCCCCTTAGAAGCATGTCCGCATATGAGGCCCCTTAGAAGCATGTCCGCATATGAGGCCCCATAGAAGCATGTCTGCATATGAGGCCCCTTAGAAGCATGTCCGCATATGAGGCCCCTTAGAAGCATGTCCGCATATGAGGCCCCTTAGAAGCATGTCTGCATATGAGGCCCCTTAGAGGCATGTCCGCATATGAGGCCCCTTAGAAGCATGTCCGCATATGAGGCCCCTTAGAAGCATGTCCGCATATGAGGCCCCTTAGAAGCATGTCCGCATATGAGGCCCCTTAGAAGCATGTCCGCATATGAGGCCCCTTAGAAGCATGTCCGCATATGAGGCCCCTTCGAAGCATGTCCGCATATGAGGCCCCTTAGAAGCATGTCCGCATATGAGGCCCCTTAGAAGCATGTTCGCATATGAGGCCCCTTAGAAGCATGTCCGCATATGAGGCCCCTTAGAGGCATGTCCGCATATGAGGCCCCTTAGAAGCATGTCCGCATATGAGGCCCCTTAGAGGCATGTCCGCATATGAGGCCCCTTAGAAGCATGTCCGCATATGAGGCCCCTTAGAAGCATGTCCGCATATGAGGCCCCTTAGAGGCATGTCCGTATATGAGGCCCCTTAGAAGCATGTCTGCATATGAGGCCCCTTAGAGGCATGTCCGCATATGAGGCCCCTTAGAAGCATGTCCGCATATGAGGCCCCTTAGAAGCATGTCCGCATATGAGGCCCCTTAGAAGCATGTCCGCATATGAGGCCCCTTAAAAGCATGTCCGCATATGAGGCCCCTTAGAGGCATGTCCGCATATGAGGCCCCTTAGAGGCATGTCCGCATATAAGGCCCCTTAGAAGCATGTCCGCATATGAGGCCCCTTAGAAGCATGTCCGCATATGAGGCCCCTTAGAAGCATGTCCGCATATGAGGCCCCTTAGAAGCATGTCCGCATATGAGGCCCCTTAGAGGCATGTCCGCATATGAGGCCCCTTAGAAGCATGTCCGCATATGAGGCCCCTTAGAGGCATGTCCGCATATGAGGCCCCTTAGAAGCATGTCCGCATATGAGGCCCCTTAGAAGCATGTCCGCATATAAGGCCCCTTAGAAGCATGTCCGCATATGAGGCCGCATAGAAGCATGTCCGCATATGAGGCCCCTTAGAGGCATGTCCGCATATGAGGCCCCTTAGAAGCATGTCCGCATATGAGGCCCCTTAAAAGCATGTCCGCATATGAGGCCCCTTAGAAGCATGTCCGCATATGAGGCCGCAAAGAAGCATGTCCGCATATGAGGCCCCTTAGAGGCATGTCCGCATATGAGGCCCCTTAGAAGCATGTCCGCATATGAGGCCCCTTAAAAGCATGTCCGCATATGAGGCCCCTTAGAGGCATGTCCGCATATGAGGCCCCTTAGAAGCATGTCCGCATATGAGGCCCCTTAGAGGCATGTCCGCATATGAGGCCCCTTAGAGGCATGTCCGCATATGAGGCCCCTTAGAAGCATGTCCGCATATGAGGCCCCTTAGAGGCATGTCCGCATATGAGGCCCCTTAGAGGCATGTCCGCATATGAGGCCCCTTAGAAGCATGTCCGCATATGAGGCCCCTTAGAAGCATGTCCGCATATGAGGCCCCATAGAAGCATGTCTGCATATGAGGCCCCTTAGAAGCATGTCCGCATATGAGGCCCCTTAGAAGCATGTCCGCATATGAGGCCCCTTAGAAGCATGTCTGCATATGAGGCCCCTTAGAGGCATGTCCGCATATGAGGCCCCTTAGAAGCATGTCCGCATATGAGGCCCCTTAGAAGCATGTCCGCATATGAGGCCCCTTAGAAGCATGTCCGCATATGAGGCCGCAAAGAAGCATGTCCGCATATGAGGCCCCTTAGAGGCATGTCCGCATATGAGGCCCCTTAGAAGCATGTCCGCATATGAGGCCCCATAGAAGCATGTCTGCATATGAGGCCCCTTAGAAGCATGTCCGCATATGAGGCCCCTTAGAAGCATGTCCGCATATGAGGCCCCTTAGAAGCATGTCTGCATATGAGGCCCCTTAGAGGCATGTCCGCATATGAGGCCCCTTAGAAGCATGTCCGCATATGAGGCCCCTTAGAAGCATGTCCGCATATGAGGCCCCATAGAAGCATGTCCGCATATGAGGCCCCTTAGAAGCATGTCCGCATATGAGGCCCCTTAGAAGCATGTCCGCATATGAGGCCCCTTAGAAGCATGTCCGCATATGAGGCCCCTTAGAAGCATGTCCGCATATGAGGCCCCTTAGAAGCATGTTCGCATATGAGGCCCCTTAGAAGCATGTCCGCATATGAGGCCCCTTAGAGGCATGTCCGCATATGAGGCCCCTTAGAAGCATGTCCGCATATGAGGCCCCTTAGAGGCATGTCCGCATATGAGGCCCCTTAGAAGCATGTCCGCATATGAGGCCCCTTACAAGCATGTCCGCATATAAGGCCCCTTAGAAGCATGTCCGCATATGAGGCCGCATAGAAGCATGTCCGCATATGAGGCCCCTTAGAGGCATGTCCGCATATGAGGCCCCTTAGAAGCATGTCCGCATATGAGGCCCCTTAAAAGCATGTCCGCATATGAGGCCCCTTAGAAGCATGTCCGCATATGAGGCCCCTTAGAAGCATGTCCGCATATGAGGCCCCTTAAAAGCATGTCCGCATATGAGGCCCCTTAGAAGCATGTCCGCATATGAGGCCGCAAAGAAGCATGTCCGCATATGAGGCCCCTTAGAGGCATGTCCGCATATGAGGCCCCATAGAAGCATGTCCGCATATGAGGCCCCTTAAAAGCATGTCCGCATATGAGGCCCCTTAGTGGCATGTCCGCATATGAGGCCCCTTAGAAGCATGTCCGCATATGAGGCCCCTTAGAAGCATGTCCGCATATGAGGCCCCTTAGAAGCATGTCCGCATATGAGGCCCCTTAGAAGCATGTTCGCATATGAGGCCCCTTAGAAGCATGTCCGCATATGAGGCCCCTTAGAGGCATGTCCGCATATGAGGCCCCTTAGAAGCATGTCCGCATATGAGGCCCCTTAGAAGCATGTCCGCATATGAGGCCCCTTAGAGGCATGTCCGCATATGAGGCCCCTTAGAAGCATGTCTGCGTATGAGGCCCCTTACAAGCATGTCCGCATATAAGGCCCCTTAGAAGCATGTCCGCATATGAGGCCGCATAGAAGCATGTCCGCATATGAGGCCCCTTAGAGGCATGTCCGCATATGAGGCCCCTTAGAAGCATGTCCGCATATGAGGCCCCTTAAAAGCATGTCCGCATATGAGGCCCCTTAGAAGCATGTCCGCATATGAGGCCCCTTAGAGGCATGTCCGCATATGAGGCCCCTTAGAAGCATGTCCGCATATGAGGCCCCTTAGAAGCATGTCCGCATATGAGGCCCCTTAGAGGCATGTCCGCATATGAGGCCCCTTAGAAGCATGTCTGCGTATGAGGCCCCTTAGAAGCATGTCCGCATATAAGGCCCCTTAGAAGCATGTCCGCATATGAGGCCCCTTAGAGGCATGTCCGCATATGAGGCCCCTTAGAAGCATGTCCGCATATGAGGCCCCTTAGAAGCATGTCCGCATATGAGGCCCCTTAGAGGCATGTCCGCATATGAGGCCCCTTAGAAGCATGTCCGCATATGAGGCCCCTTAGAGGCATGTCCGCATATGAGGCCCCTTAGAAGCATGTCCGCATATGAGGCCCCTTAGAAGCATGTCCGCATATAAGGCCCCTTAGAAGCATGTCCGCATATGAGGCCGCATAGAAGCATGTCCGCATATGAGGCCCCTTAGAGGCATGTCCGCATATGAGGCCCCTTAGAAGCATGTCCGCATATGAGGCCCCTTAAAAGCATGTCCGCATATGAGGCCCCTTAGAAGCATGTCCGCATATGAGGCCGCAAAGAAGCATGTCCGCATATGAGGCCCCTTAGAGGCATGTCCGCATATGAGGCCCCTTAGAAGCATGTCCGCATATGAGGCCCCTTAAAAGCATGTCCGCATATGAGGCCCCTTAGTGGCATGTCCGCATATGAGGCCCCTTAGAAGCATGTCCGCATATGAGGCCCCTTAGAGGCATGTCCGCATATGAGGCCCCTTAGAGGCATGTCCGCATATGAGGCCCCTTAGAAGCATGTCCGCATATGAGGCCCCTTAGAGGCATGTCCGCATATGAGGCCCCTTAGAGGCATGTCCGCATATGAGGCCCCTTAGAAGCATGTCCGCATATGAGGCCCCTTAGAAGCATGTCCGCATATGAGGCCCCATAGAAGCATGTCTGCATATGAGGCCCCTTAGAAGCATGTCCGCATATGAGGCCCCTTAGAAGCATGTCCGCATATGAGGCCCCTTAGAAGCATGTCCGCATATGAGGCCCCTTAGAGGCATGTCCGCATATGAGGCCCCTTAGAAGCATGTCCGCATATGAGGCCCCTTAGAGGCATGTCCGCATATGAGGCCCCTTAGAAGCATGTCCGCATATGAGGCCCCTTAGAAGCATGTCCGCATATGAGGCCCCTTAGAAGCATGTCCGCATATGAGGCCCCTTCGAAGCATGTCCGCATATGAGGCCCCTTAGAAGCATGTCCGCATATGAGGCCCCTTAGAAGCATGTTCGCATATGAGGCCCCTTAGAAGCATGTCCGCATATGAGGCCCCTTAGAGGCATGTCCGCATATGAGGCCCCTTAGAAGCATGTCCGCATATGAGGCCCCTTAGAGGCATGTCCGCATATGAGGCCCCTTAGAAGCATGTCCGCATATGAGGCCCCTTAGAAGCATGTCCGCATATGAGGCCCCTTAGAGGCATGTCCGTATATGAGGCCCCTTAGAAGCATGTCTGCATATGAGGCCCCTTAGAGGCATGTCCGCATATGAGGCCCCTTAGAAGCATGTCCGCATATGAGGCCCCTTAGAAGCATGTCCGCATATGAGGCCCCTTAGAAGCATGTCCGCATATGAGGCCCCTTAAAAGCATGTCCGCATATGAGGCCCCTTAGAGGCATGTCCGCATATGAGGCCCCTTAGAGGCATGTCCGCATATAAGGCCCCTTAGAAGCATGTCCGCATATGAGGCCCCTTAGAAGCATGTCCGCATATGAGGCCCCTTAGAAGCATGTCCGCATATGAGGCCCCTTAGAGGCATGTCCGCATATGAGGCCCCTTAGAAGCATGTCCGCATATGAGGCCCCTTAAAAGCATGTCCGCATATGAGGCCCCTTAGAAGCATGTCCGCATATGAGGCCCCTTAGAGGCATGTCCGCATATGAGGCCCCTTAGAAGCATGTCCGCATATGAGGCCCCTTAGAGGCATGTCCGCATATGAGGCCCCTTAGAGGCATGTCCGCATATGAGGCCCCTTAGAAGCATGTCTGCATATGAGGCCCCTTAGAGGCATGTCCGCATATGAGGCCCCTTAGAGGCATGTCCGCATATGAGGCCCCTTAGAAGCATGTCCGCATATGAGGCCCCTTAGAGGCATGTCCGCATATGAGGCCCCTTAGAGGCATGTCCGCATATGAGGCCCCTTAGAAGCATGTCCGCATATGAGGCCCCTTAGAAGCATGTCCGCGTATGAGGCCCCTTAGAGGCATGTCCGCATATGAGGCCCCTTAGAGGCATGTCCGCATATGAGGCCCCTTAGAAGCATGTCTGCATATGAGGCCCCTTAGAAGCATGTCCGCGTATGAGGCCCCTTAGAGGCATGTCCGTGTATGAGGCCCCTTAGAGGCATGTCCGCAAATGAGGCCCCTTAGAGGCATGTCCGCATATTCGGCCCCTTAGAGGCATGTCCGCGTATGAGGCCCCTTAGAGACATGTAATTGCTGTTGATGGATGTGCCGCCTGCAAGACATGTTGAGGCTGAGGGCTTCATTCGATGTCAGCGGGCCTGCCCTGCACTTCTTTGGTGGGCCTGTCCCATATCTCTGCGTTAGCCTGCCTTGTATCTTTGAGTGGGCCTGCCCTGCACCCACCACTTGAGTGGGCCTGTCTCACAATTCTTAAATGGGCCTGTCCAGCTCCTCATGATTGGGCCTGTCCCAGACCTCTTGAGTGGGCCTGTCCAGCTCCTCATGATTGGGCCTGTCCCACATCTCTTGAGTGGGCCTGTCCAGCTCCTCATGATTGGGCCTGTCCCACATCTCTTGAGTGGGCCTGTCCAGCTCCTCATGATTGGGCCTGTCCCACATCTCCTGAGTGGGCCTGTCCAGCTCCTCATGATTGGGCCCAGTTTTGTTCAGGCCGTTAACCAGGCCGTTAACCAGGCCATAAATACTTAATTGTAAGGGGCGAGAAAATTGCTTAACTGAAATTGGAGAAGGGCGTTTTGCTGCCACGGAGCAGCTCTTAACATGGCATGGACAGATTGGACTCAGACAGTTAAATTGCAACTGATTTGGGAGCAGAATCTCAATTTAATACTTCGTCCCCCCCCACCACCAGGGTCCGCTGGCCCCCGGACCCCCCCACACCCCGCGGCTCCGCTGTGCCTTCCACACCCCATGCTTTCTTTCTTTATTCCTCAATCTGAAAACATAAACTGAATGGGCCCGTCACACCCCTCTCTCGATTGCGCCTGCTCTGCGCCTCTGAATAGGCCTGAACTCACCAGTGCAGTGCGATCCTGCTGATTTGTCCCCGCTGTCCCCTTTGCCAGTGTTTCTTTTAGTGAGTGGTTTACCACTATCAGCTAAAGTTCAGCTACACTGTGCCCCCTTGCCACAAGCACCTGGTGCGACCAGCCCTGCTGCTTGGGCCACTGGCAGGAGGCCGGTCCAGGTTTGGTGTGAATCGGCCCTGGGGTGGCCGCGTCGCGGCACAGCAAAGGTCGTCCCTTACCCACTAAAATAAAGACTGCCCTTTGCCCGCTGCAGGGGAGGTGGTTGCGGTACAGCTGCGTGAGGGGCGTGATGTGGTGGCCTGCATTAGCCATAAGGACGAGGCAGCGCTGCAATCCTCGGGCGGGGCACTGCGGGAGGGGCGACAGGTAGAGTGTGGACATGAGGGCTGCCTGGGCTGATATCATTGAACAACCGAGGTGGAAGCTGAGTTATAAGATGTTTTCCAACTCGGTGATGTTGGGCACGCATCAATTACCTTTTGCCGCGCTTGACACTTTCTCCCAAGAACGGTGTTCGTCACGCTGACTTGATTACAACAGCCAAGAAAACAAAACGTCTTTCTTCACAATTCTCTTTTTCAATACCGGTACTGGTGCCTCCCTCACCCTGATCATGTTCTGCTTTCAAATTTCGAGTTTTTGCCCTCCCTATGGCAGGGATGCCTGGCAGGTGCTGTGCGCCCCTGCTGCGCACTGCGCTCTCCTCACCTCATCAGTCCTTTACTCCCTTAAATATGGACATATGGTAGCAAAAACTAGTGCTACGGCCGAACGGGTGGCTTCCTTAATCCATGCCCCAGGACGTGTCGCTTTTTATGAATCCCTGATATAATCACATATAATCTTACACCTGCCTGGACTGCCCACCCTGTTGCCAGCCTCCCGTACCTTACCCCCTGCCTTGTGGTCCTTCCATACTGCCGGCGTCCCATACATTTCCCCACCTGCCCGACTGCGCCCGCCATGTCCCAGCGGCCCATCCAATGCCACCTGCCCGGCTGCACCTCCCCTGCTCCCCCGCCTGCAGGAAACCCTCCTGTGCGTACCGTATGACAGCCGACTCCCATTCATACGTATTCGCACGCGCCAGGCAGGGCGGCTGCTGGGCCAGCGCCTGGTGCTGAGAGTGGATGAGTGGGACAGGACATCCCGGTGAGGGGGAGATGAAGCGGGGGGGTATCCTGTCCCTCTGCCTCTCGGGTACGTGTACATATTTTTGACATAGGCGTTTCATTGGGGTCCCATTCCGTAGAAGCCTTCGCATGTCAATCAGCAGCTTGGCTTTTCTTCAGCTGCATTCTGCATCTTGTTGGAAAGGTGAATCCAATAATACGACGTGATTTGAAAAATGTGGAACCTCGTCCGGCCAGCTGCAAAAGGGCTGGAGAGGGATGGGGAATGAAGTCCCCTTGCTGCGTCCAGCCCATTAAGAGATGTGACGGAAACAGGAGATGGCCATTAGATGGCCTCCGTCTTGCTCCTTTATATCCTTTATATTGCTCCTGCTTTACAGAATGATCGGGGTAAAGGACCCCGATAATTCTTTAAAGCATATAAAGGAGTTAAACGGAGGCCAGCTAATGGTCAACTCCTGTTTCAGGCTAACAGGAGGATCCCCCAGTAACCAAGGGGGATCCCCCTGTTAGACTATTTCGCCCTCAATCCCTGATCCCCTCCTCCCCGTCCTATCCTCCCACCTACCCAACCCTCTCCAATGCCCTCCTCCCTGTCCCTCTCCTCCCTGTTTGGAGGCTGAGGGCCATGCAGCCTCTCAACAGCTGCCCCCCCCTGTGTCCCCATGTCAGGTTCCCATCCGGCCACCTCGTGCGTATCCTAGGTCGATTGGGTGACCTCAAGGCGGAGGGGGATGCAGTACTGGTCCAGGTGAGGCTGCTGTTGTGGGTAGGGTTTAGGGTGAAGACCTTAGGGTATAAACCCTCAACCTTAAACCCTCAATACTTGGGTGACCTCAAGGCGGAGGGGGATGCAGTACAGGTCCAGGTGAGGCTGCTGTTGTGGGTAAGGGACAGGGTGTGGCAATTTAGGGTCGTGACGTTCGGTCTCATTGCGGTCATGACGGTCATTTTACGGTTTTCCGGTCAGAATATTACTGTTTTCTTCCCGGCTAGTCGCTGGGCGAGGCATCTATCATATATTCATGTCGGTGCTGCCCCTTCACACACCCATTGTGCTGCCCCCTGCGCTACCCCCTACGCCACCCTTCTGCACTATCCTTCTGCACTGCACCAATTCTCTTCCCCGCTGCCCTGCCCCCCCTTGCTCTGCCCCCAACGCTGCCCCCCCCCTGAAATGTCCCCCCTGCACTCCCCCTCTGCACTGCCCCCAACGCTGTCCACCCTGAAATGTCCCCCATGCACTCCCCTTCTGCACTGCCCCCAACGCTGTCCACCCTAAAATGTCCCCCCTGCACTCCCCCTCTGCACTGCCCCCAACGCTGTCCACCCTGAAATGTCCCCCCTGCACTCCCCTTCTGCACTGCCCCCAACGCTGTCCCCCCTGAAATGTCCCCCCTGCACTCCCCCTCTGCACTGCCCCCAACGCTGTCCACCCTGAAATGTCCCCCCTGCACCCTCCCTCTGCACTGCCTTCAACGCTGTCCCACCCTGAAATGTCCTCCCTGCACTCCCCTTCTGCACTGACCCCAACGCTGTCCCACCCTGAAATGTCCTCCCTGCACTCCCCTTCTGCACTGCCCCCAACGCTGTCCCACCCTGAAATGTCCCCCCTGCACTCCCCTTCTGCACTGACCCCAACGCTGTCCCACCCTGAAATGTCCCCCCTGCACTCCCCTTCTGCACTGACCCCAACGCTGTCCCACCCTGAAATGTCCTCCCTGCACTCCCCTTCTGCACTGACCCCAACGCTGTCCCACCCTGAAATGTCCTCCCTGCACTCCCCTTCTGCACTGCCCCCAACCCTGTCCCACCCTGAAATGTCCCCCCTGCACTCCCCTTCTGCACTGCCCCCAACGCTGTCCACCCTGAAATGTCCCCCATGCACTCCCCTTCTGCACTGCCCCCAACGCTATTCCCCCCTGAAATGTCCCCCCTGCAATCCCCCCTGCACTGCCCCCTAAGCTGTTCCCCTCCTGCACTCCCCCTGCACTGCCCCCCCTGCACTGCCCCCAACGCTGTTCCCCTCCTCGCTGGTGCTCAGTGTGGTATCAGGTGGCAACCCTTCTGTGACGGAGCTATGGCGGAGCTGCCACAGGTTGGTGTGGATGTGCTGAAGGTGTGGGAATGTTAGTCGGTGTGCTTGTTTGTTTGAATGTGTGTGATGGGGATGTGCTTGGATGCATCAGTGCAGGTGAATGAAGTGACAGTGAGGGTGAAGGTGCCTTCCCCTGCCTCTGCTCTGCTTCCCCCTTGCCTTGCATTGAAATATGTCCCACACAAAGTGTTTGGGCTGCTATCTCTGGGCTTGATTTGCCCACATCTTTATTTTGAATGCACTCTTTTGGCGTTTTGACCATTTGAGATTATGACGCGCTCGGGTGGCGTGTTCAAATTTGAATTCATAGTGTGCTCGGGTGGCGTGTTCAAATATGAATTCATAATGCGCTCGCGTGGCGTGTTCAAATTTGATTTCATAATGCGCCCAGGTTGCGGACGCCTCTGAGTGGCAGACACCTCACGTGGAGCGTGCAGCCCGCCGGAACCTGACAGGGCGGGACTACTTTGTGTGCAGGTAGGGGCTGCGTGCCATGATGTTGCCTCACGCCTTGCAGAGTGGATGGCAAATGCAGGGCGGACAGCCAGCTTGGTGGAGGGCTGGAGGGGCGGAGCAGGGCAAATGTAGAGCATGGCAAATCTGAGCCCTGCCACTCAGCCCACAGCTGTATCCCTAGTAGATTCCTCCTCCTGCCGCTCCTAGCTGCTCCTGGTGCTGTTTGTGTGTCTGTGACTGTTGCCTCTGGCTGGCCCTACCTCTCCCTTTGCGGTAGAACGTCCCTTTGCTGTCGCATCACCGTAGGCCAATTGTGTCGTTGGGGCAGGTGCAGGATCCCTGAAGGATCTTGCTTATGCTCACATCCGTTAAAAACCTGATTTAATGGATCCAATTTAAAAATTAAATCAGCAAAAAGCATGGGTCATAACTCATACGGAGAACCAGCATGGCCAAATGACCTTTTATACATATTTGGGGGGCTCAGATTGGCAATAGTCTCCGAGATAGAATCAGTTTGGGACTACAGTATCATCACTGCCCGTTTATAAAGAGTTGGGTGAAAACGTCCGTCAGAAAATTCGGCGCTTTAAACTGCGGTCATCCTACTCCTTAAGCTTGCACAAGCAGTTCACAATTAGGTAGAGGGTCCTGCCCTTAGAAAGTGTAACCAGTGTTGGGAGGTCCGGTTTTGGAGCAAAACCAAATATGCTAGCACTGAACCGGAGACGACTCGCAAGTCTTCAGAGGGGGCAAACTGACGGTTTGGAGCGCAGTGAACAGCCCAATAGCCGCTGGTCAAAGGGGTGCTCCAGGTAACCGAGGAGCATCAGAAGCTAAAGCGGAGGTTAGGGTGGGTGGGTTCGAAAGTTAGAGGGGCTTCAAACTCAGACGTAAGAGGAAAAAACTTTTCCGACTAATGTTCTTTCAAGAGCTTAGCTCCTTTACGCCCCATATAGGGGTTTAGGGTTACAATCAAGCATTTCCACTCTTTTAGCCCCCCAAATCTTTCAGGTTTGTGCATTACTATGCTCTAACCTTGCTTGTTCCCTGTTGTAATTTTTGGAACTTTTGCTCAGACACGATAGAAGCTTTTGCTCTAAAGTTGTTTTGTTAACAGAATAAAATTTAATATAAATTTTAGGTGTTAATCGTAAATTGTCTAAACACATAGTTCTTTGTTTTTCAATTTGTTCTAAGAAAATATCTTGTAATGTCTTTTCATAATTCGTTTTTTCAGATGATTTTTCTAAAACTTTACTTACACGTTCGTTAATTTTTGTGTGTGCCGCAGCATTGACGGTTGCTGTGACGGTTGCTGGCCTTGTTGCATCGGCTGTTGCTGTGACGATTGCTGGCTTTAATGTTGCGACTGATGCTGCGACGTTTGTTGTATCGGTTGCTGGCCTGTTCCTATGACTGTTGCTCTTGGCTGGCCTGGGTACTGGTTCTGGCCCTGTGACGGTTACTCCTGGCTGGCCCTACGTATCCCTCCGCGATAGAGCGCCCTTTTGCCGGATTAAAGCTCACATAACTTCACGTACATGCCGCAGCATTGATCCACCGGGCTGCACAGACGTTGACGACGCCCTGCACGTGCGCCGCCTGCCTGCGGGGAACGACGAGCGCGGGGCCAGGAGAGGGCTGGTCGAGGTTGGCGTGCATATTGCGGATGTCAGCTACTTCGTGCGCCCAGGGAGTATGCTAGACGGAGAGGCGCGGGACAGATGTACTTCGGTGTACCTCGTGGACAGGTAGGATGTACTTAAGTGTACCTCGTGGACAGGTATGATGTACTTAAGTTTACCTGATGGACAGGTATGATGTACTTCAGGTTACCTTCTGGACAGGTAGGATGTACTTCATTGTACCTCATATACTTGTAGGATGTACTTCAGTGTATAGCATGGACAGGTGGGATGTACCTCAGTTGTTCAGTGTACCTCCTGGCTAGGTAGGCTGAACCTGAACCCTCACCCTCACGTGCATGCCACCACCACCATCACCATCACCACCCCATGTAGGCGGCTGGACATGTTGCCCTCCCTTCTGTCGGAGCAGCTGTGCTCCTTGCGCTCCGGAGCCGAGCGCCTGGCGGTTTCGGTGATCTGGACCCTGCGCGAGGATACCCTGGAGGTGGTTGATATGTGGATGGGGCGCACCGTCATCTCATCCCGGCACCAGCTCTCCTACCAGCAGGTGGGAGGGACGGAACGGAAGCCGCCACCAGTCCCTGCAATTAGGGTACAGGATTCAGGGTCCAGCCGCCCTTATATCCATTTTGGCAGGCCCGCAGATCTGCACACGGCAGGCCCATCGTTTTATGCACCCTGAGCGTGATAGCCACGAAGCAGCGCCGTGTCAGGTTAAGCAGCAGGCTCATGAAGAGAGAATTGTAAAATGGTTTTGTGGGGCCTTGATTTCCTCAGCACCGCCCCTCCCCCCCCCTCCATATGTCTGTCTCTCTTGGCAGGCCCAGGACGTGCATGATGGCAGGCGGCCTGCGCCTGGCGACCGGCTCCCTGCTGCCGACACGGAGCAGCTGCGCGACAGCCTCGGGGTCCTGATGGCTGTCACGGACAAGCTCAGGGCACGCAGGTGAATCCAAGACGCCCTGGGAATAAACATGATTCAAATGGAAACACAGCTTGGCGACCCAAAGAAACGACCAGTGTTGGATATATGCTGATGTCCAGCTTCATTGGATGGCTTTTCCAGCTTCATTGAATGGCTTTTCCAGCTTCATTGGATGGCTTTTCCAGCTTCATTGGATGGCTTTTCCAGCTTCATTGGATGGCTTTTCCAGCTTCATTGGATGGCTTTTCCAGCTTCATTGCATGGCTTTTCCAGCTTCATTGCATGGCTTTTCCAGCTTCATTGGATGGCTTTTCCAGCTTCATTGGATGGCTTTTCCAGCTTCATTGGATGGCTTTTCCAGCTTCATTGGATGGCTTTTCCAGCTTCATTGGATGGCTTTTCCAGCTTCATTGGATGGCTTTTCCAGCTTCATTGGATGGCTTTTCCAGCTTCATTGGATGGCTTTTCCAGCTTCATTGGATAGCTTTTCCAGCTTCATTGCATGGCTTTTCCAGCTTCATTGGATGGCTTTTCCAGCTTCATTGGATGGCTTTTCCAGCTTCATTGGATGGCTTTTCCAGCTTCATTGGATGGCTTTTCCAGCTTCATTGAATGGCTTTTCCAGCTTCATTGGATGGCTTTTCCAGCTTCATTGGATGGCTTTTCCAGCTTCGCTTAATGGCTTTTCCAGCTTCATTGGATGGCTTTTCCAGCTTCATTGGATGGCTTTTCCAGCTTCATTGGATGGCTTTTCCAGCTTCATTGGATGGCTTTTCCAGCTTCATTGAATGGCTTTTCCAGCTTCGCTTAATGGCTTTTCCAGCTTCATTGGATGGCTTTTCCAGCTTCATTGGATGGCTTTTCCAGCTTCATTGGATGGCTTTTCCAGCTTCATTGGATGGCTTTTCCAGCTTCATTGGATGGCTTTTCCAGCTTCATTGGATGGCTTTTCCAGCTTCATTGAATGGCTTTTCCAGCTTCATTGGATGGCTTTTCCAGCTTCATTGGATGGCTTTTCCAGCTTCGCTTAATGGCTTTTCCAGCTTCATTGGATGGCTTTTCCAGCTTCATTGGATGGCTTTTCCAGCTTCATTGGATGGCTTTTCCAGCTTCATTGGATGGCTTTTCCAGCTTCATTGGATGGCTTTTCCAGCTTCATTGGATGGCTTTTCCAGCTTCGCTTAATGGCTTTTCCAGCTTCATTGGATGGCTTTTCCAGCTTCATTGGATGGCTTTTCCAGCTTCATTGGATGGCTTTTCCAGCTTCATTGAATGGCTTTTCCAGCTTCATTGGATGGCTTTTCCAGCTTCATTGAATGGCTTTTCCAGCTTCATTGAATGGCTTTTCCAGCTTCATTGGATGGCTTTTCCAGCTTCATTGGATGGCTTTTCCAGCTTCATTGAATGGCTTTTCCAGCTTCATTGGATGGCTTTTCCAGCTTCATTGGATGGCTTTTCCAGCTTCATTGGATGGCTTTTCCAGCTTCATTGCATGGCTTTTCCAGCTTCATTGGATGGCTTTTCCAGCTTCATTGGATGGCTCTTCCAGCTTCATTGGATGGCTTTTCCAGCTTCATTGAATGGCTTTTCCAGCTTCATTGGATGGCTTTTCCAGCTTCGCTTAATGGCTTTTCGAGCCTTTCTAGGACCCTGCTGTATCTGTGGCACTTCATACTGCAATCCCGTACCCCGGCTAAGGTCTGCTGGTTGCCTATCACGATCACTTTTCACCTGAGCTTTCAATTTTAGACCACGAGGAGGTACAGCGTGTATGGTAACGCAGTTTCATCGTGGCAATCACCCCATGCATCAACAATCCGTTCAGACCTCTGCTAAGGTTGTGCCTGCAAAGTGCAGGTCAAACCTTCACCCAAAACTCTAAACTTGTAGAGCCTAGCCCTAAACCCTAGACCCATTAATTTGAACCCTACAATGTAACTTGCAGGCAGGAGAATGGAGCACTGGACTTGGCGGGGACGGAGATGCGGTTCAAGGTGTGTGCCTGCCTGGCTGTGTTTGCTCTCCTGGGTTGCACCCATCAAGGTAAACCTAACCTCCCACGAGGCCCTCTACTTGGAGGTGGATGCTTTGACGCTGCAACAACAGCAAACATGCTCTCTCTCCTTGCCATGATAGCACTGTGATGCATATTCCTTGCATTTATCTCTGACCTTATCCTCCCTTTCTCGATCGGATCGGATCCAATTGGATCCGGTGGGATCTGGTCGGTCTCATCTGATCTGATCAGATCTGACCCTTGTGTGTTCGCCCCTGCCTCTCCCCTGCCTTGCTTTGGCGGCCAGATGGATGAGAAAGGGGACCCCTCCACTGTGGAAGTCAAGGCGAAGATACCAATGATGGACCTGATTGCGGGTGAGGCATCGGAGGGGATCCTGGGAGCCAGGTGTTCAAGACTTTCAAGGGTTTAGGGGCTAAGGGTTTAAGGTCTGTCCTAGGTATTGCAGGCTGTGCTTGTGCACAAATGTACGCACATGAGGTGGAAAACAGCTCTGATCAGCAGAGCCGGGAGAGGGTGGGAGAGGTGATGAATGTTAGAAAGTGATGTCTTGAGCATGGCCACCACTAAGCTGTTGCGGTCGCCTCACTTGTTCAGGAGAGTTTGCTCCTGATGATGCAGCATGCTAGCAGTCCCGATGGCAACCATTAGGATGCCCATGCATTTTACACCACTCCCCTCATCAATATAAAGTCGATAGACGAATTCCATCACTTGCTAGACCCACTCCCCCTGAAATGTGTATTAATGACCCACTCGCCCCTGTTCACGCTGCTTGCCCCATGTCCCCCATCAATATTCACCGTTGACACATTCACTCCATCATTTGCTTGACCCACTGTCCCCATAATGGTTATCTCTGACACACTCATATGCTTATTTCCCAATTTACTTATCAATAGTTACCGTTGACCAGAGAGTCATTGACACACTCATTTCATAATTTGCTGGACCCATTCCACCCTTCAGGGTTTAAACTTCTACACCCTCGTTGCTTGCCCCATTTCCTCCATACAAGTTCATCATTGACAAACCCTGATTGACACACTAACTTCATCATTTGCTTGACCCACTCCCCTTGTAATCGTTATCACGACCCCCCTCACGCTGCTCGTCCCGCTCCCCGCATCGTCAGAGATGATGATATGGGCCAACGCTGAGGTGGCAGAGCGCATCGCCACCGTGTTCCCCATGTGTGCCTTGCTCCGCAACCACCCGCCTCCGAGCAGCCAGGCCTTTGACCAGGTGATGGCAGCATGAGGGTGGTCGCGATAACGATGACCTAAACTCTAAACCCTTAACCCAGAACACTTAACCCTAGCCGCCTCCAAGCAGCCAGGCCTTTGACCATGTGACGGCAGCATGGGCTGAAGGGGGGCAGGCATGCACGTCATATAGTGTGGACTGTCGCATATCCCTGGCTCCGAAACCCTCCGTGGATCTCAGCTTCACACTTCTCAGTCAGACTAAAATTCTCAAAGCTTCAGATAGTGACCTGAGTTTGTATTCACTAATTTTAGTGTTAAGGCAAGGGGTGACCACCTGACCATATGTACATCGGTTGATCGGTATGAGACAAGTCTTATTTTGGAATTCGGATTCTACCTGCTGGGCTGTTGGCTGTCGCTCATGACCGCTGACCTCCCCCCTGACCCATTACCTAGGTTCGCCCGATGCTGGAGGCAGGCGAGGGCGGAGAGGCGGGACAGCAGGGATCCTACTCGCCTGACACAGCTGCCGCGCTCGACCCCAACTCGAACAGGGAAGTAGCGCAGGCCCTGGCGGAAGCTTGCAACCGGGCGCGGGACCCTGCTGCAGCCCAGGTACGGAGTGAATGGCACGGGTGATAGAGTCAAGGGTTTAGGGTTTATGACTTCCCACGCGGGGTGTGGGGTGTCGGTTGTAGGCTTCTAAAGATGGTCAGATTTTATGCGAGCTGCCAGCTGTGAGGCGCCGAAGGCGCATGTGACCTGCGAACATGAACAGCATGGACCACTGAAAGGGTGCATCAATTGTGCAGCACCCTCCTGTGAGCTTGTTAAATGTCTGCTGGCTGGCGGCTGAAGGGCAATGAGCTGCACGACCATAGAAATAGCCACCTGTTAATCCAAACCTGAACCCAAACCCTTACCCTTAGCCCAAACCCCAAACCCTGAACCCCAAATCCAGCCATAAACGGTTAACTCTAAACCAGCCCCATAGTGGCTGCCAACTTGCCGGCAGTTGGTGGTGGTTACCTTGACATTTGAACCCCAAAGCAGGTGTCCCCAACCCTCCAACTGCCTCTGCTGCCCGCTCCCAGCTTGCCGGCAGTTGGTGGTGGTTACCTTGACATTTGAACCCCAAAGCAGGTGCCCCCAACCCTCCAACTGCCTCTGCTGCCCACTCCCAGCTTGCCGGCAGTTGGTGGTGGTTACCTTGACATTTGAACCCCAAAGCAGGTGTCCCCAAACCTCCAACTGCCTCTGCTGCCCACTCCCAGCTTGCCGGCAGTTGGTTGTGGTTACCTTGACATTTGAACCCCAAAGCCGGTGTCCCCAACCCTCCAACTGCCTCTGCTGCCCACTCCCAGCTTGCCGGCAGTTGGTGGTGGTTGCCTTGACATTTGAACCCCAAAGCCGGTGTCCCCAACCCTCCAACTGCCTCTTCTGCCCGCTCCCAGCTTGCTGGCAGTTGGTTGTGGTTACCTTGACATTTGAACCCCAAAGCAGGTGTCCCCAACCCTCCAACTGCCTCTGCTGCCCACTCCCAGCATGCTGGCAGTTGGTTGTGGTTACCTTGACATTTGAACCTCAAAGCCGGTGTCCCCAACCCTCCAACTGCCTCTGCTGCCCACTCCCAGCTTGCCAGCAGTTGGTGGTGGTCACCTTTGACATTTGAACCTCAAAGCCGGTGTCCCCAACCCTCCAACTGCCTCCTCTGCTCGCTCCCAACATCGTAGCTGATCCGTTCCATGTTGACACGAGCGATGAGTGAGGCCAAGTACTTCAGCACTGGGAGCGCCACGCCCGGAAGCCCCCTGGCCTACCACTACGGGCTGGCCCTGCCCTACTACACACATTTCACATCACCAATCAGGAGGTATGAGCCCGTAGGGTGCTCTTAAAGCCTAAGCTCTGAACCCTTAGCTCTTCCCTACTACACACATGTCACGTCACCAATCAGGAGGTATGAGCACGTAGGGTGCTCTTAAAGCCTAAGCTCTGAACCCTTAGCTCTTCCTTACTACACACATGTCACGTCACCAATCAGGAGGTATGAGCACGTAGGGTGCTCTTAAAGCCTAAGCTCTGAACCCTTAGCCCTGCCCTACTACACACATGTCACGTCACCAATCAGGAGGTATGAGCACGTAGGGTGCTCTTAAAGCCTAAGCTCTGAACCCTTAGCTCTTCCTTACTACACACATGTCACATCACCAATCAGGAGGTATGAGCACGTAGGGTGCTCTTAAAGCCTAAGCTCTGAACCCTTAGCTCTTCCTTACTAAACACATGTCACGTCACCAATCAGGAGGTATGAGCACGTGGGGTGCTCTTAAAGCCTAAGCTCTGAACCCTTAGCCCTGCCCTACTACACACATGTCACGTCACCAATCAGGAGGTATGAGCACGTAGGGTGCTCTTAAAGCCTAAGCTCTGAACCCTTAGCTCTTCCTTACTACACACATGTCACGTCACCAATCAGGAGGTATGAGCACGTAGGGTGCTCTTAAAGCCTAAGCTCTGAACCCTTAGCCCTGCCCTACTACACACATGTCACGTCACCAATCAGGAGGTATGAGCACGTAGGGTGCTCTTAAAGCCTAAGCTCTGAACCCTTAGCTCTTCCTTACTACACACATGTCACGTCACCAATCAGGAGGTATGAGCACGTACGGTGCTCTTAAAGCCTAAGCTCTGAACCCTTAGCTCTTCCTTACTACACACATTTCACGTCACCAATCAGGAGGTATGAGCACGTGGGGTGCTCTTAAAGCCTAAGCTCTGAACCCTTAGCTCTTCCTTACTACACACATGTCACGTCACCAATCAGGAGGTATGAGCACGTAGGGTGCTCTTAAAGCCTAAGCTCTGAACCCTTAGCTCTTCCTTACTACACACATTTCACATCACCAATCAGGAGGTATGAGCACGTAGGGTGCTCTTAAAGCCTAAGCTCTGAACCCTTAGCTCTTCCTTACTACACACATTTCACATCACCAATAAGGAGGTATGAGCACGTAGGGTGCTCTTAAAGCCTAAGCTCTGAACCCTTAGCTCTTCCTTACTACACACATGTCACGTCACCAATCAGGAGGTATGAGCACGTAGGGTGCTCTTAAAGCCTAAGCTCTGAACCCTTAGCTCTTCCTTACTACACACATGTCACGTCACCAATCAGGAGGTATGAGCACGTAGGGTGCTCTTAAAGCCTAAGCTCTGAACCCTTAGCTCTTCCCTACTACACACATGTCACGTCACCAATCAGGAGGTATGAGCACGTAGGGTGCTCTTAAAGCCTAAGCTCTGAACCCTTAGCTCTTCCTTACTACACACATGTCACGTCACCAATCAGGAGGTATGAGCACGTAGGGTGCTCTTAAAGCCTAAGCTCTGAACCCTTAGCTCTTCCCTACTACACACATTTCACGTCACCAATCAGGAGGTATGAGCACGTGGGGTGCTCTTAAAGCCTAAGCTCTGAACCCTTAGCCCTGCCCTACTACACACATTTCACATCACCAATCAGGAGGTATGAGCACGTGGGGTGCTCTTAAAGCCTAAGCTCTGAACCCTTAGCCCTGCCCTACTACACACATTTCACATCACCAATCAGGAGGTATGAGCACGTGGGGTGCTCTTAAAGCCTAAGCTCTGACCCCTTAGCTCTTCCTTACTACACACATTTCACATCACCAATCAGGAGGTATGAGCACGTGGGGTGCTCTTAAAGCCTAAGCTCTGAACCCTTAGCTCTTCCCTACTACACACATTTCACATCACCAATCAGGAGGTATGAGCACGTGGGGTGCTCTTAAAGCCTAAGCTCTGAACCCTTAGCCCTGCCCTACTACACACATTTCACATCACCAATCAGGAGGTATGAGCACGTGGGGTGCTCTTAAAGCCTAAGCTTTGAACCCTTAGCCCTGCCCTACTACACACATTTCACATCACCAATCAGGAGGTATGAGCACGTGGGGTGCTCTTAAAGCCTAAGCTCTGAACCCTTAGCTCTTCCTTACTACACACATTTCACATCACCAATCAGGAGGTATGAGCACGTGGGGTGCTCTTAAAGCCTAAGCTCTGAACCCTTAGCTCTTCCATACTACACACATTTCACATCACCAATCAGGAGGTATGAGCACGTGGGGTGCTCTTAAAGCCTAAGCTCTGAACCCTTAGCCCTGCCCTACTACACACATTTCACGTCACCAATCAGGAGGTATGAGCACGTAGGGTGCTCTTAAAGCCTAAGCTCTGAACCCTTAGCTCTTCCCTACTACACACATTTCACATCACCAATCAGGAGGTATGAGCACGTAGGGTGCTCTTAAAGCCTAAGCTCTGAACCCTTAGCTCTTCCCTACTACACACATTTCACGTCACCAATCAGGAGGTATGAGCACGTAGGGTGCTCTTAAAGCCTAAGCTCTGAACCCTTAGCTCTTCCTTACTACACACATGTCACGTCACCAATCAGGAGGTATGAGCACGTAGGGTGCTCTTAAAGCCTAAGCTCTGAACCCTTAGCTCTTCCTTACTACACACATGTCACGTCACCAATCAGGAGGTATGAGCACGTAGGGTGCTCTTAAAGCCTAAGCTCTGAACCCTTAGCTCTTCCTTACTACACACATGTCACGTCACCAATCAGGAGGTATGAGCACGTAGGGTGCTCTTAAAGCCTAAGCTCTGAACCCTTAGCTCTTCCTTACTACACACATGTCACGTCACCAATCAGGAGGTATGAGCACGTAGGGTGCTCTTAAACCCTACACCCTACACCCTAAACCCTAAGCCCTGCCCTACGACACACATGTCGCGTCACCAATCAGGAGGTATGAGCACGTGGGGTGCTCTTAAAGCCTACACCCTAAATTGCGCGCTGGGGGCCGCGGGCCTTCTGCCAGATGTGGGATAATGTGGAGTGGCGAATTTATGCTGGACAGGTACTATTTGATATATGCGGCGGGCCTTTGTCACTCGCGAGATCTTCTCTCCCACAAAGGCTGCCTGTAGATTTTATCTGAGCCAGATGGCCCTCCTTGAAATGCAAGGTCAACCTTTTACATATAATTGCCGGTGGAGCCTGGGGCTGACGTTGTTGAGGACCAGGGGGGGCGGTCTGCTCTGCTGGAGTACCGTATGGATCTAGAAGTTCATTTGCCTCTCGGGATTCGTCCTTCGCGATCCATGGCATTTTCTTTTCGTCATTGATGTCTGCTGCCTGCTGCCTGCTGCCTGCTGCCTGCTGCCTGCTGCCTACGTCCTGTCGCCCCTGTGGATAAGCTGCTGCCGACCTCGAAAACCTGCCTTCTTTTATTCTTTATAAATAATTCGGCATTCCGTAGATTTAGATACCGTAGATTTAGGTACCAATACCGTATACAGTGTACCTCATGAAGTAATAGATGTTCATTCTTACCCATAATAATAAAAATTAAATTTAGGGTACCGTACGTACAAGAAGCTTCACTGACATATGCCCCCTCGCATTTCTTGCTTTCTGCTTCTAGGTATGCCGACGTCGTGGTGCACCGACAGCTCCTCGCCGCACTCGCCATCCAGCAGGCCCACCTAGGCGACGGCACCTCTGACCCCTCAGATCTCCCCAGTAGCTTGTTGGACAGCGCTGCTGTGCCGCCCGCTGCCGCTGTGCTGCCTGCTGCCCTGGCGGTAATGAGCCACGCTGAGCTTTCCCGAGCCGCTGACCGGATGAATGAGCGCCACCGCTGTGCCAAGGCCGCTCAGAAGCAATGCACTGAGCTCTTCATGCTGGACCTTTTGCACAAACAGCCGCATGTGGAGAGTGCACTGGTGGTGGAAGTGCAGGTGAGGAGGGGGAGGGAGATGGAAGCAAAGGGGGCGGGGGGGTACACTTAAGGGAGGGATGCAAGAGAGGGGTGGGGGGAGCAACGGGGTGAGGGAGATGGAAGCAAAGAGGGGGGGGTCACCCCTTTGGGAGGGATGCAAGAAGGGGGTGAGGGGAGCAACGGGGTGAGGGAGATGGAAGCAAAGAGGGGGGGGTCACACTTATGGGAGGGATGCAAGAAGGTGGGGGGAGCAACGGGGTGAGGGAGATGGAAGCAAAGAGGGGGGGCGTCACACTAAAGGGAGGGATGCAAGAGGGTGGGGGGAGAAACGGGGTGGGGGAGATGGAAGCAAAGAGGGGGGGTCATACTTAAGGGAGGGATGCAAGAAGGTGGGGGGAGCAACGGGGTGAGGGAGATGGAAGCAAAGAGGGGGGGTCACACTTATGGGAGGGATGCAAGAGGGTGGGGGGAGCAACGGGGTGAGGGAGATGGAAGCAAAGAGGGGGGGTCACACTTATGGGAGGGATGCAAAAGGGTGGGGGGAGCAACGGGGTGAGGGAGATGGAAGCAAAGAGGGGGGGTCATACTAAAGGGAGGGATGCAAGAAGGTGGGGGGAGCAACGGGGTGAGGGAGATGGAATCAAAGAGGGGGGGTCACACTTATGGGAGGGATGCAAGAGGGTGGGGGGAGCAACGGGGTGAGGGAGATGGAAGCAAAGAGGGGGGGTCACACTTATGGGAGGGATGCAAGAAGGTGGGGGGAGCAACGGGGTGAGGGAGATGGAAGCAAAGAGGGGGGGGTCACACTTATGGGAGGGATGCAAGAAGGTGGGGGGAGCAACGGGGTGAGGGAGATGGAAGCAAAGAGGGGGGGGTCACACTTATGGGAGGGATGCAAGAAGGTGGGGGGAGCAACGGGGTGAGGGAGATGGAAGCAAAGAGGGGGGGGGGGTCACACTAAAGGGAGGGATGCAAGAGGGTGGGGGGAGCAACGGGGTGAGGGAGATGGAATCAAAGAGGGGGGGTCACACTTATGGGAGGGATGCAAGAGGGTGGGGGGAGCAACAGGGTGAGGGAGATGGAATCAAAGAGGGGGGGGTCACACTTATGGGAGGGATGCAAGAGGGTGGGGGGAGCAACGGGGTGAGGGAGATGGAAGCAAAGAGGGGGGGTCACACTAAAGGGAGGGATGCAAGAAGGTGGGGGGAGCAACGGGGGGAGGGAGATGGAATCAAAGAGGGGGGGGTCATACTAAAGGGAGGGATGCAAGAAGGTGGGGGGGGGCAACGGGGTGAGGGAGATGGAAGCAAAGAGGGGGGGGGTCATACTAAAGGGAGGGATGCAAGAAGGTGGGGGGAGCAACGGGGTGAGGGAGATGGAAAGAAAGAGGGGGGGTCATACTAAAGGGAGGGATGCAAGAAGGTGGGGGGAGCAACGGGGTGAGGGAGATGGAAGCAAAGAGGGGGGGTCATACTTAAGGGAGGGATGCAAGAAGGTGGGGGGAGCAACGGGGTGAGGGAGATGGAAGCAAAGAGGGGGGGTCACACTAAAGGGATGGATGCAAGAAGGTGGGGGGAGCAACGGGGTGAGGGAGATGGAAGCAAAGAGGGGGGGGGTCATACTAAAGGGAGGGATGCAAGAAGGTGGGGGGAGCAACGGGGTGAGGGAGATGGAAGCAAAGAGGGGGGGGTCACACTTATGGGAGGGATGCAAGAAGGTGGGGGGAGCAACGGGGTGAGGGAGATGGAAGCAAAGAGGGGGGGGGTCACACTAAAGGGAGGGATGCAAGAGGGTGGGGGGAGCAACGGGGTGAGGGAGATGGAAGCAAAGAGGGGGGGTCACACTTATGGGAGGGATGCAAGAGGGTGGGGGGAGCAACAGGGTGAGGGAGATGGAATCAAAGAGGGGGGGGTCACACTTATGGGAGGGATGCAAGAGGGTGGGGGGAGCAACGGGGTGAGGGAGATGGAAGCAAAGAGGGGGGGTCACACTAAAGGGAGGGATGCAAGAAGGTGGGGGGAGCAACGGGGGGAGGGAGATGGAATCAAAGAGGGGGGGGTCATACTAAAGGGAGGGATGCAAGAAGGTGGGGGGGGGCAACGGGGTGAGGGAGATGGAAGCAAAGAGGGGGGGGTCATACTAAAGGGAGGGATGCAAGAAGGTGGGGGGAGCAACGGGGTGAGGGAGATGGAAAGAAAGAGGGGGGGTCATACTAAAGGGAGGGATGCAAGAAGGTGGGGGGAGCAACGGGGTGAGGGAGATGGAAGCAAAGAGGGGGGGTCATACTTAAGGGAGGGATGCAAGAAGGTGGGGGGAGCAACGGGGTGAGGGAGATGGAAGCAAAGAGGGGGGGGTCACACTTATGGGAGGGATGCAAGAGGGTGGGGGGAGCAACGGGGTGAGGGAGATGGAAGCAAAGAGGGGGGGGGTCATACTTAAGGGAGGGATGCAAGAAGGTGGGGGGAGCAACGGGGTGAGGGAGATGGAAGCAAAGAGGGGGGGGTCACACTTATGGGAGGGATGCAAGAAGGGGGTGGGGGGAGCAACGGGGTGAGGGAGATGGAAGCAAAGAGGGGGGGGTCATACTTAAGGGAGGGATGCAAGAAGGTGGGGGGAGCAACGGGGTGAGGGAGATGGAAGCAAAGAGGGGGGGGTCACACTTATGGGAGGGATGCAAGAAGGGGGTGGGGGGAGCAACGGGGTGAGGGAGATGGAAGCAAAGAGGGGGGGGGGGGGAGCAACGGGGTGAGGGAGATGGAAGCAAAGAGGGGGGGGGTCACACTAAAGGGATGGATGCAAGAAGGTGGGGGGAGCAACGGGGTGAGGGAGATGGAAGCAAAGAGGGGGGGGGTCATACTTAAGGGAGGGATGCAAGAAGGTGGGGGGAGCAACGGGGTGAGGGAGATGGAAGCAAAGAGGGGGGGGGTCATACTTAAGGGAGGGATGCAAGAAGGTGGGGGGAGCAACGGGGTGAGGGAGATGGAAGCAAAGAGGGGGGGGTCACACTTATGGGAGGGATGCAAGAAGGGGGTGGGGGGAGCAACGGGGTGAGGGAGATGGAAGCAAAGAGGGGGGGGTCACACTTATGGGAGGGATGCAAGAAGGTGGGGGGAGCAACGGGGGGAGGGAGATGGAATCAAAGAGGGGGGGCGTCACACTAAAGGGAGGGATGCAAGAAGGTGGGGGGAGCAACAGGGTGAGGGAGATGGAAGCAAAGAGGGGGGGGTCACACTTATGGGAGGGATGCAAGAAGGGGGTGGGGGGAGCAACGGGGTGAGGGAGATGGAAGCAAAGAGGGGGGGGTCACACTTATGGGAGGGATGCAAGAAGGTGGGGGGAGCAACGGGGTGAGGGAGATGGAATCAAAGAGGGGGGGGTCACACTTATGGGAGGGATGCAAGAGGGTGGGGGGAGCAACGGGGTGAGGGAGATGGAAGCAAAGAGGGGGGGTCACACTAAAGGGAGGGATGCAAGAAGGTGGGGGGAGCAACGGGGGGAGGGAGATGGAATCAAAGAGGGGGGGGTCATACTAAAGGGAGGGATGCAAGAAGGTGGGGGGGGGCAACGGGGTGAGGGAGATGGAAGCAAAGAGGGGGGGGTCATACTAAAGGGAGGGATGCAAGAAGGTGGGGGGAGCAACAGGGTGAGGGAGATGGAAAGAAAGAGGGGGGGTCATACTAAAGGGAGGGATGCAAGAAGGTGGGGGGAGCAACGGGGTGAGGGAGATGGAAGCAAAGAGGGGGGGTCATACTTAAGGGAGGGATGCAAGAAGGTGGGGGGAGCAACGGGGTGAGGGAGATGGAAGCAAAGAGGGGGGGTCACACTAAAGGGATGGATGCAAGAAGGTGGGGGGAGCAACGGGGTGAGGGAGATGGAAGCAAAGAGGGGGGGGGTCATACTAAAGGGAGGGATGCAAGAAGGTGGGGGGAGCAACGGGGTGAGGGAGATGGAAGCAAAGAGGGGGGGGTCACACTTATGGGAGGGATGCAAGAAGGTGGGGGGAGCAACGGGGTGAGGGAGATGGAAGCAAAGAGGGGGGGGTCACACTAAAGGGAGGGATGCAAGAGGGTGGGGGGAGCAACGGGGTGAGGGAGATGGAATCAAAGAGGGGGGGTCACACTTATGGGAGGGATGCAAGAGGGTGGGGGGAGCAACAGGGTGAGGGAGATGGAATCAAAGAGGGGGGGGTCACACTTATGGGAGGGATGCAAGAGGGTGGGGGGAGCAACGGGGTGAGGGAGATGGAAGCAAAGAGGGGGGGTCACACTAAAGGGAGGGATGCAAGAAGGTGGGGGGAGCAACGGGGGGAGGGAGATGGAATCAAAGAGGGGGGGGTCATACTAAAGGGAGGGATGCAAGAAGGTGGGGGGGGGCAACGGGGTGAGGGAGATGGAAGCAAAGAGGGGGGGGTCATACTAAAGGGAGGGATGCAAGAAGGTGGGGGGAGCAACGGGGTGAGGGAGATGGAAAGAAAGAGGGGGGGTCATACTAAAGGGAGGGATGCAAGAAGGTGGGGGGAGCAACGGGGTGAGGGAGATGGAAGCAAAGAGGGGGGGTCATACTTAAGGGAGGGATGCAAGAAGGTGGGGGGAGCAACGGGGTGAGGGAGATGGAAGCAAAGAGGGGGGGATCACACTTATGGGAGGGATGCAAGAGGGTGGGGGGAGCAACGGGGTGAGGGAGATGGAAGCAAAGAGGGGGGGTCACACTTCTGCGGTGAGGGAGATGGAAGCAAAGAGGGGGGGTCACACTTATGGGAGGGATGCAAGAGGGTGGGGGGAGCAACGGGGTGAGGGAGATGGAAGCAAAGAGGGGGGGGGGGAGCAACGGGGTGAGGGAGATGGAAGCAAAGAGGGGGGGGGTCACACTAAAGGGATGGATGCAAGAAGGTGGGGGGAGCAACGGGGTGAGGGAGATGGAAGCAAAGAGGGGGGGGGTCATACTAAAGGGAGGGATGCAAGAAGGTGGGGGGAGCAACGGGGTGAGGGAGATGGAAGCAAAGAGGGGGGGGTCATACTTAAGGGAGGGATGCAAGAAGGTGGGGGGAGCAACGGGGTGAGGGAGATGGAAGCAAAGAGGGGGGGGTCACACTTATGGGAGGGATGCAAGAAGGGGGTGGGGGGAGCAACGGGGTGAGGGAGATGGAAGCAAAGAGGGGGGGGTCACACTTATGGGAGGGATGCAAGAAGGTGGGGGGAGCAACGGGGGGAGGGAGATGGAATCAAAGAGGGGGGGCGTCACACTAAAGGGAGGGATGCAAGAAGGTGGGGGGAGCAACAGGGTGAGGGAGATGGAAGCAAAGAGGGGGGGGGTCACACTTATGGGAGGGATGCAAGAAGGTGGGGGGAGCAACGGGGTGAGGGAGATGGAATCAAAGAGGGGGGGGTCACACTTATGGGAGGGATGCAAGAGGGTGGGGGGAGCAACGGGGTGAGGGAGATGGAAGCAAAGAGGGGGGGCGTCACACTAAAGGGAGGGATGCAAGAGGGTGGGGGGAGCAACGGGGTGAGGGAGATGGAATCAAAGAGGGGGGGTCACACTTATGGGAGGGATGCAAGAGGGTGGGGGGAGCAACAGGGTGAGGGAGATGGAAGCAAAGAGGGGGGGGTCACACTTATGGGAGGGATGCAAGAGGGTGGGGGGAGCAACGGGGTGAGGGAGATGGAAGCAAAGAGGGGGGGTCACACTAAAGGGAGGGATGCAAGAAGGTGGGGGGAGCAACGGGGGGAGGGAGATGGAATCAAAGAGGGGGGGGTCATACTAAAGGGAGGGATGCAAGAAGGTGGGGGGGGGCAACGGGGTGAGGGAGATGGAAGCAAAGAGGGGGGGGTCATACTAAAGGGAGGGATGCAAGAAGGTGGGGGGAGCAACGGGGTGAGGGAGATGGAAAGAAAGAGGGGGGGTCATACTAAAGGGAGGGATGCAAGAAGGTGGGGGGAGCAACGGGGTGAGGGAGATGGAAGCAAAGAGGGGGGGTCATACTAAAGGGAGGGATGCAAGAAGGTGGGGGGAGCAACGGGGTGAGGGAGATGGAAGCAAAGAGGGGGGGGTCACACTTATGGGAGGGATGCAAGAGGGTGGGGGGAGCAACGGGGTGAGGGAGATGGAAGCAAAGAGGGGGGGTCACACTTCTGCAGTGAGGGAGATGGAAGCAAAGAGGGGGGGTCACACTTATGGGAGGGATGCAAGAGGGTGGGGGGAGCAACGGGGTGAGGGAGATGGAAGCAAAGAGGGGGGGGGGGGGGAGCAACGGGGTGAGGGAGATGGAAGCAAAGAGGGGGGGGTCACACTAAAGGGATGGATGCAAGAAGGTGGGGGGAGCAACGGGGTGAGGGAGATGGAAGCAAAGAGGGGGGGGGTCATACTAAAGGGAGGGATGCAAGAAGGTGGGGGGAGCAACGGGGTGAGGGAGATGGAAGCAAAGAGGGGGGGGTCATACTTAAGGGAGGGATGCAAGAAGGTGGGGGGAGCAACGGGGTGAGGGAGATGGAAGCAAAGAGGGGGGGGTCACACTTATGGGAGGGATGCAAGAAGGGGGTGGGGGGAGCAACGGGGTGAGGGAGATGGAAGCAAAGAGGGGGGGGTCACACTTATGGGAGGGATGCAAGAAGGTGGGGGGAGCAACGGGGTGAGGGAGATGGAAGCAAAGAGGGGGGGTCACACTTATGGGAGGGATGCAAGAAGGTGGGGGGAGCAACGGGGGGAGGGAGATGGAATCAAAGAGGGGGGGGTCATACTAAAGGGAGGGATGCAAGAAGGTGGGGGGGGGCAACGGGGTGAGGGAGATGGAAGCAAAGAGGGGGGGGTCATACTAAAGGGAGGGATGCAAGAAGGTGGGGGGAGCAACGGGGTGAGGGAGATGGAAAGAAAGAGGGGGGGTCATACTAAAGGGAGGGATGCAAGAAGGTGGGGGGAGCAACGGGGTGAGGGAGATGGAAGCAAAGAGGGGGGGTCATACTTAAGGGAGTGATGCAAGAAGGTGGGGGGAGCAACGGGGTGAGGGAGATGGAAGCAAAGAGGGGGGGATCACACTTATGGGAGGGATGCAAGAGGGTGGGGGGAGCAACGGGGTGAGGGAGATGGAAGCAAAGAGGGGGGGTCACACTTCTGCGGTGAGGGAGATGGAAGCAAAGAGGGGGGGTCACACTTATGGGAGGGATGCAAGAGGGTGGGGGGAGCAACGGGGTGAGGGAGATGGAAGCAAAGAGGGGGGGGGGGAGCAACGGGGTGAGGGAGATGGAAGCAAAGAGGGGGGGGGTCACACTAAAGGGATGGATGCAAGAAGGTGGGGGGAGCAACGGGGTGAGGGAGATGGAAGCAAAGAGGGGGGGGGTCATACTAAAGGGAGGGATGCAAGAAGGTGGGGGGAGCAACGGGGTGAGGGAGATGGAAGCAAAGAGGGGGGGGTCATACTTAAGGGAGGGATGCAAGAAGGTGGGGGGAGCAACGGGGTGAGGGAGATGGAAGCAAAGAGGGGGGGGTCACACTTATGGGAGGGATGCAAGAAGGGGGTGGGGGGAGCAACGGGGTGAGGGAGATGGAAGCAAAGAGGGGGGGGTCACACTTATGGGAGGGATGCAAGAAGGTGGGGGGAGCAACGGGGGGAGGGAGATGGAATCAAAGAGGGGGGGCGTCACACTAAAGGGAGGGATGCAAGAAGGTGGGGGGAGCAACAGGGTGAGGGAGATGGAAGCAAAGAGGGGGGGGTCACACTTATGGGAGGGATGCAAGAAGGTGGGGGGAGCAACGGGGTGAGGGAGATGGAATCAAAGAGGGGGGGGTCACACTTATGGGAGGGATGCAAGAGGGTGGGGGGAGCAACGGGGTGAGGGAGATGGAAGCAAAGAGGGGGGGCGTCACACTAAAGGGAGGGATGCAAGAGGGTGGGGGGAGCAACGGGGTGAGGGAGATGGAATCAAAGAGGGGGGGTCACACTTATGGGAGGGATGCAAGAGGGTGGGGGGAGCAACAGGGTGAGGGAGATGGAAGCAAAGAGGGGGGGGTCACACTTATGGGAGGGATGCAAGAGGGTGGGGGGAGCAACGGGGTGAGGGAGATGGAAGCAAAGAGGGGGGGTCACACTAAAGGGAGGGATGCAAGAAGGTGGGGGGAGCAACGGGGTGAGGGAGATGGAAAGAAAGAGGGGGGGGTCATACTAAAGGGAGGGATGCAAGAAGGTGGGGGGGGGCAACGGGGTGAGGGAGATGGAAGCAAAGAGGGGGGGGTCATACTAAAGGGAGGGATGCAAGAAGGTGGGGGGAGCAACGGGGTGAGGGAGATGGAAAGAAAGAGGGGGGGTCATACTAAAGGGAGGGATGCAAGAAGGTGGGGGGAGCAACGGGGTGAGGGAGATGGAAGCAAAGAGGGGGGGTCATACTAAAGGGAGGGATGCAAGAAGGTGGGGGGAGCAACGGGGTGAGGGAGATGGAAGCAAAGAGGGGGGGGTCACACTTATGGGAGGGATGCAAGAGGGTGGGGGGAGCAACGGGGTGAGGGAGATGGAAGCAAAGAGGGGGGGTCACACTTCTGCAGTGAGGGAGATGGAAGCAAAGAGGGGGGGTCACACTTATGGGAGGGATGCAAGAGGGTGGGGGGAGCAACGGGGTGAGGGAGATGGAAGCAAAGAGGGGGGGGGGGGGAGCAACGGGGTGAGGGAGATGGAAGCAAAGAGGGGGGGGTCACACTAAAGGGATGGATGCAAGAAGGTGGGGGGAGCAACGGGGTGAGGGAGATGGAAGCAAAGAGGGGGGGGGGCATACTAAAGGGAGGGATGCAAGAAGGTGGGGGGAGCAACGGGGTGAGGGAGATGGAAGCAAAGAGGGGGGGGTCATACTTAAGGGAGGGATGCAAGAAGGTGGGGGGAGCAACGGGGTGAGGGAGATGGAAGCAAAGAGGGGGGGGTCACACTTATGGGAGGGATGCAAGAAGGGGGTGGGGGGAGCAACGGGGTGAGGGAGATGGAAGCAAAGAGGGGGGGGTCACACTTATGGGAGGGATGCAAGAAGGTGGGGGGAGCAACGGGGGGAGGGAGATGGAATCAAAGAGGGGGGGCGTCACACTAAAGGGAGGGATGCAAGAAGGTGGGGGGAGCAACAGGGTGAGGGAGATGGAAGCAAAGAGGGGGGGGTCACACTTATGGGAGGGATGCAAGAAGGGGGTGGGGGGAGCAACGGGGGGAGGGAGATGGAAGCAAAGAGGGGGGGGTCACACTTATGGGAGGGATGCAAGAAGGTGGGGGGAGCAACGGGGTGAGGGAGATGGAATCAAAGAGGGGGGGGTCACACTTATGGGAGGGATGCAAGAGGGTGGGGGGAGCAACGGGGTGAGGGAGATGGAAGCAAAGAGGGGGGGCGTCACACTAAAGGGAGGGATGCAAGAGGGTGGGGGGAGCAACGGGGTGAGGGAGATGGAAGCAAAGAGGGGGGGCGTCACACTAAAGGGAGGGATGCAAGAGGGTGGGGGGAGCAACGGGGTGAGGGAGATGGAAGCAAAGAGGGGGGGGGGGAGCAACGGGGTGAGGGAGATGGAAGCAAAGAGGGGGGGCGTCACACTAAAGGGATGGATGCAAGAGGGTGGGGGGAGCAACGGGGTGAGGGAGATGGAAGCAAAGAGGGGGGGGTCACACTAAAGGGAGGGATGCAAGAGGGTGGGGGGAGCAACGGGGTGAGGGAGATGGAAGCAAAGAGGGGGGGGGGGAGCAACGGGGTGAGGGAGATGGAAGCAAAGAGGGGGGGGTCACACTAAAGGGATGGATGCAAGAAGGTGGGGGGAGCAACGGGGTGAGGGAGATGGAAGCAAAGAGGGGGGGGTCATACTAAAGGGAGGGATGCAAGAAGGTGGGGGGAGCAACGGGGTGAGGGAGATGGAAGCAAAGAGGGGGGGGTCATACTAAAGGGAGGGATGCAAGAGGGTGGGGGGAGCAACGGGGTGAGGGAGATGGAAGCAAAGAGGGGGGGTCACACTAAAGGGAGGGATGCAAGAAGGGGGTGGGGGGAGCAACGGGGTGAGGGAGATGGAAGCAAAGGGGGGGGGGGGGGGGGTCACACTAAAGGGAGGGATGCAAGAGGGTGGGGGGAGCAACGGGGTGAGGGAGATGGAAGCAAAGAGGGGGGGCGTCACACTTATGGGAGGGATGCAAGAGGGTGGGGGGAGCAACGGGGTGAAGGAGATGGAAGCAAAGAGGGGGGGGGGGGGAGCAACGGGGTGAGGGAGATGGAAGCAAAGAGGGGGGGGTCACACTAAAGGGATGGATGCAAGAAGGTGGGGGGAGCAACGGGGTGAGGGAGATGGAAGCAAAGAGGGGGGGGTCATACTAAAGGGAGGGATGCAAGAAGGTGGGGGGAGCAACGGGGTGAGGGAGATGGAAGCAAAGAGGGGGGGGTCATACTAAAGGGAGGGATGCAAGAAGGTGGGGGGAGCAACGGGGTGAGGGAGATGGAAGCAAAGAGGGGGGGGTCACACTTATGGGAGGGATGCAAGAAGGGGGTGGGGGGAGCAACGGGGTGAGGGAGATGGAAGCAAAGAGGGGGGGGTCACACTTATGGGAGGGATGCAAGAAGGTGGGGGGAGCAACGGGGGGAGGGAGATGGAATCAAAGAGGGGGGGCGTCACACTAAAGGGAGGGATGCAAGAAGGTGGGGGGAGCAACAGGGTGAGGGAGATGGAAGCAAAGAGGGGGGGGTCACACTTATGGGAGGGATGCAAGAAGGGGGTGGGGGGAGCAACGGGGTGAGGGAGATGGAAGCAAAGAGGGGGGGGTCACACTTATGGGAGGGATGCAAGAAGGTGGGGGGAGCAACGGGGTGAGGGAGATGGAATCAAAGAGGGGGGGGTCACACTTATGGGAGGGATGCAAGAGGGTGGGGGGAGCAACGGGGTGAGGGAGATGGAAGCAAAGAGGGGGGGCGTCACACTAAAGGGAGGGATGCAAGAGGGTGGGGGGAGCAACGGGGTGAGGGAGATGGAAGCAAAGAGGGGGGGCGTGACACTAAAGGGAGGGATGCAAGAGGGTGGGGGGAGCAACGGGGTGAGGGAGATGGAAGCAAAGAGGGGGGGGTCACACTTATGGGAGGGATGCAAGAGGGTGGGGGGAGCAACGGGGCGAGGGAGATGGAATCAAAGAGGGGGGGGTCACACTAAAGGGAGGGATGCAAGAAGGGGGTGGGGGGAGCAACGGGGTGAGGGAGATGGAAGCAAAGGGGGGGGGGGGGGGGTCACACTAAAGGGAGGGATGCAAGAGGGTGGGGGGAGCAACGGGGTGAGGGAGATGGAAGCAAAGAGGGGGGCGTCACACTTATGGGAGGGATGCAAGAAGGTGGGGGGAGCAACGGGGTGAGGGAGATGGAAGCAAAGAGGGGGGGGTCATACTAAAGGGAGGGATGCAAGAAGGTGGGGGGAGCAACGGGGTGAGGGAGATGGAAGCAAAGAGGGGGGGGTCATACTGAAGGGAGGGATGCAAGAAGGTGGGGGAGCAACGGGGTGAGGGAGATGGAAGCAAAGGGGGGGGGGAGGGGGGTCACACTTATGGGAGGGATGCAAGAGGGTGGGGGGAGCAACGGGGTGAGGGAGATGGAAGCAAAGGGGGGGGGTAACACTAAAGGGAGGGATGCAAGAAGGGGGTGGGGGGAGCAACGGGGTGAGGGAGATGGAAGCAAAGAGGGGGGGTAACACTAAAGGGAGGGATGCAAGAAGGGGGTGGGGGGAGCAACGGGGTGAGGGAGATGGAAGCAAAGAGGGGGGGGTCACACTTATGGGAGGGATGCAAGAGGGTGGGGGGAGCAACGGGGGGAGGGAGATGGAAGCAAAGAGGGGGGGGTCACACTAAAGGGAGGGATGCAAGAAGGGGGTGGGGGGAGCAACGGGGTGAGGGAGATGGAAGCAAAGAGGGGGGGGTCACACATATGGGAGGGATGCAAGAAGGGGGTGGGGGGAGCAACGGGGGGAGGGAGATGGAAGCAAAGAGGGGGGGTCACACTTATGGGAGGGATGCAAGAGGGTGGGGGGAGCAACGGGGTGAGGGAGATGGAAGCAAAGAGGGGGGGGTCACACTAAAGGGAGGGATGCAAGAAGGGGGTGGGGGGAGCAACGGGGTGAGGGAGATGGAAGCAAAGAGGGGGGGGTCATACTAAAGGGAGGGATGCAAGAGGGTGGGGGGAGCAACGGGGTGAGGGAGATGGAAGCAAAGAGGGGGGGGTCATACTAAAGGGAGGGATGCAAGAAGGTGGGGGGAGCAACGGGGGGCTGGGAGATGGAAGCAAAGAGGGGGGGTCATACTAAAGGGAGGGATGCAAGAAGGTGGGGGGAGCAACGGGGTGAGGGAGATGGAAGCAAAGGGGGGGGGGGGGTCACACTTATGGGAGGGATGCAAGAAGGTGGGGGGAGCAACGGGGTGAGGGAGATGGAAGCAAAGAGGGGGGGGTCACACTAAAGGGAGGGATGCAAGAAGGGGGTGGGGGGAGCAACGGGGTGAGGGAGATGGATGCAAAGAGGGGGGGCGTCACACTAAAGGGAGGGATGCAAGAGGGTGGGGGGAGCAACGGGGTGAGGGAGATGGAAGCAAAGAGGGGGGGGTCACACTTATGGGAGGGATGCAAGAGGGTGGGGGGAGCAACGGGGTGAGGGAGATGGAAGCAAAGAGGGGGGGGTCACACTAAAGGGAGGGATGCAAGAAGGGGGTGGGGGGAGCAACGGGGTGAGGGAGATGGAAGCAAAGAAGGGGGGGGGTCATACTAAAGGGAGGGATGCAAGAGGGTGGGGGGAGCAACGGGGTGAGGGAGATGGAAGCAAAGAAGGGGGGTCATACTAAAGGGAGGGATGCAAGAAGGTGGGGGGAGCAACGGGGTGAGGGAGATGGAAGCAAAGAGGGGGGGGTCATACTAAAGGGAGGGATGCAAGAGGGTGGGGGGAGCAACGGGGTGAGGGAGATGGAAGCAAAGAGGGGGGGGTCACACTTATGGGAGGGATGCAAGAGGGTGGGGGGAGCAACGGGGTGAGGGAGATGGAAGCAAAGAGGGGGGGTCATACTAAAGGGAGGGATGCAAGAAGGTGGGGGGAGCAACGGGGTGAGGGAGATGGAAGCAAAGAGGGGGGGGTCACACTAAAGGGAGGGATGCAAGAGGGTGGGGGGAGCAACGGGGTGAGGGAGATGGAAGCAAAGAGGGGGGGTCACACTTATGGGAGGGATGCAAGAGGGTGGGGGGAGCAACGGGGTGAGGGAGATGGAAGCAAAGAGGGGGGGTCATACTAAAGGGAGGGATGCAAGAAGGTGGGGGGAGCAACGGGGTGAGGGAGATGGAAGCAAAGAGGGGGGGGTCATACTAAAGGGAGGGATGCAAGAAGGTGGGGGGAGCAACGGGGGGAGGGAGATGGAAGCAAAGAGGGGGGGGTCACACTTATGGGAGGGATGCAAGAAGGTGGGGGGAGCAACGGGGTGAGGGAGATGGAAGCAAAGAGGGGGGGTCATACTAAAGGGAGGGATGCAAGAAGGTGGGGGGAGCAACGGGGTGAGGGAGATGGAAGCAAAGGGGGGGGGGGGGGGGGGTCACACTTATGGGAGGGATGCAAGAAGGTGGGGGGAGCAACGGGGTGAGGGAGATGGAAGCAAAGAGGGGGGGGTCACACTAAAGGGAGGGATGCAAGAAGGGGGTGGGGGGAGCAACGGGGTGAGGGAGATGGAAGCAAAGAGGGGGGCGTCACACTTATGGGAGGGATGCAAGAAGGTGGGGGGAGCAACGGGGTGAGGGAGATGGAAGCAAAGAGGGGGGGTCATACTAAAGGGAGGGATGCAAGAAGGTGGGGGGAGCAACGGGGTGAGGGAGATGGAAGCAAAGAGGGGGGGTCACACTTATGGGAGGGATGCAAGAAGGTGGGGGGAGCAACGGGGTGAGGGAGATGGAAGCAAAGAGGGGGGGGTCATACTAAAGGGAGGGATGCAAGAAGGTGGGGGGAGCAACGGGGTGAGGGAGATGGAAGCAAAGAGGGGGGGGTCACACTTATGGGAGGGATGCAAGAAGGGGGTGGGGGGAGCAACGGGGTGAGGGAGATGGAAGCAAAGAGGGGGGGGGGGGAGCAACGGGGTGAGGGAGATGGAAGCAAAGAGGGGGGGGTCACACTAAAGGGATGGATGCAAGAAGGTGGGGGGAGCAACGGGGTGAGGGAGATGGAAGCAAAGAGGGGGGGGTCATACTTAAGGGAGGGATGCATGAAGGTGGGGGGAGCAACGGGGTGAGGGAGATGGAAGCAAAGAGGGGGGGGTCATACTAAAGGGAGGGATGCAAGAAGGTGGGGGGAGCAACGGGGTGAGGGAGATGGAAGCAAAGAGGGGGGGGTCACACTTATGGGAGGGATGCAAGAAGGGGGTGGGGGGAGCAACGGGGTGAGGGAGATGGAAGCAAAGAGGGGGGGGTCACACTTATGGGAGGGATGCAAGAAGGTGGGGGGAGCAACGGGGGGAGGGAGATGGAATCAAAGAGGGGGGGCGTCACACTAAAGGGAGGGATGCAAGAAGGTGGGGGGAGCAACAGGGTGAGGGAGATGGAAGCAAAGAGGGGGGGGTCACACTTATGGGAGGGATGCAAGAAGGGGGTGGGGGGAGCAACGGGGTGAGGGAGATGGAAGCAAAGAGGGGGGGGTCACACTTATGGGAGGGATGCAAGAAGGTGGGGGGAGCAACGGGGTGAGGGAGATGGAATCAAAGAGGGGGGGGTCACACTTATGGGAGGGATGCAAGAGGGTGGGGGGAGCAACGGGGGGAGGGAGATGGAAGCAAAGAGGGGGGGGTCACACTAAAGGGAGGGATGCAAGAGGGTGGGGGGAGCAACGGGGTGAGGGAGATGGAAGCAAAGAGGGGGGGCGTCACACTAAAGGGAGGGATGCAAGAGGGTGGGGGGAGCAACGGGGTGAGGGAGATGGAAGCAAAGAGGGGGGGGGTCACACTTATGGGAGGGATGCAAGAGGGTGGGGGGAGCAACGGGTTGAGGGTGATGGAATCAAAGAGGGGGGGGTCACACTAAAGGGAGGGATGCAAGAAGGGGGTGGGGGGAGCAACGGGGTGAGGGAGATGGAAGCAAAGGGGGGGGGGGGGGGGTCATACTAAAGGGAGGGATGCAAGAGGGTGGGGGGAGCAACGGGGTGAGGGAGATGGAAGCAAAGAGGGGGGGCGTCACACTTATGGGAGGGATGCAAGAAGGTGGGGGGAGCAACGGGGTGAGGGAGATGGAAGCAAAGAGGGGGGGGTCACACTTATGGGAGGGATGCAAGAAGGTGGGGGGAGCAACGGGGTGAGGGAGATGGAAGCAAAGGGGGGGGGGGGGGGGGGGTCACACTTATGGGAGGGATGCAAGAAGGTGGGGGGAGCAACGGGGTGAGGGAGATGGAAGCAAAGAGGGGGGGTCACACTAAAGGGAGGGATGCAAGAAGGGGGTGGGGGGAGCAACGGGGTGAGGGAGATGGAAGCAAAGAGGGGGGGGTCACACTTTTGGGAGGGATGCAAGAGGGTGGGGGGAGCAACGGGGGGAGGGAGATGGAAGCAAAGAGGGGGGGTCACACTAAAGGGAGGGATGCAAGAAGGGGGTGGGGGGAGCAACGGGGTGAGGGAGATGGAATCAAAGAGGGGGGGGTCACACTTATGGGAGGGATGCAAGAAGGGGGTGGGGGGAGCAACGGGGGGAGGGAGATGGAAGCAAAGAGGGGGGGTCACACTTATGGGAGGGATGCAAGAAGGTGGGGGGAGCAACGGGGTGAGGGAGATGGAAGCAAAGAGGGGGGGGTCACACTAAAGGGAGGGATGCAAGAAGGGGGTGGGGGGAGCAACGGGGTGAGGGAGATGGAAGCAAAGAGGGGGGGGTCATACTAAAGGGAGGGATGCAAGAGGGTGGGGGGGGGCAACGGGGTGAGGGAGATGGAAGCAAAGAGGGGGGGGGTCATACTAAAGGGAGGGATGCAAGAAGGTGGGGGGAGCAACGGGGTGAGGGAGATGGAAGCAAAGGGGGGGGGGGGGGGGGGGGGTCACACTTATGGGAGGGATGCAAGAGGGTGGGGGGAGCAACGGGGTGAGGGAGATGGAAGCAAAGAGGGGGGGTCACACTAAAGGGAGGGATGCAAGAAGGGGGTGGGGGGAGCAACGGGGTGAGGGAGATGGAAGCAAAGAGGGGGGGGTCACACTTATGGGAGGGATGCAAGAGGGTGGGGGGAGCAACGGGGGGAGGGAGATGGAAGCAAAGAGGGGGGGGTCACACTAAAGGGAGGGATGCAAGAAGGGGGTGGGGGGAGCAACGGGGTGAGGGAGATGGAAGCAAAGAGGGGGGGGTCACACTTATGGGAGGGATGCAAGAAGGGGGTGGGGGGAGCAACGGGGGGAGGGAGATGGAAGCAAAGAGGGGGGGTCACACTTATGGGAGGGATGCAAGAGGGTGGGGGGAGCAACGGGGTGAGGGAGATGGAACAAAGAGGAGGGGGTCACACTAAAGGGAGGGATGCAAGAAGGGGGTGGGGGGAGCAACGGGGTGAGGGAGATGGAAGCAAAGAGGGGGGGGTCATACTAAAGGGAGGGATGCAAGAGGGTGGGGGGAGCAACGGGGTGAGGGAGATGGAAGCAAAGAGGGGGGGGTCATACTAAAGGGAGGGATGCAAGAAGGTGGGGGGAGCAACGGGGGGAGGGAGATGGAAGCAAAGAGGGGGGGTCATACTAAAGGGAGGGATGCAAGAAGGTGGGGGGAGCAACGGGGTGAGGGAGATGGAAGCAAAGGGGGGGGGGGGGGGGGGGGGTCACACTTATGGGAGGGATGCAAGAAGGTGGGGGGAGCAACGGGGTGAGGGAGATGGAAGCAAAGAGGGGGGGTCACACTAAAGGGAGGGATGCAAGAAGGGGGTGGGGGGAGCAACGGGGTGAGGGAGATGGAAGCAAAGAGGGGGGGGTCACACTTTTGGGAGGGATGCAAGAGGGTGGGGGGAGCAACGGGGGGAGGGAGATGGAAGCAAAGAGGGGGGGTCACACTAAAGGGAGGGATGCAAGAAGGGGGTGGGGGGAGCAACGGGGTGAGGGAGATGGAATCAAAGAGGGGGGGGTCACACTTATGGGAGGGATGCAAGAAGGGGGTGGGGGGAGCAACGGGGGGAGGGAGATGGAAGCAAAGAGGGGGGGTCACACTTATGGGAGGGATGCAAGAAGGTGGGGGGAGCAACGGGGTGAGGGAGATGGAAGCAAAGAGGGGGGGGTCACACTAAAGGGAGGGATGCAAGAAGGGGGTGGGGGGAGCAACGGGGTGAGGGAGATGGAAGCAAAGAGGGGGGGGTCATACTAAAGGGAGGGATGCAAGAGGGTGGGGGGGGGCAACGGGGTGAGGGAGATGGAAGCAAAGAGGGGGGGGGTCATACTAAAGGGAGGGATGCAAGAAGGTGGGGGGAGCAACGGGGTGAGGGAGATGGAAGCAAAGGGGGGGGGGGGGGGGGGGTCACACTTATGGGAGGGATGCAAGAGGGTGGGGGGAGCAACGGGGTGAGGGAGATGGAAGCAAAGAGGGGGGGTCACACTAAAGGGAGGGATGCAAGAAGGGGGTGGGGGGAGCAACGGGGTGAGGGAGATGGAAGCAAAGAGGGGGGGGTCACACTTATGGGAGGGATGCAAGAGGGTGGGGGGAGCAACGGGGTGAGGGAGATGGAAGCAAAGAGGGGGGGCGTCACACTAAAGGGAGGGATGCAAGAGGGTGGGGGGAGCAACGGGGTGAGGGAGATGGAAGCAAAGAGGGGGGGGGTCACACTTATGGGAGGGATGCAAGAGGGTGGGGGGAGCAACGGGTTGAGGGTGATGGAATCAAAGAGGGGGGGGTCACACTAAAGGGAGGGATGCAAGAAGGGGGTGGGGGGAGCAACGGGGTGAGGGAGATGGAAGCAAAGGGGGGGGGGGGGGGGTCATACTAAAGGGAGGGATGCAAGAGGGTGGGGGGAGCAACGGGGTGAGGGAGATGGAAGCAAAGAGGGGGGGCGTCACACTTATGGGAGGGATGCAAGAAGGTGGGGGGAGCAACGGGGTGAGGGAGATGGAAGCAAAGAGGGGGGGGTCACACTTATGGGAGGGATGCAAGAAGGTGGGGGGAGCAACGGGGTGAGGGAGATGGAAGCAAAGGGGGGGGGGGGGGGGGTCACACTTATGGGAGGGATGCAAGAAGGTGGGGGGAGCAACGGGGTGAGGGAGATGGAAGCAAAGAGGGGGGGTCACACTAAAGGGAGGGATGCAAGAAGGGGGTGGGGGGAGCAACGGGGTGAGGGAGATGGAAGCAAAGAGGGGGGGGTCACACTTTTGGGAGGGATGCAAGAGGGTGGGGGGAGCAACGGGGGGAGGGAGATGGAAGCAAAGAGGGGGGGTCACACTAAAGGGAGGGATGCAAGAAGGGGGTGGGGGGAGCAACGGGGTGAGGGAGATGGAATCAAAGAGGGGGGGGTCACACTTATGGGAGGGATGCAAGAAGGGGGTGGGGGGAGCAACGGGGGGAGGGAGATGGAAGCAAAGAGGGGGGGTCACACTTATGGGAGGGATGCAAGAAGGTGGGGGGAGCAACGGGGTGAGGGAGATGGAAGCAAAGAGGGGGGGGTCACACTAAAGGGAGGGATGCAAGAAGGGGGTGGGGGGAGCAACGGGGTGAGGGAGATGGAAGCAAAGAGGGGGGGGTCATACTAAAGGGAGGGATGCAAGAGGGTGGGGGGGGGCAACGGGGTGAGGGAGATGGAAGCAAAGAGGGGGGGGGTCATACTAAAGGGAGGGATGCAAGAAGGTGGGGGGAGCAACGGGGTGAGGGAGATGGAAGCAAAGGGGGGGGGGGGGGGGGGGGGTCACACTTATGGGAGGGATGCAAGAGGGTGGGGGGAGCAACGGGGTGAGGGAGATGGAAGCAAAGAGGGGGGGTCACACTAAAGGGAGGGATGCAAGAAGGGGGTGGGGGGAGCAACGGGGTGAGGGAGATGGAAGCAAAGAGGGGGGGGTCACACTTATGGGAGGGATGCAAGAGGGTGGGGGGAGCAACGGGGGGAGGGAGATGGAAGCAAAGAGGGGGGGGTCACACTAAAGGGAGGGATGCAAGAAGGGGGTGGGGGGAGCAACGGGGTGAGGGAGATGGAATCAAAGAGGGGGGGGTCACACTTATGGGAGGGATGCAAGAAGGGGGTGGGGGGAGCAACGGGGGGAGGGAGATGGAAGCAAAGAGGGGGGGTCACACTTATGGGAGGGATGCAAGAGGGTGGGGGGAGCAACGGGGTGAGGGAGATGGAACAAAGAGGAGGGGGTCACACTAAAGGGAGGGATGCAAGAAGGGGGTGGGGGGAGCAACGGGGTGAGGGAGATGGAAGCAAAGAGGGGGGGGTCATACTAAAGGGAGGGATGCAAGAGGGTGGGGGGAGCAACGGGGTGAGGGAGATGGAAGCAAAGAGGGGGGGGTCATACTAAAGGGAGGGATGCAAGAAGGTGGGGGGAGCAACGGGGGGAGGGAGATGGAAGCAAAGAGGGGGGGTCATACTAAAGGGAGGGATGCAAGAAGGTGGGGGGAGCAACGGGGTGAGGGAGATGGAAGCAAAGGGGGGGGGGGGGGGGGGGGGGTCACACTTATGGGAGGGATGCAAGAAGGTGGGGGGAGCAACGGGGTGAGGGAGATGGAAGCAAAGAGGGGGGGTCACACTAAAGGGAGGGATGCAAGAAGGGGGTGGGGGGAGCAACGGGGTGAGGGAGATGGAAGCAAAGAGGGGGGGGTCACACTTTTGGGAGGGATGCAAGAGGGTGGGGGGAGCAACGGGGGGAGGGAGATGGAAGCAAAGAGGGGGGGTCACACTAAAGGGAGGGATGCAAGAAGGGGGTGGGGGGAGCAACGGGGTGAGGGAGATGGAATCAAAGAGGGGGGGGTCACACTTATGGGAGGGATGCAAGAAGGGGGTGGGGGGAGCAACGGGGGGAGGGAGATGGAAGCAAAGAGGGGGGGTCACACTTATGGGAGGGATGCAAGAAGGTGGGGGGAGCAACGGGGTGAGGGAGATGGAAGCAAAGAGGGGGGGGTCACACTAAAGGGAGGGATGCAAGAAGGGGGTGGGGGGAGCAACGGGGTGAGGGAGATGGAAGCAAAGAGGGGGGGGTCATACTAAAGGGAGGGATGCAAGAGGGTGGGGGGGGGCAACGGGGTGAGGGAGATGGAAGCAAAGAGGGGGGGGGTCATACTAAAGGGAGGGATGCAAGAAGGTGGGGGGAGCAACGGGGTGAGGGAGATGGAAGCAAAGGGGGGGGGGGGGGGGGGGTCACACTTATGGGAGGGATGCAAGAGGGTGGGGGGAGCAACGGGGTGAGGGAGATGGAAGCAAAGAGGGGGGGTCACACTAAAGGGAGGGATGCAAGAAGGGGGTGGGGGGAGCAACGGGGTGAGGGAGATGGAAGCAAAGAGGGGGGGGTCACACTTATGGGAGGGATGCAAGAGGGTGGGGGGAGCAACGGGGGGAGGGAGATGGAAGCAAAGAGGGGGGGGTCACACTAAAGGGAGGGATGCAAGAAGGGGGTGGGGGGAGCAACGGGGTGAGGGAGATGGAATCAAAGAGGGGGGGGTCACACTTATGGGAGGGATGCAAGAAGGGGGTGGGGGGAGCAACGGGGGGAGGGAGATGGAAGCAAAGAGGGGGGGTCACACTTATGGGAGGGATGCAAGAGGGTGGGGGGAGCAACGGGGTGAGGGAGATGGAACAAAGAGGAGGGGGTCACACTAAAGGGAGGGATGCAAGAAGGGGGTGGGGGGAGCAACGGGGTGAGGGAGATGGAAGCAAAGAGGGGGGGGTCATACTAAAGGGAGGGATGCAAGAGGGTGGGGGGAGCAACGGGGTGAGGGAGATGGAAGCAAAGAGGGGGGGGTCATACTAAAGGGAGGGATGCAAGAAGGTGGGGGGAGCAACGGGGGGAGGGAGATGGAAGCAAAGAGGGGGGGTCATACTAAAGGGAGGGATGCAAGAAGGTGGGGGGAGCAACGGGGTGAGGGAGATGGAAGCAAAGGGGGGGGGGGGGGGGGGGGGGTCACACTTATGGGAGGGATGCAAGAAGGTGGGGGGAGCAACGGGGTGAGGGAGATGGAAGCAAAGAGGGGGGGTCACACTAAAGGGAGGGATGCAAGAAGGGGGTGGGGGGAGCAACGGGGTGAGGGAGATGGAAGCAAAGAGGGGGGGGTCACACTTTTGGGAGGGATGCAAGAGGGTGGGGGGAGCAACGGGGTGAGGGAGATGGAATCAAAGAGGGGGGGGTCACACTTATGGGAGGGATGCAAGAAGGGGGTGGGGGGAGCAACGGGGGGAGGGAGATGGAAGCAAAGAGGGGGGGTCACACTTATGGGAGGGATGCAAGAAGGTGGGGGGAGCAACGGGGTGAGGGAGATGGAAGCAAAGAGGGGGGGGTCACACTAAAGGGAGGGATGCAAGAAGGGGGTGGGGGGAGCAACGGGGTGAGGGAGATGGAAGCAAAGAGGGGGGGGTCATACTAAAGGGAGGGATGCAAGAGGGTGGGGGGGGGCAACGGGGTGAGGGAGATGGAAGCAAAGGGGGGGGGGGGGGGGGGGGGGGGTCACACTTATGGGAGGGATGCAAGAAGGGGGTGGGGGGAGCAACGGGGTGAGGGAGATGGAAGCAAAGAGGGGGGGTCACACTAAAGGGAGGGATGCAAGAAGGGGGTGGGGGGAGCAACGGGGTGAGGGAGATGGAAGCAAAGAGGGGGGGGTCACACTTATGGGAGGGATGCAAGAGGGTGGGGGGAGCAACGGGGGGAGGAAGATGGAAGCAAAGAGGGGGGGGTCACACTAAAGGGAGGGATGCAAGAAGGGGGTGGGGGGAGCAACGGGGTGAGGGAGATGGAAGCAAAGAGGGGGGGGTCACACTTATGGGAGGGATGCAAGAAGGGGGTGGGGGGAGCAACGGGGGGAGGGAGATGGAAGCAAAGAGGGGGGGTCACACTTATGGGAGGGATGCAAGAGGGTGGGGGGAGCAACGGGGTGAGGGAGATGGAACAAAGAGGAGGGGGTCACACTAAAGGGAGGGATGCAAGAAGGGGGTGGGGGGAGCAACGGGGTGAGGGAGATGGAAGCAAAGAGGGGGGGGTCATACTAAAGGGAGGGATGCAAGAGGGTGGGGGGAGCAACGGGGTGAGGGAGATGGAAGCAAAGAGGGGGGGGTCATACTAAAGGGAGGGATGCAAGAAGGTGGGGGGAGCAACGGGGGGAGGGAGATGGAAGCAAAGAGGGGGGGTCATACTAAAGGGAGGGATGCAAGAAGGTGGGGGGAGCAACGGGGTGAGGGAGATGGAAGCAAAGGGGGGGGGGGGTCACACTTATGGGAGGGATGCAAGAAGGTGGGGGGAGCAACGGGGTGAGGGAGATGGAAGCAAAGAGGGTGGCGTCACACTAAAGGGAGGGATGCAAGAAGGTGGGGGGAGCAACAGGGTGAGGGAGATGGAAGCAAAGAGGGGGGGGTCACACTTATGGGAGGGATGCAAGAAGGGGGTGGGGGGAGCAACGGGGTGAGGGAGATGGAAGCAAAGAGGGGGGGGTCACACTTATGGGAGGGATGCAAGAAGGTGGGGGGAGCAACGGGGTGAGGGAGATGGAATCAAAGAGGGGGGGTCACACTTATAAGAAGGATGCAAGAGGGTGGGGGGAGCAACGGGGGGAGGGAGATGGAAGCAAAGAGGGGGGGGTCACACTAAAGGGAGGGATGCAAGAGGGTGGGGGGAGCAACGGGGTGAGGGAGATGGAAGCAAAGAGGGGGGGGTCACACTAAAGGGAGGGATGCAAGAGGGTGGGGGGAGCAACGGGGTGAGGGAGATGGAAGCAAAGAGGGGGGGGTCACACTTATGGGAGGGATGCAAGAGGGTGGGGGGAGCAACGGGGTGAGGGAGATGGAATCAAAGAGGGGGGGGTCACACTAAAGGGAGGGATGCAAGAAGGGGGTGGGGGGAGCAACGGGGTGAGGGAGATGGAAGCAAAGGGGGGGGGGGGGGGTCATACTAAAGGGAGGGATGCAAGAAGGTGGGGGGAGCAACGGGGTGAGGGAGATGGAAGCAAAGAGGGGGGGCGTCACACTAAAGGGAAGGATGCAAGAAGGTGGGGGGAGCAACAGGGTGAGGGAGATGGAATCAAAGAGGGGGGGGTCACACTAAAGGGAGGGATGCAAGAAGGGGGTGGGGGGAGCAACGGGGTGAGGGAGATGGAAGCAAAGGGGGGGGGGGGGGGGGGGTCATACTAAAGGGAGGGATGCAAGAGGGTGGGGGGAGCAACGGGGTGAGGGAGATGGAAGCAAAGAGGGGGGGCGTCACACTTATGGGAGGGATGCAAGAAGGTGGGGGGAGCAACGGGGTGAGGGAGATGGAAGCAAAGAGGGGGGGGTCACACTTATGGGAGGGATGCAAGAAGGTGGGGGGAGCAACGGGGTGAGGGAGATGGAAGCAAAGGGGGGGGGGGGGGGGTCACACTTATGGGAGGGATGCAAGAAGGTGGGGGGAGCAACGGGGTGAGGGAGATGGAAGCAAAGAGGGGGGGTCACACTAAAGGGAGGGATGCAAGAAGGGGGTGGGGGGAGCAACGGGGTGAGGGAGATGGAAGCAAAGAGGGGGGGGTCACACTTATGGGAGGGATGCAAGAGGGTGGGGGGAGCAACGGGGGGAGGGAGATGGAAGCAAAGAGGGGGGGTCACACTAAAGGGAGGGATGCAAGAAGGGGGTGGGGGGAGCAACGGGGTGAGGGAGATGGAATCAAAGAGGGGGGGGTCACACTTATGGGAGGGATGCAAGAAGGGGGTGGGGGGAGCAACGGGGGGAGGGAGATGGAAGCAAAGAGGGGGGGTCACACTTATGGGAGGGATGCAAGAAGGTGGGGGGAGCAACGGGGTGAGGGAGATGGAAGCAAAGAGGGGGGGGTCACACTAAAGGGAGGGATGCAAGAAGGGGGTGGGGGGAGCAACGGGGTGAGGGAGATGGAAGCAAAGAGGGGGGGGTCATACTAAAGGGAGGGATGCAAGAGGGTGGGGGGAGCAACGGGGTGAGGGAGATGGAAGCAAAGAGGGGGGGGTCATACTAAAGGGAGGGATGCAAGAAGGTGGGGGGAGCAACGGGGTGAGGGAGATGGAAGCAAAGGGGGGGGGGGGGGGGGGGTCACACTTATGGGAGGGATGCAAGAGGGTGGGGGGAGCAACGGGGTGAGGGAGATGGAAGCAAAGAGGGGGGGTCACACTAAAGGGAGGGATGCAAGAAGGGGGTGGGGGGAGCAACGGGGTGAGGGAGATGGAAGCAAAGAGGGGGGGGTCACACTTATGGGAGGGATGCAAGAGGGTGGGGGGAGCAACGGGGGGAGGGAGATGGAAGCAAAGAGGGGGGGGTCACACTAAAGGGAGGGATGCAAGAAGGGGGTGGGGGGAGCAACGGGGTGAGGGAGATGGAATCAAAGAGGGGGGGGTCACACTTATGGGAGGGATGCAAGAAGGGGGTGGGGGGAGCAACGGGGGGAGGGAGATGGAAGCAAAGAGGGGGGGTCACACTTATGGGAGGGATGCAAGAGGGTGGGGGGAGCAACGGGGTGAGGGAGATGGAACAAAGAGGAGGGGGTCACACTAAAGGGAGGGATGCAAGAAGGGGGTGGGGGGAGCAACGGGGTGAGGGAGATGGAAGCAAAGAGGGGGGGGTCATACTAAAGGGAGGGATGCAAGAGGGTGGGGGGAGCAACGGGGTGAGGGAGATGGAAGCAAAGAGGGGGGGGTCATACTAAAGGGAGGGATGCAAGAAGGTGGGGGGAGCAACGGGGGGAGGGAGATGGAAGCAAAGAGGGGGGGTCATACTAAAGGGAGGGATGCAAGAAGGGGGTGGGGGGAGCAACGGGGTGAGGGAGATGGAAGCAAAGGGGGGGGGGGGGTCACACTTATGGGAGGGATGCAAGAAGGTGGGGGGAGCAACGGGGTGAGGGAGATGGAAGCAAAGAGGGGGGCGTCACACTAAAGGGAGGGATGCAAGAAGGGGGTGGGGGGAGCAACGGGGTGAGGGAGATGGAAGCAAAGAGGGGGGGCGTCACACTAAAGGGAGGGATGCAAGAGGGTGGGGGGAGCAACGGGGTGAGGGAGATGGAAGCAAAGAGGGGGGGGTCACACTTATGGGAGGGATGCAAGAGGGTGGGGGGAGCAACGGGGGGAGGGAGATGGAAGCAAAGAGGGGGGGGTCACACTAAAGGGAGGGATGCAAGAAGGGGGTGGGGGGAGCAACGGGGTGAGGGAGATGGAAGCAAAGAAGGGGGGGGTCATACTAAAGGGAGGGATGCAAGAGGGTGGGGGGAGCAACGGGGTGAGGGAGATGGAAGCAAAGAGGGGGGGTCATACTAAAGGGAGGGATGCAAGAAGGTGGGGGAGCAACGGGGTGAGGGAGATGGAAGCAAAGAGGGGGGGTCATACTAAAGGGAGGGATGCAAGAAGGTGGGGGGAGCAACGGGGTGAGGGAGATGGAAGCAAAGAGGGGGGGGTCACACTAAAGGGAGGGATGCAAGAGGGTGGGGGGAGCAACGGGGTGAGGGAGATGGAAGCAAAGAGGGGGGGTCACACTTATGGGAGGGATGCAAGAGGGTGGGGGGAGCAACGGGGTGAGGGAGATGGAAGCAAAGAGGGGGGGTCATACTAAAGGGAGGGATGCAAGAAGGTGGGGGGAGCAACGGGGTGAGGGAGATGGAAGCAAAGAGGGGGGGGTCATACTAAAGGGAGGGATGCAAGAAGGTGGGGGGAGCAACGGGGGGAGGGAGATGGAAGCAAAGAGGGGGGGTCATACTAAAGGGAGGGATGCAAGAAGGTGGGGGGAGCAACGGGGTGAGGGAGATGGAAGCAAAGAGGGGGGGGTCATACTAAAGGGAGGGATGCAAGAGGGTGGGGGGAGCAACGGGGGGAGGGAGATGGAACAAAGAGGGGGGGGTCACACTTATGGGAGGGATGCAAGAAGGGGGTGGGGGGAGCAACGGGGTGAGGGAGATGGAAGCAAAGAGGGGGGGTCACACTAAAGGGAGGGATGCAAGAGGGTGGGGGGAGCAACGGGGTGAGGGAGATGGAAGCAAAGAGGGGGGGTCACACTTATGGGAGGGATGCAAGAGGGTGGGGGGAGCAACGGGGTGAGGGAGATGGAAGCAAAGAGGGGGGGGTCATACTAAAGGGAGGGATGCAAGAAGGTGGGGGGAGCAACGGGGTGAGGGAGATGGAAGCAAAGAGGGGGGGGTCATACTAAAGGGAGGGATGCAAGAAGGTGGGGGGAGCAACAGGGTGAGGGAGATGGAAGCAAAGAGGGGGGGGTCATACTAAAGGGAGGGATGCAAGAAGGTGGGGGGAGCAACGGGGTGAGGGAGATGGAAGCAAAGAGGGGGGGGTCATACTAAAGGGAGGGATGCAAGAAGGTGGGGGGAGCAACGGGGTGAGGGAGATGGAAGCAAAGAGGGGGGGTCATACTAAAGGGAGGGATGCAAGAAGGTGGGGGGAGCAACGGGGTGAGGGAGATGGAAGCAAAGGGGGGGGGGGGGGGGGGGTCACACTTATGGGAGGGATGCAAGAAGGTGGGGGGAGCAACGGGGTGAGGGAGATGGAAGCAAAGAGGGGGGGGTCACACTAAAGGGAGGGATGCAAGAAGGGGGTGGGGGGAGCAACGGGGTGAGGGAGATGGAAGCAAAGAGGGGGGCGTCACACTTATGGGAGGGATGCAAGAAGGTGGGGGGAGCAACGGGGTGAGGGAGATGGAAGCAAAGAGGGGGGGTCATACTAAAGGGAGGGATGCAAGAAGGTGGGGGGAGCAACGGGGTGAGGGAGATGGAAGCAAAGAGGGGGGGTCACACTTATGGGAGGGATGCAAGAAGGTGGGGGGAGCAACGGGGTGAGGGAGATGGAAGCAAAGAGGGGGGGGTCACACTTATGGGAGGGATGCAAGAAGGTGGGGGGAGCAACGGGGTGAGGGAGATGGAAGCAAAGAGGGGGGGGTCACACTTATGGGAGGGATGCAAGAAGGTGGGGGGAGCAACGGGGTGAGGGAGATGGAAGCAAAGAGGGGGGGGGGGTCACACTAAAGGGAGGGATGCAAGAGGGTGGGGGGAGCAACGGGGTGAGGGAGATGGAGTCAAAGAGGGGGGGTCACACTTATGGGAGGGATGCAAGAGGGTGGGGGGAGCAACAGGGTGAGGGAGATGGAATCAAAGAGGGGGGGGTCACACTTATGGGAGGGATGCAAGAGGGTGGGGGGAGCAACGGGGTGAGGGAGATGGAAGCAAAGAGGGGGGGTCACACTAAAGGGAGGGATGCAAGAAGGTGGGGGGAGCAACGGGGGGAGGGAGATGGAATCAAAGAGGGGGGGGTCATACTAAAGGGAGGGATGCAAGAAGGTGGGGGGGGGCAACGGGGTGAGGGAGATGGAAGCAAAGAGGGGGGGGTCATACTAAAGGGAGGGATGCAAGAAGGTGGGGGGAGCAACGGGGTGAGGGAGATGGAAAGAAAGAGGGGGGGTCATACTAAAGGGAGGGATGCAAGAAGGTGGGGGGAGCAACGGGGTGAGGGAGATGGAAGCAAAGAGGGGGGGTCATACTAAAGGGAGGGATGCAAGAAGGTGGGGGGAGCAACGGGGTGAGGGAGATGGAAGCAAAGAGGGGGGGTCACACTTCTGCGGTGAGGGAGATGGAAGCAAAGAGGGGGGTCACACTTATGGGAGGGATGCAAGAGGGTGGGGGGAGCAACGGGGTGAGGGAGATGGAAGCAAAGAGGGGGGGGGGGGAGCAACGGGGTGAGGGAGATGGAAGCAAAGAGGGGGGGGTCACACTAAAGGGATGGATGCAAGAAGGTGGGGGGAGCAACGGGGTGAGGGAGATGGAAGCAAAGAGGGGGGGGTCATACTAAAGGGAGGGATGCAAGAAGGTGGGGGGAGCAACGGGGTGAGGGAGATGGAAGCAAAGAGGGGGGGGTCATACTAAAGGGAGGGATGCAAGAAGGTGGGGGGAGCAACGGGGTGAGGGAGATGGAAGCAAAGAGGGGGGGGTCACACTTATGGGAGGGATGCAAGAAGGGGGTGGGGGGAGCAACGGGGTGAGGGAGATGGAAGCAAAGAGGGGGGGGTCACACTTATGGGAGGGATGCAAGAAGGTGGGGGGAGCAACGGGGGGAGGGAGATGGAATCAAAGAGGGGGGGCGTCACACTAAAGGGAAGGATGCAAGAAGGTGGGGGGAGCAACAGGGTGAGGGAGATGGAAGCAAAGAGGGGGGGGTCACACTTATGGGAGGGATGCAAGAGGGTGGGGGGAGCAACGGGGTGAGGGAGATGGAAGCAAAGAGGGGGGGTCATACTAAAGGGAGGGATGCAAGAAGGTGGGGGGAGCAACGGGGTGAGGGAGATGGAAGCAAAGAGGGGGGGGTCATACTAAAGGGAGGGATGCAAGAAGGTGGGGGGAGCAACGGGGGGAGGGAGATGGAAGCAAAGAGGGGGGGTCATACTAAAGGGAGGGATGCAAGAAGGTGGGGGGAGCAACGGGGTGAGGGAGATGGAAGCAAAGAGGGGGGGGTCATACTAAAGGGAGGGATGCAAGAGGGTGGGGGGAGCAACGGGGGGAGGGAGATGGAACAAAGAGGGGGGGGTCACACTTATGGGAGGGATGCAAGAAGGGGGTGGGGGGAGCAACGGGGTGAGGGAGATGGAAGCAAAGAGGGGGGGTCACACTAAAGGGAGGGATGCAAGAGGGTGGGGGGAGCAACGGGGTGAGGGAGATGGAAGCAAAGAGGGGGGGTCACACTTATGGGAGGGATGCAAGAAGGTGGGGGGAGCAACGGGGTGAGGGAGATGGAAGCAAAGAGGGGGGGGTCATACTAAAGGGAGGGATGCAAGAAGGTGGGGGGAGCAACGGGGTGAGGGAGATGGAAGCAAAGAGGGGGGGGTCATACTAAAGGGAGGGATGCAAGAAGGTGGGGGGAGCAACAGGGTGAGGGAGATGGAAGCAAAGAGGGGGGGGTCATACTAAAGGGAGGGATGCAAGAAGGTGGGGGGAGCAACGGGGTGAGGGAGATGGAAGCAAAGAGGGGGGGGTCATACTAAAGGGAGGGATGCAAGAAGGTGGGGGGAGCAACGGGGTGAGGGAGATGGAAGCAAAGAGGGGGGGTCATACTAAAGGGAGGGATGCAAGAAGGTGGGGGAGCAACGGGGTGAGGGAGATGGAAGCAAAGGGGGGGGGGGGGGGGGGTCACACTTATGGGAGGGATGCAAGAAGGTGGGGGGAGCAACGGGGTGAGGGAGATGGAAGCAAAGAGGGGGGGGTCACACTAAAGGGAGGGATGCAAGAAGGGGGTGGGGGGAGCAACGGGGTGAGGGAGATGGAAGCAAAGAGGGGGGCGTCACACTTATGGGAGGGATGCAAGAAGGTGGGGGGAGCAACGGGGTGAGGGAGATGGAAGCAAAGAGGGGGGGTCATACTAAAGGGAGGGATGCAAGAAGGTGGGGGGAGCAACGGGGTGAGGGAGATGGAAGCAAAGAGGGGGGGTCACACTTATGGGAGGGATGCAAGAAGGTGGGGGGAGCAACGGGGTGAGGGAGATGGAAGCAAAGAGGGGGGGGTCACACTTATGGGAGGGATGCAAGAAGGTGGGGGGAGCAACGGGGTGAGGGAGATGGAAGCAAAGAGGGGGGGGTCACACTTATGGGAGGGATGCAAGAAGGTGGGGGGAGCAACGGGGTGAGGGAGATGGAAGCAAAGAGGGGGGGGGGGGGGGTCACACTAAAGGGAGGGATGCAAGAGGGTGGGGGGAGCAACGGGGTGAGGGAGATGGAGTCAAAGAGGGGGGGTCACACTTATGGGAGGGATGCAAGAGGGTGGGGGGAGCAACAGGGTGAGGGAGATGGAATCAAAGAGGGGGGGGTCACACTTATGGGAGGGATGCAAGAGGGTGGGGGGAGCAACGGGGTGAGGGAGATGGAAGCAAAGAGGGGGGGTCACACTAAAGGGAGGGATGCAAGAAGGTGGGGGGAGCAACGGGGGGAGGGAGATGGAAGCAAAGAGGGTGGGGTCATACTAAAGGGAGGGATGCAAGAAGGTGGGGGGGGGCAACGGGGTGAGGGAGATGGAAGCAAAGAGGGGGGGGTCATACTAAAGGGAGGGATGCAAGAAGGTGGGGGGAGCAACGGGGTGAGGGAGATGGAAAGAAAGAGGGGGGGTCATACTAAAGGGAGGGATGCAAGAAGGTGGGGGGAGCAACGGGGTGAGGGAGATGGAAGCAAAGAGGGGGGGTCATACTAAAGGGAGGGATGCAAGAAGGTGGGGGGAGCAACGGGGTGAGGGAGATGGAAGCAAAGAGGGGGGGTCACACTTCTGCGGTGAGGGAGATGGAAGCAAAGAGGGGGGGTCACACTTATGGGAGGGATGCAAGAGGGTGGGGGGAGCAACGGGGTGAGGGAGATGGAAGCAAAGAGGGGGGGGGGGGGGAGCAACGGGGTGAGGGAGATGGAAGCAAAGAGGGGGGGGTCACACTAAAGGGATGGATGCAAGAAGGTGGGGGGAGCAACGGGGTGAGGGAGATGGAAGCAAAGAGGGGGGGGTCATACTAAAGGGAGGGATGCAAGAAGGTGGGGGGAGCAACGGGGTGAGGGAGATGGAAGCAAAGAGGGGGGGGTCATACTAAAGGGAGGGATGCAAGAAGGTGGGGGGAGCAACGGGGTGAGGGAGATGGAAGCAAAGAGGGGGGGGTCACACTTATGGGAGGGATGCAAGAAGGGGGTGGGGGGAGCAACGGGGTGAGGGAGATGGAAGCAAAGAGGGGGGGGTCACACTTATGGGAGGGATGCAAGAAGGTGGGGGGAGCAACGGGGGGAGGGAGATGGAATCAAAGAGGGGGGGCGTCACACTAAAGGGAGGGATGCAAGAAGGTGGGGGGAGCAACAGGGTGAGGGAGATGGAAGCAAAGAGGGGGGGGTCACACTTATGGGAGGGATGCAAGAAGGGGGTGGGGGGAGCAACGGGGTGAGGGAGATGGAAGCAAAGAGGGGGGGGTCACACTTATGGGAGGGATGCAAGAAGGTGGGGGGAGCAACGGGGTGAGGGAGATGGAATCAAAGGGGGGGGGGTCACACTTATGGGAGGGATGCAAGAGGGTGGGGGGAGCAACGGGGTGAGGGAGATGGAAGCAAAGAGGGGGGGCGTCACACTAAAGGGAGGGATGCAAGAGGGTGGGGGGAGCAACGGGGTGAGGGAGATGGAAGCAAAGAGGGGGGGGTCACACTTATGGGAGGGATGCAAGAGGGTGGGGGGAGCAACGGGGTGAGGGAGATGGAATCAAAGAGGGGGGGGTCACACTAAAGGGAGGGATGCAAGAAGGGGGTGGGGGGAGCAACGGGGTGAGGGAGATGGAAGCAAAGAGGGGGGGGTCACACTTATGGGAGGGATGCAAGAGGGTGGGGGGAGCAACGGGGGGAGGGAGATGGAAGCAAAGAGGGGGGGGTCACACTAAAGGGAGGGATGCAAGAGGGTGGGGGGAGCAACGGGGTGAGGGAGATGGAAGCAAAGAGGGGGGGGTCACACTTATGGGAGGGATGCAAGAAGGGGGTGGGGGGAGCAACGGGGGGAGGGAGATGGAAGCAAAGAGGGGGGGTCACACTTATGGGAGGGATGCAAGAGGGTGGGGGGAGCAACGGGGTGAGGGAGATGGAAGCAAAGAGGGGGGGGTCACACTAAAGGGAGGGATGCAAGAAGGGGGTGGGGGGAGCAACGGGGTGAAGGAGATGGAAGCAAAGAGGGGGGGGTCATACTAAAGGGAGGGATGCAAGAAGGTGGGGGGAGCAACGGGGTGAGGGAGATGGAAGCAAAGGGGGGGGGGGGGGGGGGGGGTCACACTAAAGGGAGGGATGCAAGAGGGTGGGGGGAGCAACGGGGTGAGGGAGATGGAAGCAAAGAGGGGGGGTCACACTAAAGGGAGGGATGCAAGAAGGGGGTGGGGGGAGCAACGGGGTGAGGGAGATGGAAGCAAAGAGGGGGGGGTCACACTTATGGGAGGGATGCAAGAGGGTGGGGGGAGCAACGGGGGGAGGGAGATGGAAGCAAAGAGGGGGGGTTCACACTAAAGGGAGGGATGCAAGAAGGGGGTGGGGGGAGCAACGGGGTGAGGGAGATGGAAGCAAAGAGGGGGGGGTCACACTTATGGGAGGGATGCAAGAAGGGGGTGGGGGGAGCAACGGGGTGAGGGAGATGGAAGCAAAGAGGGGGGGGTCATACTAAAGGGAGGGATGCAAGAGGGTGGGGGGAGCAACGGGGTGAGGGAGATGGAAGCAAAGAGGGGGGGGTCATACTAAAGGGAGGGATGCAAGAAGGTGGGGGGAGTAACGGGGGGAGGGAGATGGAAGCAAAGAGGGGGGGTCATACTAAAGGGAGGGATGCAAGAAGGTGGGGGGAGCAACGGGGTGAGGGAGATGGAAGCAAAGGGGGGGGGGGGTCACACTTTTGGGAGGGATGCAAGAAGGTGGGGGGAGCAACGGGGTGAGGGAGATGGAAGCAAAGAGGGGGGGGTCACACTAAAGGGAGGGATGCAAGAAGGGGGTGGGGGGAGCAACGGGGTGAGGGAGATGGAAGCAAAGAGGGGGGGCGTCACACTAAAGGGAGGGATGCAAGAGGGTGGGGGGAGCAACGGGGTGAGGGAGATGGAATCAAAGAGGGGGGGCGTCACACTTATGGGAGGGATGCAAGAGGGTGGGGGGAGCAACGGGGTGAGGGAGATGGAAGCAAAGAGGGGGGGGTCACACTAAAGGGAGGGATGCAAGAAGGGGGTGGGGGGAGCAACGGGGTGAGGGAGATGGAAGCAAAGAAGGGGGGGGTCATACTAAAGGGAGGGATGCAAGAGGGTGGGGGGAGCAACGGGGTGAGGGAGATGGAAGCAAAGAGGGGGGGGTCATACTAAAGGGAGGGATGCAAGAAGGTGGGGGGAGCAACGGGGTGAGGGAGATGGAAGCAAAGAGGGGGGGGTCATACTAAAGGGAGGGATGCAAGAGGGTGGGGGGAGCAACGGGGTGAGGGAGATGGAAGCAAAGAGGGGGGGGTCACACTTATGGGAGGGATGCAAGAAGGTGGGGGGAGCAACGGGGTGAGGGAGATGGAAGCAAAGAGGGGGGGTCATACTAAAGGGAGGGATGCAAGAAGGTGGGGGGAGCAACGGGGTGAGGGAGATGGAAGCAAAGAGGGGGGGGTCACACTAAAGGGAGGGATGCAAGAGGGTGGGGGGAGCAACGGGGTGAGGGAGATGGAAGCAAAGAGGGGGGGTCACACTTATGGGAGGGATGCAAGAAGGTGGGGGGAGCAACGGGGTGAGGGAGATGGAAGCAAAGAGGGGGGGGTCATACTAAAGGGAGGGATGCAAGAAGGTGGGGGGAGCAACGGGGTGAGGGAGATGGAAGCAAAGGGGGGGGGGGGGGGGGTCACACTTATGGGAGGGATGCAAGAAGGTGGGGGGAGCAACGGGGTGAGGGAGATGGAAGCAAAGAGGGGGGGGTCACACTAAAGGGAGGGATGCAAGAAGGGGGTGGGGGGAGCAACGGGGTGAGGGAGATGGAAGCAAAGAGGGGGGCGTCACACTTATGGGAGGGATGCAAGAAGGTGGGGGGAGCAACGGGGTGAGGGAGATGGAAGCAAAGAGGGGGGGGTCACACTTATGGGAGGGATGCAAGAGGGTGGGGGGAGCAACGGGGTGAGGGAGATGGAAGCAAAGAGGGGGGGGGTCACACTAAAGGGAGGGATGCAAGAAGGTGGGGGGAGCAACGGGGTGAGGGAGATGGAAGCAAAGAGGGGGGGGTCACACTTATGGGAGGGATGCAAGAAGGTGGGGGGAGCAACGGGGTGAGGGAGATGGAAGCAAAGAGGGGGGGTCACACTTATAGGAGGGATGCAAGAAGGTGGGGGGAGCAACGGGGTGAGGGAGATGGAATCAAAGAGGGGGGGGTCATACTAAAGGGAGGGATGCAAGAAGGTGGGGGGAGCAACGGGGTGAGGGAGATGGAAGCAAAGAGGGGGGGTCACACTTATGGGAGGGATGCAAGAGGGTGGGGGGAGCAACGGGGTGAGGGAGATGGAAGCAAAGAGGGGGGGTCACACTTATGGGAGGGATGCAAGAAGGTGGGGGGAGCAACGGGGTGAGGGAGATGGAAGCAAAGAGGGGGGGGTCACACTTATGGGAGGGATGCAAGAAGGTGGGGGGAGCAACGGGGTGAGGGAGATGGAAGCAAAGAGGGGGGGGGGGGGAGCAACGGGGTGAGGGAGGTGGAATCAAAGAGGGGGGGTCACACTTATGGGAGGGATGCAAGAGGGTGGGGGGAGCAACGGGGTGAGGGAGATGGAAGCAAAGAGGGGGGGGTCACACTTATGGGAGGGATGCAAGTAGGTGGGGGGAGCAACGGGGTGAGGGAGATGGAAGCAAAGAGGGGGGGGTCATACTAAAGGGAGGGATGCAAGAAGGTGGGGGGAGCAACGGGGTGAGGGAGATGGAAGCAAAGAGGGGGGGGTCACACTAAAGGGAGGGATGCAAGAAGGGGGTGGGGGGAGCAACGGGGGGAGGGAGATGGAAGCAAAGAAGGGGGGGGTCATACTAAAGGGAGGGATGCAAGAGGGTGGGGGGAGCAACGGGGTGAGGGAGATGGAAGCAAAGAGGGGGGGTCATACTAAAGGGAGGGATGCAAGAAGGTGGGGGGAGCAACGGGGTGAGGGAGATGGAAGCAAAGGGGGGGGGGTCATACTAAAGGGAGGGATGCAAGAGGGTGGGGGGAGCAACGGGGTGAGGGAGATGGAAGCAAAGAGGGGGGGGTCACACTTATGGGAGGGATGCAAGAGGGTGGGGGGAGCAACGGGGTGAGGGAGATGGAAGCAAAGAGGGGGGGTCATACTAAAGGGAGGGATGCAAGAAGGTGGGGGGAGCAACGGGGTGAGGGAGATGGAAGCAAAGAGGGGGGGGTCACACTAAAGGGAGGGATGCAAGAGGGTGGGGGGAGCAACGGGGTGAGGGAGATGGAAGCAAAGAGGGGGGGTCACACTTATGGGAGGGATGCAAGAGGGTGGGGGGAGCAACGGGGTGAGGGAGATGGAAGCAAAGAGGGGGGGTCATACTAAAGGGAGGGATGCAAGAAGGTGGGGGGAGCAACGGGGTGAGGGAGATGGAAGCAAAGAGGGGGGGGGTCATACTAAAGGGAGGGATGCAAGAAGGTGGGGGGAGCAACGGGGGGAGGGAGATGGAAGCAAAGAGGGGGGGGTCACACTTATGGGAGGGATGCAAGAAGGTGGGGGGAGCAACGGGGTGAGGGAGATGGAAGCAAAGAGGGGGGGGTCATACTAAAGGGAGGGATGCAAGAAGGTGGGGGGAGCAACGGGGTGAGGGAGATGGAAGCAAAGGGGGGGGGGGGGGGGGGTCACACTTATGGGAGGGATGCAAGAAGGTGGGGGGAGCAACGGGGTGAGGGAGATGGAAGCAAAGAGGGGGGGTCACACTAAAGGGAGGGATGCAAGAAGGGGGTGGGGGGAGCAACGGGGTGAGGGAGATGGAAGCAAAGAGGGGGGCGTCACACTTATGGGAGGGATGCAAGAAGGTGGGGGGAGCAACGGGGTGAGGGAGATGGAAGCAAAGAGGGGGGGGGTCACACTTATGGGAGGGATGCAAGAGGGTGGGGGGAGCAACGGGGTGAGGGAGATGGAAGCAAAGAGGGGGGGGGTCACACTAAAGGGAGGGATGCAAGAAGGTGGGGGGAGCAACGGGGTGAGGGACATGGAAGCAAAGAGGGGGGGGTCACACTTATGGGAGGGATGCAAGAAGGTGGGGGGAGCAACGGGGTGAGGGAGATGGAAGCAAAGAGGGGGGGTCACACTTATGGGAGGGATGCAAGAAGGTGGGGGGAGCAACGGGGTGAGGGAGATGGAATCAAAGAGGGGGGGGTCATACTAAAGGGAGGGATGCAAGAAGGTGGGGGGAGCAACGGGGTGAGGGAGATGGAAGCAAAGAGGGGGGGGTCACACTTATGGGAGGGATGCAAGAGGGTGGGGGGAGCAACGGGGTGAGGGAGATGGAAGCAAAGAGGGGGGGTCACACTTATGGGAGGGATGCAAGAAGGTGGGGGGAGCAACGGGGTGAGGGAGATGGAAGCAAAGAGGGGGGGGTCACACTTATGGGAGGGATGCAAGAAGGGGGTGGGGGGAGCAACGGGGTGAGGGAGATGGAAGCAAAGAGGGGGGGGGGGGGAGCAACGGGGTGAGGGAGGTGGAATCAAAGAGGGGGGGTCACACTTATGGGAGGGATGCAAGAGGGTGGGGGGAGCAACGGGGTGAGGGAGATGGAAGCAAAGAGGGGGGGGTCACACTTATGGGAGGGATGCAAGTAGGTGGGGGGAGCAACGGGGTGAGGGAGATGGAAGCAAAGAGGGGGGGGTCATACTAAAGGGAGGGATGCAAGAAGGTGGGGGGAGCAACGGGGTGAGGGAGATGGAAGCAAAGAGGGGGGGGTCACACTTATGGGAGGGATGCAAGAGGGTGGGGGGAGCAACGGGGTGAGGGAGATGGAAGCAAAGAGGGGGGGGTCACACTAAAGGGAGGGATGCAAGAAGGTGGGGGGAGCAACGGGGTGAGGGAGATGGAAGCAAAGAGGGGGGGGTCACACTTATGGGAGGGATGCAAGAAGGTGGGGGGAGCAACGGGGTGAGGGAGATGGAAGCAAAGAGGGGGGGGGGAGCAACGGGGTGAGGGAGATGGAATCAAAGAGGGGGGGGGGAGCAACGGGGTGAGGGAGATGGAAGCAAAGAGGGGGGGGTCACACTTATGGGAGGGATGCAAGAAGGTGGGGGGGAGCAACGGGGTGAGGGAGATGGAAGCAAAGAGGGGGGGGGTCACACTTATGGGAGGGATGCAAGAGGGTGGGGGGAGCAACGGGGTGAGGGAGATGGAAGCAAAGAGGGGGGGGGTCACACTAAAGGGAGGGATGCAAGAAGGGGGTGGGGGGAGCAACGGGGTGAGGGAGATGGAAGCAAAGAGGGGGGGTCACACTTATGGGAGGGATGCAAGAGGGTGGGGGGAGCAACGGGGTGAGGGAGATGGAATCAAAGAGGGGGGGGGTCACACTAAAGGGAGGGATGCAAGAAGGGGGTGGGGGGAGCAACGGGGTGAGGGAGATGGAAGCAAAGAGGGGGGGTCACACTTATGGGAGGGATGCAAGAGGGTGGGGGGAGCAACGGGGTGAGGGAGATGGAAGCAAAGAGGGGGGGGTCACACTAAAGGGAGGGATGCAAGAAGGGGGTGGGGGGAGCAACGGGGTGAGGGAGATGGAAGCAAAGAGGGGGGGCGTCACACTAAAGGGAGGGATGCAAGAGGGTGGGGGGAGCAACGGGGTGAGGGAGATGGAAGCAAAGAGGGGGGGCGTCACACTAAAGGGAGGGATGCAAGAAGGTGGGGGGAGCAACGGGGTGAGGGAGATGGAAGCAAAGAGGGGGGGTCACACTTATGGGAGGGATGCAAGAAGGTGGGGGGAGCAACGGGGTGAGGGAGGTGGAATCAAAGAGGGGGGGTCACACTTATGGGAGGGATGCAAGAAGGTGGGGGGAGCAACGGGGTGAGGGAGATGGAAGCAAAGAGGGGGGGCGTCACACTTATGGGAGGGATGCAAGAGGGTGGGGGGAGCAACGGGGTGAGGGAGATGGAAGCAAAGAGGGGGGGGTCACACTTATGGGAGGGATGCAAGTAGGTGGGGGGAGCAACGGGGTGAGGGAGATGGAAGCAAAGAGGGGGGGGTCATACTAAAGGGAGGGATGCAAGAAGGTGGGGGGAGCAACGGGGTGAGGGAGATGGAAGCAAAGAGGGGGGGGTCACACTTATGGGAGGGATGCAAGAGGGTGGGGGGAGCAACGGGGTGAGGGAGATGGAAGCAAAGAGGGGGGGGTCGCACTAAAGGGAGGGATGCAAGAAGGTGGGGGGAGCAACGGGGTGAGGGAGATGGAAGCAAAGAGGGGGGGGTCACACTTATGGGAGGGATGCAAGAAGGTGGGGGGAGCAACGGGGTGAGGGAGATGGAAGCAAAGAGGGGGGGGGGGAGCAACGGGGTGAGGGAGGTGGAATCAAAGAGGGGGGGTCACACTTATGGGAGGGATGCAAGAGGGTGGGGGGAGCAACGGGGTGAGGGAGATGGAAGCAAAGAGGGGGGGCGTCACACTAAAGGGAGGGATGCAAGAGGGTGGGGGGAGCAACGGGGTGAGGGAGATGGAAGCAAAGAGGGGGGGGTCACACTTATGGGAGGGATGCAAGAGGGTGGGGGGAGCAACGGGGTGAGGGAGATGGAAGCAAAGAGGGGGGGGTCATACTAAAGGGAGGGATGCAAGAAGGTGGGGGGAGCAACGGGGTGAGGGAGATGGAAGCAAAGAGGGGGGGGTCACACTTATGGGAGGGATGCAAGAGGGTGGGGGGAGCAACGGGGTGAGGGAGATGGAATCAAAGAGGGGGGGTCACACTTATGGGAGGGATGCAAGAAGGTGGGGGGAGCAACGGGGTGAGGGAGATGGAAGCAAAGAGGGGGGGGGTCACACTTATGGGAGGGATGCAAGAAGGTGGGGGGAGCAACGGGGTGAGGGAGATGGAAGCAAAGAGGGGGGGGGGAGCAACGGGGGGAGGGAGATGGAAGCAAAGAAGGGGGGGTCACACTTATGGGAGGGATGCAAGAGGGTGGGGGGAGCAACGGGGTGAGGGAGATGGAATCAAAGAGGGGGGGGGTCATACTAAAGGGAGGGATGCAAGAGGGTGGGGGGAGCAACGGGGTGAGGGAGATGGAAGCAAAGAGGGGGGGGTCACACTTATGGGAGGGATGCAAGAGGGTGGGGGGAGCAACGGGGTGAGGGAGATGGAAGCAAAGAGGGGGGGCGTCACACTAAAGGGAGGGATGCAAGAGGGTGGGGGGAGCAACGGGGTGAGGGAGATGGAAGCAAAGAGGGGGGGGGGGGGGGAGTCACACCTAAGGGAGGGATGCATGAGGGGGGGGGGGGGGGGGGGGGCAACAGGGGGAGGGAGGGAAGCAAAGTGGAGGGGGGGTTACACCTAAAGGAGGGATGCAAAAGGGGGGAGGAGCAACGGTTGGAGGGAGGGATGCAAAGGGGGGGGGGTCACACTTTGTTCCTCAGGCTGCTGTTTGAAGCTCAATTTGTGTTCAAGTACGAAAGCAACCTTTGCATCATGGATGATGCTGGCAGCTGTTGCTTTAGGTCATTGATGGGCAAGGGAAGCCTTACTGGGAGGGGAGGTGGAAGGCAAAGGGGGGGGGGGGGGCAAAACGGTTACAGTATTTGATTTGATGCACTAGTACCCCTGCTCGTTCCCGTCTACCTGATATGCGGCCAACATCAGGGTGCGGAAACCTTACCTGCTCTCCCAACGCCAATACCGCTGCCTCGCCCGGCTACACGGACCATTCCTGCAAAGCCTCTCGCTACAAAAACGGGCGGTCTTGTAAGTAGCGGAGCTGAACTACCGTTACTGTGTGTCGTTTTTGAATTCGACGTCAACTTGCACCGTATAGACTGCAGGAATCTCAAGCTTGCTTTTACACCCCTTTCTTTGCAGGGCCATGTGGTTGAGGTGTTCTTGCCAAAGTACCAGCTGAAGGGGCGCCTGCAGCTGGTGGACAGATCGGGCCTGGTGCGGCCTCCCCTGGAGGGCAACGGTGATGAGGTAGGCAGGGAGCACGGCCCAGCAGCAGGAGCTTGTACTCTGAGACTGGAGACAATGAGTTGCCAGCGCCATCAAATATAATGTGATCAATGTGAAATGCATATATGATTATATTGCCTCCTGTTCTGAGTGGTATACTCAACCTCTGGGTGCATCGGGTTAGGGGTTAACCCTTAACCTTAAATTCCAGCTCTGCATTGTCACCTCGGACTGGCTTCTTCCTCTTTGACTATATGCAATGCAGCAACAGTACCGCAGGGTGGCTTGACCACTATCCGTCTGATGGGTGGGAAGCTGCACTGCCCACCCATCATCCCCTGCCCACCAACCTGCATGTGCGCGCCGCGGCCCCCCTCACTCCTTGCCCACACACCTACCTGCTTGTGCCTCATGTTGTTACACATGCCTTACGTCTGCACGTCCTAATGTCTCCCCAAATGCTTTGTCTCAGGCGTCTGGAGACGCCTTTGCTGACGCTGAGCGGCGGTCCCTGTCTGTCCGCAACCCCGCCCCGGGGGCCGTGGAGATTGTGGATCCCCGGGGTGGGGGGGACACTGGGGCAGGAGCACGCGTGCTGTGGGCATCGGCCAAGTGGCAGCGCGTGTGGGTGCGACTGACAGCGGATGGAAACAGAGCTCACGGGCCCAGGTATGGACAAAGGGGGGGGTGGACGGGTTGGGTGGGCTATGAGAGGAATGAGACAGAGGGAGTCTCAGGGAAGGACCGGGGATCAGCCAAGTGGATGTTTTTTTGCTGCTGAAGCATTTGTTTTGTCTTTGCAACTCTAGAATTAGCCCTCTATACGGTATGCGAGCCGGCCCTAGCTGAGAATAATTGTGCACCTGGCAGAGCCCACCTAGTTGAGGGGGGTCGAAATGTGTGTTTTGTAGTCCTTGCGTCTCACCCCGACAGCTGAGCACCATACATAACGCTGACTGTCCTGTCAAGGAAGTTTGTAAGGCCTTCTGGTGCACTCAAATGACCCGTCTGCTCAGTATCGCTGCCTGCTCCATCTGCTCCCCAAGCGCATCCTCGGCTGTCCTCAGCGCAATGGTTAAAAAGGGCTTTCAGGGTGGACGACTCAGCAGCTAGTTGTTGGTACATCATGTACATCATGTACATCTTCAGTGCAATAGTGCAATATGTCCCAATTTACAGGTTGGACATGCGCCTGGTGTCCGATACACATCCGCTGGCGGTCACTGCAAAGCAGCTCCTAGACCAAGATCGAGTCAGCCGGGAGGTATCCGGTGCCAGCCAGCACGCTGCGCCCAGCAGCAGGGACCAGCTGGCAGCGCCCAGCCAGCCAGCCAACCGGTCTCGACAGCAGCGTCGGGACGTGGCGGCAACGGGACCTTGCCCGGGAGGCCTGCCGCCGGCGCTGGCGGCGGCGGCGGCGGCCGCCGCCCGTGCCACCTCGTCCTCCTCGGGGCCGCAGCCTTCTGCCTCTGGACGCATCAAGGCTGGGCCATTGGCTCCGGAGGGGACAGCCAGCTCCTCGGAGGCCCGCGAGATCTCGCCAATAGGCCAGCTGCCGCTGGGTGCTAACGAGGAGAGCGGAGGCATGGGCACTGCCAGCTTACAACCGCCTCCCTTGAACCTGCCTGCTGGCTTTTCACACACACCATCTATAGATGGTCATGGGAGAGCCTCGCCCTCAGCACTGCCTGCAGGCACCTCTGACGTCGGGCTGATGAGGTCTCTGCAGTGTAAGCTGGCGCTGTGCACTGCTCGGCTAGAGAAAGGTGTGGCGGCAAAGGGGGTGGGCTGGGGAACTGGGGCTGCAAGCCTGTGCTTTCGGCTGCAACCAGGACAAGGCAATAATTGTATGTTGGTTCGGACTTGCGTTGTGTGGGCCAGACCCTGCATGGCATGGATTGATCGCGATTGATATTGCTTGTACTATTGTACAGCTGATGTGTATAAAAGTATGATTGTTTGCAGGGACGCGTCCTTGTCCGTTGCTCCTCTGCTAAATAGCATCATCCCTGCCTCCTCTGCCCCTTTCTACGATACTGACCGATCTATATATTTCTGCCTCTGCCCCCCTCTATAATGCTGACTGCCGCTGCCTCCCTCTATGTGGACACCTGCTGCAGTGTCGGGAGCTTCCAGTGCTCGGGCTGCACTTCAGGCGAGGCAGGCCAAGCTGGTACAGCAGGTGTTGTCTGTCCAACAGCACTTGGACAGGATGGTGACTGCGGTCTAATGTGCTGCAGCTGCTGCCACTCACTGGGGGCGGGCTGCCTCCTTCGTTCAGGATTAAGGTGTCGCCGCTGTATGTTGAATTTATTTGAAACGCACATTGTGTCCTGTGTTTTTAGTTTGGGTTCAGCGTGGATGCCAGGCTCTATGCATCTTATGCAACTGAGTCGGCTACCGGCACACGCCAAATCTACCGAAGTTAGATGTTTTGAGGTAATGAGAAATAACCGGTGGTTTGAAAATAAGAAAACCACGGTTAAAGTCCTTGGACGTAACAGCATGATGGACACCTGACTTATCCTGGTTGTTAGAAACAACTTCAAAATATACCATCCACCATCAGCTTCAGGGCCCCCCTTATCAGAAGCTGGAAAACATATCGAAACACCCCAAAAGCTAGAGGGCAGATAAACAGTGCTGCAGCGCTGCACAGAATATAAATATATATATACATGGCTGCAGGGTACATTATAGTGAGGCTACTGGACCTTCTCAGTTAATAGAATGGGGAGTTGCAGTCAGCATCCCTGCTTGCACAGTAGCCCATGAATGGAGGTTACAACTGGTCAGTGGGTTCAGGCCTGAGGTGTAGACGGTAAATATCCACCAAAAGGCCGCCATTCGTCATTCCCTACCAGCCCCATGCAGCCAAGCGTTCAGCAGGGCTCAGCGGGTAGGCACCGTTCCCAACGAAAAGGCCGCCAGCATCAGGGTCAAGGAGGTGGCTGGGGGCCAGGCTGCGCCAGAGAGAACATCTGACAGTTAAGGCACTCCCGGAGCTTGCGACGCATCTCTGCGCTGCTGGCGGTGATGTCGGCCCAGCCGCCCCCTAGCCTGCACAGAAGTGTGAAGGCCAAAGGCAAGCACAGCAGTCAGGCCTTTGCAGCCATGATTTCAATCGGTACAGATTTCCCAGTCAACGAGACAGTCATTGTTGGGACCTTGTGAGTAGAAACAAACCTAAACCCTAAACCCTAAACCTTGTGGGAAGGAACGAGCAAAGCGAGAGTAAAATGATGATATGGTTGGCATGTGCAAAGCATCTCAGATGTATGCATCAATATCAAATCCATGAGTATGGTTTACTTATATGCCATGGCTGGTTGGATCTATTCAGACCTTCACTAGCCGAGTTTCAAGCAGAGAGGAAGGAGACCCCTAGTGCTACTTGTATTTGTGCTAACTTTATTCCACTGAGATGCAGCCATTTTTGACCCACAGACCGGCCTGCAGCCAAGGATCATAGTTCTGCTTGCCCTGCAGCCAGATCACCCGGCTGCAGGCCGGTCATGGTCTTGTTCCAAACAAAATCCGGAGCCCCCAGAACTGTCTCAGGCTTTCAGGCGCCATTCAACCAAAAGGCGCCGAACCACCAAAATCTTAAGACCAACATAACCTGATCTCTGCATCTCCCTCCTTCAGCCGCAACACCACGACCTCCTCCTCCTCCGAGCATTTTCCAGTGTTTGCGCCAGGGCCTGCCGCCTGCCGCGACTTATGCCTCTCCACCACAACGTCCTGCCATGCCACGCCCCGGCTCCGTAGCGCGTCCAGCAGTCCAGCCAGGTTGGGCGACCCCCACTGGAGGGACGTCCCGGCAGCGGCAGGGGTCCCGGACACAGGCGCTAGATGCCAGGCATTGTTCCGAAGCTGAGCAGAGGGGAGCAGAGGCCGTCACAAACACAAGAACACACCTAAACCCTGAACCCACCCTAGCCCCGAAACCCTTACCACTCAGGCAGGTGCTCACTCCAGCATGAGCTCGTAACGGCGTTTATACTGCTCCAGGGGGATGCAGAGGCAGTCCAAACACAAACAGTATCCCCAGCACCCGCTGCAAGGAGCGGCGTTTAAATATCAGAAGGCGTCAAATTGGTGATTGGTGATGCAAACAGGTTATGGACAGAGAGCTGCATGGGTGGTCGGACTGAAAAACTAGGCCTGCAATTTGAAGTGCTTTCAGTCCGAGGAGACACTGAAGTTTTGAATGCCGTCGTGTTCATGAGGACGTTCCAGCCCATGCGGTTCATAGGAGGGAGGGAACCTGCCTGCCATAAGTTTTCTGCAATGGCCTCAAAGGAAGTCCCCAATGCCCCCCCCGCGCCATGCCAAGCATGGCTCTCTCCCCCCTCCCACACTCCCCCCCCCCTCTCAAAGGAAGTCCCCCCCCCACTCAAAGGCAGTCCCCAATGCCCCCCACACACTCCCCCCACACCCCCACTCACACTCAGCAAGCCGCTGAACTCTGCTGCCATGATCTGCTGTTGGTTGGGGCTCTGAAACTCCCGCCACTGCATTCGTGACAGGTCAGTCGCAGAGAGGGTGCAGAAGGGTAGGCTCGGCAGCGGTGACAGGCTGACTGTGACGCTTTGGAGCCAGCTGTAGGGCACCAAGGAGCTCTGTAACTCCCCCCTGATCATGCAGCATTGGAAGGAGGTGTGGCAGATCAGCCCTGTCCATGCATAATTGGCAGGAGGAGGGGGAGGGCGCAGCCTAGGCTGACTGCCACACTTTGTAGCCAGCTGTAAGGGCTATAGGGAGTTGTGCAACTCCCTCCTGTTCATGCAGCATTGGAAGGAGGAAGGGGGGGGGAGCACAGCCCAGGCTGACGGGGTCAACAGCACTGGGGTATTCAGGCTTGGTGGGGGATATTGAGTGACTGTTGGAGGGAGTGGGGGTATAAGGGCATAAGAGCAGCATCTGCCATTCATTCATTCAAGGTACATCACCTGGCACATGGAACGTGCGTCTACATGACTAAATTTCACACATCAAAGAAAAAGAAGACAACAAACGTTCGTCACAGGCAACAGCACAGAAATAAATCTGGGAACAAATATCTGACACAACAGCAAGGTATATTAGACTCTGACGGCTTTACCCAAGCTGCCAGGCTAGGTGGGGTGCACATGCCAGGACAGGTGCACGACAGGCACCAGCTAGACTAAAGATCCCCAACCTTGGCTTAGGCCAGATACCCACGCCCAAGCAGGTGCCTGGTGCAGGCTAGTCCACCAGGCCCCCCCCCAGCCTTACCTGACTGCCAAATTCGCCAGCCTATCGCAGTCTCTGTCAAACACCAGCAGGTGACGAGGCCGCACCTCCTTAAACAACTTTTATGAGAAGAACACGAGAGGGGGGGTGGGGGGGCGTACTCAGGAGCATAAGAGGTCTTGCTGGAGAGCAGGGACATGTGCATAAGAGCTTAAGGCATGGAGATGCATGCATGGAGACACATGCATGGAGACACATGCATGGAGACACATGCATGGAGACACATGCATGGAGACACATGCATGGAGACACATGCATGGATACACATGCATGGAGACACATGCATGGAGACACATGCATGGAGACACATGCATGGAGACACATGCATGGAGACACATGCATGGAGACACATGCATGGAGACACATGCATGGAGACACATGCATGTAGATACATGCATAAAGACACATGCATGGAGACACATGCATGGAGACACATGCATGGAGATGCATGCATGGAGACACATGCATGGAGACACATGCATGGAGACACATGCATGGAGACACATGTATGGAGACACATGCGTGGAGACACATGCATGGAGACACATGCATGGAGACACATGCATAAAGACACATGCATAAAGACACATGCATGGAGACACATGTATGGAGACACATGCATGGAGACACATGCATGGAGACACATGCATGGAGACACATGCATGGAGACACATGCATGGAGACACATGCATGGAGACACATGCATGGAGACACATGCATGGAGACACATGCATGGAGACACATGCATGGAGACACATGCATGGAGACACATGCATGGAGACACATGCATGGAGACACATGCATGGAGACACATGCATGGAGACACATGCATGGAGACACATGCATGGAGACACATGCATGGAGACACATGCATGTAGATACATGCATAAAGACACAAGCATGGAGACACATGCATGGAGACACATGCATGGAGATGCATGCATGGAGACACATGCATGGAGACACATGCATGGAGACACATGCATGGAGACACATGTATGGAGACACATGCGTGGAGACACATGCATGGAGACACATGCATGGAGACACATGCATAAAGACACATGCATAAAGACACATGCATGGAGACACATGTATGGAGACACATGCATGGAGACACATGCATGGAGACACATGCATGGAGACACATGCATGGAGACACATGCATGGAGACACATGCATGGAGACACATGCATGGAGACACATGCATGGAGACACATGCATGGAGACAAATGCATGGAGACACATGCATGGAGACACATGCATGGAGACACATGCATGGAGACACATGCATGGAGACACATGCATAAAGACACATGCATGGAGACACATGCATGGAGACACATGCATGTAGATACATGCATGGAGACACATGCATGGAGACACATGCTTGGAGACACATGCATGGAGATGCATGCATGGAGACACATGCATGGAGACACATGCATGGAGACACATGCATGGAGACACATGTATGGAGACACATGCGTGGAGACACATGCATGGAGACACATGCATGGAGACACATGCATAAAGACACATGCATAAAGACACATGCATGGAGACACATGTATGGAGACACATGCATGGAGACACATGCATGGAGACACATGCATGGAGACACATGCATGGAGACACATGCATGGAGACACATGCATGGAGACACATAGCATGGAGACACATGCATGGAGACACATGCATGGAGACACATGCATGGAGACACATGCATGGAGATACATGCATGGAGACTACATGCATGGAGACACATGCATGGAGACACATGCATGGAGACACATGCATGGAGACACATGCATGGAGACACATGCATGGAGACACATGCATGGAGATGCATGCATGGAGACACATGCATGGAGACACATGTATGGAGACACATGCATGGAGATGCATGCATGGAGACACATGCATGGAGACACATGCATAAAGACACATGCATAAAGACACATGTATGGAGACACATGTATGGAGACACATGCATGGAGACACATGTATGGAGACACATGCATGGAGACACATGCATGGAGACACATGCATGGAGACACATGCATAAAGACACATGCATGGAGACACATGTATGGAGAAACATGCATGGAGACACATGCATGGAGACACATGCATAAAGACACATGCATAAAGACACGTGTATGGAGACACATGCATGGAGACACATGCATGGAGACACATGCATGGATACACATGCATGGAGACACATGCATGGAGACACATGCATAGAGACACATGCATGGAGACACATGCATGGAGACGCATGCATGGAGACACATGCATGGAGACACATGCATGGAGACACATGCATGTAGATACATGCATAAAGACACATGCATGGAGACACATGCATGGAGACACATGCATGGAGATGCATGCATGGAGACACATGCATGGAGACACATGCATGGAGACACATGCATGGAGACACATGTATGGAGACACATGCGTGGAGACACATGCATGGAGACACATGCATGGAGACACATGCATAAAGACACATGCATAAAGACACATGCATGGAGACACATGTATGGAGACACATGCATGGAGACACATGCATGGAGACACATGCATGGAGACACATGCATGGAGACACATGCATGGAGACACATGCATGGAGACACATGCATGGAGACACATGCATGGAGACACATGCATGGAGACACATGCATGGAGACACATGCATGGAGACACATGCATGGAGACACATGCATGGAGACACATGCATGGAGACACATGCATGGATACACATGCATGGAGACACATGCATGGAGACACATGCATAGAGACACATGCATGGAGACACATGCATGGAGACGCATGCATGGAGACACATGCATGGAGACACATGCATGGAGACACATGCATGTAGATACATGCATAAAGACACATGCATGGAGACACATGCATGGAGACACATGCATGGAGATGCATGCATGGAGACACATGCATGGAGACACATGCATGGAGACACATGCATGGAGACACATGTATGGAGACACATGCGTGGAGACACATGCATGGAGTCACATGCATGGAGACACATGCATAAAGACACATGCATAAAGACACATGCATGGAGACACATGTATGGAGACACATGCATGGAGACACATGCATGGAGACACATGCATGGAGACACATGCATGGAGACACATGCATGGAGACACATGCATGGAGACACATGCATGGAGACACATGCATGGAGACACATGCATGGAGACACATGCATGGAGACACATGCATGGAGACACATGCATGGAGACACATGCATGGAGACACATGCATGGAGACACATGCATGGAGACACATGCATGGAGACACATGCATGGAGACACATGCATGGAGACACATGCATGGAGACACATGCATGGAGACACATGCATGTAGATACATGCATAAAGACACATGCATGGAGACACATGCATGGAGACACATGCATGGAGATGCATGCATGGAGACACATGCATGGAGACACATGCATGGAGACACATGCATGGAGACACATGTATGGAGACACATGCGTGGAGACACATGCATGGAGACACATGCATGGAGACACATGCATAAAGACACATGCATAAAGACACATGCATGGAGACACATGTATGGAGACACATGCATGGAGACACATGCATGGAGACACATGCATGGAGACACATGCATGGAGACACATGCATGGAGACACATGCATGGAGACACATGCATGGAGACACATGCATGGAGACACATGCATGGAGACACATGCATGGAGACACATGCATGGAGATACATGCATGGAGATACATGCATGGAGACACATGCATGGAGACACATGCATGGAGACACATGCATGGAGACACATGCATGGAGACACATGCATGGAGACACATGCATGGAGATGCATGCATGGAGACACATGCATGGAGACACATGTATGGAGACACATGCATGGAGATGCATGCATGGAGACACATGCATGGAGACACATGCATAAAGACACATGCATAAAGACACATGTATGGAGACACATGTATGGAGACACATGCATGGAGACACATGTATGGAGACACATGCATGGAGACACATGCATGGAGACACATGCATGGAGACACATGCATAAAGACACATGCATGGAGACACATGTATGGAGACACATGCATGGAGACACATGCATGGAGACACATGCATAAAGACACATGCATAAAGTCACGTGTATGGAGACACATGCATGGAGACACATGCATGGAGACACATGCATAAAGACACATGTATGGAGACACATGTATGGTTAATCTTGTGGTCCAGGAAGGTTGGGGGAGGGCGCAGAAGTGATACGACTCCCTGGGACTAGGGGTCACAACATCCTGATGAACCATCACAGCTTTGAGCATCAAGCAGTCTTGAGCGTGAAGCACTCAGCGCAGCCTTAAGCGTTAAGCACTCGGCACAGCTTTAAGCGGCAAGCACTCAGACCGTCCGCTTGCTCTCATTCGGCAACTTAAAGCAAGACCCTAACATGTCGACCGTTTTCACATCTAAGAAGGATGCTTCATCTGCATGCGAGCTCACTAGCTCACCCTGGTTAGCTGGTCTGCAGTGGGCAGTTGAGGCTCCAGCTGGCAGGCCATCATACGCATGGCCATGACACCGCCCCGGTGCACCGCCATGAGTGCAGCAGTTCGTGCTGCTGCACCGTGGCCGAGCAGTCCGTCCGTACCGCTGGAGGAGCAGCTGGTGGATCCCAACAGCATTAGGTTGCGCTCGTCTCCTCCCCACTTCCTCAGCAGTTGGTTCCCGGGGCCTGAAGGAGAGTGCGTTTCACCGCAACGTTCAAGGCCGAGTCAGAGAGCCTTTTCAGCTACGTCAAATTGTAGGATATGCCGCATCTGAACTTTCTTCTTCCTCCTCCCCTCCTCCTCCTCTCCTTCTTCCTCCTCCCTCCTCCCCTCCCTCCTCCTCCCCCCCTCCTCCTCCCTTCCTCCTCCTCCCTCCTCCTCCTCCCTCCTCCTCCTCCTCCTCCCCTCCTCCTTCTACCTCCTCCCTCCTCCTCCCTCCCTCCTCCTTCTACCTCCTCCCTCCTCCTCCTCCCTCCTCCTCCTCCTTCTACCTCCTCCCTCTTCTTCCTCCCCTCCTCCTCCTCTCCTTCTCCCTCCTCCCTCCTCCACTCCCTCCTCCTCCTTCTACCTCCTCCCTCTTCTTCCTCCCCGCCTCCTCCTCTCCTTCTCCCTCCTCCCTCCTCCCCTCCATCCTCCTCTTCCTCCCCTCAGAAATGATGAGCAATCCAAGCAGCTTCCTTCCTATCTTCAGCAGCTGGTCCCCGGATGTGGCTTCGGCCCAGGCTGAGCTGTTCCCTTACCTCTCACGCCTCCCACGGGGCCTAGCTTTCTCTCTTTCTTTTGAAAGGATGAAGAATCCAAGCTGCTTCCCTCACGCCCTGCGCCTACCGAGCTTTCAAACCTGCCCTAGGAGTCTAGGACCCCTCGAAGGTTTACATCGCTTCTGAGCTGAGAAATTCGACCCAAACAAATAAAAATATCACACAAGTCACCCCTCTCCCCCCAAAGCTCCCGAGGGCTTCATCGTGACGTCCCCTCCCTGATCCCTCCCCTCCCTGATCCCCTTCCTGATCCCTCCCCTCCCTGATCCCTCCCCTCCTTGATCCTGTCCCTGATACCCTCCTGATCCCCTCCCTGATCCCCTCCCTGATCCCCTCCCTGATCCCCTCCCTGATCCCCTCCCTGATCCCTCCCCTCCTTGATCCTGTCCCTGATCCCCTCCCTGATCCCCTCCCTGATCCCCTCCCTGATCCCCTCCCTGATCCCCTCCCTGATCCCCTCCCTGATCCCCTCCCTGATCCCCTCCTTGATCCCCTCCCCTCCTTGATCCTGTCCCTGATCCCCTCCCTGATCCCCTCCCTGATCCCCTCCCTGATCCCCTCCCTGATCCCCTCCCTGATCCCCTCCCTGATCCCCTCCCTGATCCCCTCCCTGATCCCCTCCCTGATCCCCTCCCTGATCCCCTCCCTGATCCCCTCCCTGATCCCCTCCCTGATCCCCTCCTTGATCCCCTCCTGATCCCCTCCCTGATCCCCTCCCTGATCCCCTCCCTGATCCCCTCCCTGATCCCCTCCCTGATCCCCTCCCTGATCCCCTCCTTGATCCCCTCCCTGATCCCCTCCCTGATCCCCTCCCTGATCCCCTCCCTGATCCCCTCCCTGATCCCCTCCCTGATCCCCTCCCTGATCCCCTCCCTGATCCCCTCCCTGATCCCCTCCCTGATCCCCTCCCTGATCCCCTCCCTGATCCCCTCCCTGATCCCCTCCCTGATCCCCTCCCTGATCCCCTCCCTGATCCCCTCCCTGATCCCCTCCCTGATCCCCTCCCTGATCCCCTCCCTGATCCCCTCCCTGATCCCCTCCCTGATCCCCTCCTTGATCCCCTCCTTGATCCCCTCCCTGATCCCCTCCCTGATCCCCTCCCTGATCCCCTCCCTGATCCCCTCCCTGATCCCCTCCCTGATCCCCTCCCTGATCCCCTCCCTGATCCCCTCCCTGATCCCCTCCCTGATCCCCTCCCTGATCCCCTCCCTGATCCCCTCCCTGATCCCCTCCCTGATCCCCTCCCTGATCCCCTCCCTGATCCCCTCCCTGATCCCTTCACACCCCAGCGTGCCTACCTGCAGTGAGGCTGCAGAAAGGCACAAACACCACCACAGGCTCCCGCCACATGGCCTGCAGCCGCGGGTCCACCAGAGAGGCGGCCACCAGCAGACGGCCGGAAGAGAGCTCGGCGTCAAATGGAAACGGCGACTCCGCCTGGTATACCAGGGCCTGACGTGCCCTGTACAGCGGGCAATTAAGGTATAACTGGAAAGCGATGGCCGGATGTGCCCTGTATAGCGGGCTATAAAGGTATAACTGGAAAGCGATGGCCGGATGTGCCCTGTATAGCGGGCAATATGGTTATAACTAGAAGCCATGGCCTGCCTTACCCTGTATAGCGGGCAATATGGTTATAACTAGAAGCCATGGCCTGCCTTACCCTGTATGGCGATCGATACGGTGATAACCTAAGTGATCAACTATGGCCTGCCTTACCCAGTATGGCGGGCAGTTAGTTTGGCATCCCACGTTGTGCGTTACCGTGAGTGCTCTTCAAAGACACTTAATTTACACACTTGCCAACAGATGTGGCGGGACCTGGTGTAGCAAGCCCTGTTGCCTGGGCCTCCGGCCATAGTCTGATCATGTATACAAAAAAATACCCTGCCCAGCAAAACACGACACCTTGGCTGACTCCCGGCCCTTCCCTGGATCATGTATTGTCCCAAATCCCAATACATCCCGGCTATAGTCTGATCATGTTTAGTCCCACTATAGGGGCCGTAGGTGCCTCTGGCCTTTGTCTGATAATGGTTCTCCCAATATAGGAGCCGTAGGGGCCTCCGGGCCATAGTCTGATCATGTGTAGTCCCACTATAGGGGCCGTAGGTGCCTCTGGCCTTTGTCTGATAATGGTTCTCCCAATATAGGAGCCGTAGGGGCCTCCGGGCCATAGTCTGATCATGTGTAGTCCCACTATAGGGGCCGTAGGTGCCTCTGGCCTTTGTCTGATAATGGTTCTCCCAATATAGGAGCCGTAGGGGCCTCCGGGCCATAGTCTGATCATGTGTTGTCCCAATCGGCACAAAGGAGGCGACCTGACTGCGACCCTAGGTGGTCTGGCCGATACTGAAAATAACGCTAAGATGTGTGAAACCAAAGACTACCCCCAAAATGACAATTTCTCTGCACATCAAATCCACACTCCCCTGTGTCCACACTTCTCACTTCGTCTACACCTCCCCCCTGAGACCGCACTACCTGCCTGCTCAGAAACTCAGGGCAGGTGCAGGCGAGGGCGAGGGAGTCACGTGCGGCTGGTCCCACATAGATGATGGGGGTGCCCGGCATGCCCTCATTGTCCAGGTGAGCCATCAGGGCCTCCATCAGGATCCAAGCAGATCCTGCAGGTACAGCAGCAGCCAGGGGAAGTGGTGGTCAGCATTCCATACCAACCGTCCACACAAGTCACACATAATGCTTGGATCCAACAAATGCAGAAAACGTATTTATGGATGTATAATACTTAAATGCAGCATACTCAAATTGTAAGCCAGAATACGGTTTTGACTTCAGTATCACTAAGGGATTGTGATGGAGGATTATGCCTTACAATATTTAATCACCCTATAATACATGCGGAAAAATATTATGTATTATAATGCGGCTGTGAATATCGCTTACGTATGCCGAGGAGTCTTGCCGGCCAACGTGGCTTGCAAGGGGAAAGCGAATCAAAAGTTGTCCTCCAGGGCTAAATCACTGTCGAAACAGCCGCAGAGGAATGTCACAGATAGCCCACGCCTAATGCAGGGACCGGCACCTTACCTTCCAAGTTACAATACTCACAACATACCTTAATACTAACGCTGGAAGTCATGATGCGGTTGCTACTATCACTTCTGTTTGCGGAGAAGTTCTGTGTTGGACTTATTCCGGCAATGGTGGTTTGCGAGGAGGAAGCAAATTAAGAGTTGCTCACTGCAAACATACCGATGAAATAGCCGCTGAGGGGTCTCATAAAACCCATAACTCTAAAACCTTAACCCCACACTCTTAACCCTAGGCTCTAAACCCTTTACTCTTAACCCTAAACCCACACCTGATGCAGGGACCGGCACCAGGGCGCTGCCTCCAGCCCTCAGTGTCCGCGAGACCTCAAGACAGGCACCTGTCACATCTCTCAGCGGAAGCGTCCGGGCGGCATCGGCACCCTCCAGGGGCAGGCCCTGCTTTGGCCCCACAGCCTGCGACCTCCCAGGCGCCCCCGGCCCGCGTGTCGATCCTGTCGAGGGCAGGGCCGGACCGGGGAGCTTGTGCTGCTGCTGCTCCCGTGTGCTGCCTGGGCCCAGGATGAGGGCGGAGAGGCCGGCCAGCGTGCCCGGCTCTAGCTCCAGGGCAAGGCAGGGCTCCAGAACCAGGCGGGAGGCATAACCGATCCTGGGCGGGCAGGTCAATGACGGCATGTCAGGGTTGGAATACGTGTCTGGAGGGTAGATCCTTAGAGGGGGGATTAGGGCTTAGAGTTAAGGAATTAAGGGTTTGACATGGGTGATACAGGAGAAGATCTGGATGGTAGATCCTTTAAGGGGTTTAGAGTTAAGGGTTTGGAATTCAGGGTTTGACATAGGTGATGCAGGAGAAGAAGAGGTCCTTGCAACCTTAGCATGCTTTTTCTCAAAAGCCTAGCATTAGCTTCAGGGGTTAGGGTTCAGGGTCTCGGGTGAGGGGCTTCCAAGATCGACTCTGGCCGCGCCAGAGCGCCTCTGGTCAGAGACTGGTGGCAGCCTAGCAGCAGCGGCAGCATGCAGCAGCAGCATGGTGGCAAACTGGTGGCAGCAGCAGCAGCAGCAGCAGCAGCAGCGGCAGCATGCAGTAACCGCCCGCCACGCCAAAACGAGAGAGGCACCAGCCCCAAAAGAAAATGCAGTAAAAGGATAAGCAAACAAGCTGCGGACCATTCTCAGGATAACTCCCAGGCCTCTGACCTGTGCACGCCGTCAGACACCACCCACAGGGCCTGGCCCATGCCAGCCCCGCTGGGGTATGCCACTGCCCCTAGGTACATGTCGTCTATGCTGACATGCTGCCCATACCGAAGACCCTGCAGAGGGGAGGGGGGGAGGGAGACAGCAGTCGGGGCTGAGGTCACTTTTGGGGGTGCATCCATGGCATGTCAGATATGCACACTAGCAGCTTGCAGGTTATGAGCCAGGTGGAGCAGCCGTCCAGTCTTCGTCTACCGGTAAGGGCAATTCAGCTTCACTTGAGCAACATCTCAGGCTTTGGCCGGAAGGACCTGGTGCAGCAAGCCCTGTTGCTTACACGATTACAAGTTCATGTTTGTATGGAAAGGCTACTGTAGGGATGGACGAAGGTGGCAGGCTGGTTAGGGTGTGGAACAATGATATCCGTGGCAGGGCTCTGACGCTTGAGCCGCCAATCACCGGGTTAAGGAGTGGTCCCAATGGGCCCAGTGGTGGTCGCTGCCCAGAGCCACCAAGAGGGGTCTGGCACTCTATAAACTGTACCGTTGCATTTGCAGCACCAGGGGGCGACTCAGAGGGGACTCGAAAGGTCCAGGAACCCGAATGATTGCGACAGCGTTTTAACTTATCCCTCAGCCATGCAACAAACCGCTTCACCTCCATACTAATACTTGAGGTGCATGCGATGCAACCTCATCCCTGAGCACCTTAGAGCCTCCTTGCTAAGCCTTGAGGTGCATGTGATCCAACCTCATCCCTGAGCACCTTTGAGCCTCCATGCTAAGCCTTGAGGTGCATGTGATCCAACCTCATCCCTGAGCACCTTTGAGCCTCCATACTAAGCCTTGAGGTGCATGCGATGCAACCTCATCCCTGAGCACCTTAGAGCCTCCTTGCTAAGCCTTGAGGTGCATGTGATCCAGCCTCATCCCTGAGCACCTTTGAGCCTCCATGCTAAGCCTTGAGGTGCATGTGATCCAACCTCATCCCTGAGCACCTTAGAGCCTCCTTGCTAAGCCTTGAGGTGCATGTGATCCAGCCTCATCCCTGAGCACCTTTGAGCCTCCATGCTAAGCCTTGAGGTGCATGTGATCCAACCTCATCCCTGAGCACCTTAGAGCCTCCTTGCTAAGCCTTGAGGTGCATGTGATCCAGCCTCATCCCTGAGCACCTTTGAGCCTCCATGCTAAGCCTTGAGGTGCATGTGATCCAACCTCATCCCTGAGCACCTTAGAGCCTCCTTGCTAAGCCTTGAGGTGCATGTGATCCAACCTCATCCCTGAGCACCTTTGAGCCTCCATGCTAAGCCTTGAGGTGCATGTGATCCAACCTCATCCCTGAGCACCTTAGAGCCTCCTTGCTAAGCCTTGAGGTGCATGTGATCCAGCCTCATCCCTGAGCACCTTTGAGCCTCCATGCTAAGCCTTGAGGTGCATGTGATCCAACCTCATCCCTGAGCACCTTCGAGCCTCCTTGCTAAGCCTTGAGGTGCATGTGATCCAACTTTATCTCTGAGCACCTCCGAGCCTCTTTGCTAATCCTTGAGGTGCATGTGATCCAACTTTATCTCTGAGCACCGTAGAGCTTTTATGCTAAACCTTGAGGTGCATGCCACCCGCCCTGAGCGCTCAGCCCTGGAGTGTATGCGACGCAGCTGGTCCACAGTGGCTTGTTTTTTGCCTCCTCCCACCTCACCCTGCTGACCCTGACTCCCACTCTGCTTTTATCCCCTCCCACCTTCCTCAGCTGCGCCTGCCTCCCACCCCTGCTTTTGTTCACTGCCTTCTCCCCCCTGACCATCCCCGCTTTTGCACCCTGCCCCTTCTGCCCATGCTGCGCCTGCCTTCCGCACTCACCTTTGTCCCCTTCCCCTGCTTCCCCTGCTTCCCACCCCTCCTTTTGTCCCCACCCCTTGCCCTGCTTCCCTGCCCCCGATTTCGTCCCCTTCCCTTTTTCTTGCTGCGCCTGCATCCCACCTTCACCCTGGCAAAGCAAGCAGCCACCTCCTCCTCGGTCAACCATGTATCTTGCCAGCACGAGTTGTATATCTGGCGCTCGCTACCCCCAGCGGGCACCTGCCATCCCAACTCCTCGGGCTCCGGAACCGCCCACCCTGAAGGAACTCCGCTCCGGCCCCCAGCGCCTCTTCTGCTCTGTTCGTCCAAGGCTGTGGCCCCCCAGGGTGTGGAAGCCGAAGCTTCCGTTCGACCAGTCACGCTGGCTGCCGTGCTGGGCTGCTCGTTATTTCGAAGCTGTGCTGCGGGGGCTGCAGCAGCTGCTCCATGCTGCTGCAGCTCGGTTAGCGGTGATGGCGCCATTGGCTGATTTGTGACAGCAACTGACTTTGTCCGCTCAAACACGTCACACAACTCAGCTGCGAGGTGCTTGGCAACATCCAGCGCTGCCAGCGTGCTATATATTGTCCACCTGCTGGCTTCCTCCGGGAAGCTTCTCATCAATAGTGGCAGGCCCATCAGGCCCTCAGGGCTGCTGATCAAGACGGCGTGTATGTCATGCAGCCTGGCAAGCTGTTGCAGAAGGGTGGTGGAGGGAAGCAACGATAAGGAAATTTACGGCGACGGGTTTTGTTCTGTTAGACTAAAACTGTATTTGGCATCAGAGAAATCTGCAAAATACTGGCACACGCCAAGCAGGTGCATTTACATTCCTCAGACACACAAATTTAATGGCATGGCCTCACCTGAAGGAAAGGCCCCAGAATCGGCAGTATCACTCTGTCTGTTGAAGCAGTTGGTTGTGGTGTTGACGGCCTCCAAGACAGGTCTGACTGCAGGTCCAAGGCGCAATCCAGCAGGATGCCTGTACTGCGGTACTTTATGATGGTGCATGCTGCACGGCCCTGGCCCGCACAGATCTGTGACAAGCATGGCGGCATGGCGGCATGACAGCATGGCGGCAAGGCAGCATGGCGGCATGACAGCATGGCAGGATGGCGGCAAGGCAGCATGACGGCGTGACAGCATACAGGTCAAGTGTTTCACAGGCTCAGAGTGTGCAGGACATTGTGGAGCCCAGGGGCGCGTCGATTCTGTATCATCGTATGGATCATTGTGGACAGAGGAGTGGAATGTCCTCTTAGCCATGGCAGGCCTATCAAGGTGCTCTTGCATGATGCACCCTTAGGAACCCACCACCTCCATGTGAAGATGCAAGCCACTTTTGGAGCTGAAGACGCACGTGAGATGGCCGCGATTGTTTCCAGGTACCGGGCTACCGAAACCCAAAAGTGTGATACGACGACGGAGGTCACGACGGCGACGATGAGCAGACATCAGTGTGTACGGCGTTTAAAATCCCGTATCCCTCAAGCCACGCTCAGGCGTTTTCTTTCTCTCACCTGGTACGCATACTACTACGCGGATCACATCATGAATGATGCAATTCATGCCTCGTTTAACGAATGCCACCTTGATTGTGGGTATAGCGCACTCAATGAAAGCCTGTCATACAGGTACGTCATACGAGCTCATAGATCCGTGGCAACATCTGTGTTCATGTGTTAGCCTCCTAGCTTAGATCAGGAGAGGCACGAACGCATTGGTAGCACAGTGATATTTCCAACTCTCAATCGTGCTCGATTGGGGGTACCTTGTCTACAGCAGTCGTGGAGTTACTTTGCTATCACTTTAAGTCAGTTACCGGTAGGTACAACAATATCGCTTTCCTTAGTTCTCAAGTTTGCCAGAAATGAGCTACACAGACCCGTCTTACCAAAAGCCTGCAGCATTCCGTCATCCAAGCGTATAATCATTTCTCACATGCTTTTAGCATCCAACTGGGAACCCCACCTCATGATTTCATAAACAAGTTCGGGTCATCCTCAATCATCTGGTGATGATCATGTAATGGTTCCCAAAAAGTGGATCAATGCATGCAATTGAATAAACCATGGTGCCTAGTAATAAGTCAATGCCCTTTTTATCCATGCTTGGTAAATAAGCTATCTTGGCCACCTGGCATGATGGCTTCTGCAGCCCCAGTTGGCCTGAGCTACAATCGTCACTTGTGTCAACACAACAGCAGTACCCAACGCTTGCCATGAGGCAAAAGTTCTTGCAGCATTTGTGGCAGAATGCTGTCCACATTGCCTCGGACTAATCAGACTTGCGGACCGGAATAACGAACACCTTGATGCCTAGGTGGGCACAGATTTCATTCATCACGCTGACCACATAGTGCACATAGCCTGCCAGTGCTGCAGTCATGAGACCAGCCGCCGTCCACCTCGGATCCAACAGCCTCAAATGACTATTGATAGCCCCGACCAGCAGCAGCATATACGCCCACACCGGCACGGGCACAGGCTCCTTCGCCATGTGAGCCACGATGATGTATGACGCTATCAGTGCGTAGATGAGGCCGTACGCAATCGACGCCATGCGACACTGCCCATACACAACCTGCTCAGCACATGGACAGACGTGAGACATCCAGGCAATCCAGCTGTATCTGTGCAGCTCGTCCTTTATCCACAAGCAATTCGATTGAAGCCAAGTCAGACACAGAGACGCATGCAACGCAGTCTTGTGGAGTGCTACACCAGCCATCCCCGTACAGCACCTTCAATGCAGTGTCCCTACAAGCACATCTTGAACTTCAGCAGTCAAACGAAATGCTTCGCCCCAAGATTATAGAAAGAACACGAGCATGCTCTGCATCATGCTCTGTTCCAGCCCTCCCCCCTCCACCAGGACACGTTCAAATTGCCAAGCCCCAACCTCGCCAGGGCCAAGTTCAGTCCTCCTTGACTGTTGCTTGCCATCAGCTACCCTGGTCCCGTACACGTCAGCAGCTGCCCTAGTCCCCTACTGATCAAAAGCTGCCTCAGTCCCCTCTCAATATCCATCACCTGCAGGTCTGATGTCCACCAGGCGCCCAGCACCACCACCACCAGGACCAGTGCCAGGTGCTTGATACGAGCAAGCACTCCTAGCTCCTTATTGCCCCGCTCCTGCAAGGATCGCAAACAATAGTTTGAAACCACTCAAAAGGTTAGTACCTTTAGAGGAACCGTTTGAAACAATTCAAATGGTTAGTATCGCTTGAGGAACAAGGTTAGGCGGGGGGGGACAATCGAAAGAGAGGCCCTGACAATCCAGTTCAATTGGCAGGAGGTGTGGATGTGTAATTATACATATCACGAGACCTGACCCGGGCTCCCCATCTTGGCCCACCACAGTGCATTCCCCCACACCGAGGCCTTGCCTAGGCTCACTAGCATTTTCAATCCTGTGCAATCAGAGATCTCTTGTCAGAGATCTCTTGTCAAAGATTTCTTGTCAGAGATCTCTTGTCAGAGATCTCTGCGTGCAATCATTCAATCATCCAGCCAAAATGTAATGAAATTTACAACTCACATCTTTTGGCAGCTTCTCGCCATCGAACGACAGAACGCGCACTAGCTGCCCCACCATCTGGATGAGGCCACCAATAATGAATGCAGCAAAGAACATTTGTCGGACATCTGCAGAACACGGGCAGGGCTTGTTGTTGGAACAGTGCACAGGTTCCAAAGCTGTTGAGCAGCTGCTGCTGCTGCTGCTGCCAGTAGCCCAGATATGCCAAGATCCAGCAGCGCAAGTACGGTATTCCAAACCTAAGCCATGAATTGCGGTGTGTTCCAGTCCACGTGGCGCCATGAGTTGCATGGGACCAGTATCAAAACATTAGCATGGCAACAATACCGTCCAGGTAATGCTTCAAATACCCTTGGCCATAGGCAGCAGCAGTAAATTAAGAGGGGGGAAACAAACATCTACCAGGCTGCAAGCATGAGAGCGGCCCCACATTCCTAGACATGGCAGCCAGATCTGAGGAAGGTGCACTTACTAACAGTAATGGGCAGCTCAAATGGCAGTGCCTCGTTGAGGGTGCGGTTCCACAGGCCTGTGCCAAAATAGAATACTGACACGTGCACAATGGCCAGCGCGTAGTTCGCTTCCTGCTCGTTACCATAAGAACAAGGAAGGGAGCAGAGATCAGGATGTCCATGGTTACGAATGAGCTTCAGATAAGGTTGAATGGCCAGGGTAATTGAAGCCAGACGAGTGAACAAAAAATGGAAAATTTTGTTTCAAAATAAGCCGGTAAGTAACAAGCAAGATAAGAACACATTTGACCGCCTTTTTACTGGGCTGATCAAAAATACACAGCAGCAGATCGACAGTACAGTCTCTGTCCTGTCTGAACGCAATGCAACCCTGAGTATTATGCAGTCAAAGATATGCCTCCAGCATTGCCATAGCGCCGGCCCTTACGCCAATACTTACCAGGACTCCAATCAAGCCGGTGCCGTACAGCAGCACACCCGTGTGATACTCCTCCCAGTGTGCCAAGATCCAGGGCAGCATGATCTACGAGTGCAAGGTGAGTTCAGAATTTGCAGCATCTACCTTGTGAGAGTTACATTGAGGAGATCCTGATACAGATAAGCATGACCAAGCTATGATGCCTTGACATGCCACCATGTCAACGCCTGGAAAGATATTGCACGAGGGATTGAAAAATACTGGAAAACGGTGGTGAATTATTCTGCAGATTCCCCCAAGGGATAACAATACTTTATGGTTAACCTAACGGCTTGAAAAAAGACGGCTGCATTCATGAATTTTAAAAGGCCATTTGAAAGTTGCTAACGGTCCAATGGAGCAATGACATGACGTGCTCACATGTGATCAGTAAGGCAACCCAAGTCACCCAATGCTTGAGAAAGCTCCAATGTCACATGCACTGCACTTCAACTCTCGCCAGTACGTATGAGAGAGACCAGCAACAAATTGGCTCACCATGAGCATGATAGTAGCTGCAGTCCAGCTGCAAGGGACGTCCATGCTGCAGTGTGTGTTGTCCAGCAGCAGGCGTATTGACAATGCATCACAACCATGGTCGAACAGCTGGCCTAGGGGGCCGGAACTCCCTGTCCGCCGAGCTTGCTTGCCGTCAATACTGCTCATTAGGGACACATGGTAGAGATAGCGATTTAATATTGGTCCATGACACGAACGCTTCATTTGTCAGTTGTCACGAAGCTTTTCCCCTCACCAGTCCAAATTGACGTACACTACAACAGCAACGGCACTGAGAAGGTACGACCAACGCGGGGCCTCTCCTGCAGACACATCAGAGGATAATGGATGTCAGTGCAGGTTACAATCATCGCATGCACGCCCCCGTTCGCTGTTAATTCACCTTGATAGTCCACCATGTACCATGTGTCCACTGCGAATGAGAGCATGACGCCAAGGAGTCCTGCAAGACAGCATGGCAAGGTTGATTGTAGATACGATCTGGTAGTTCATGACTGGCCATGAGATGCCCAGCATTCTTGCATCAAGAGTGAAGAGACAAGGCGGCTTGTTTCCTCGACAATGGAATCCTACCGATGAGAGTGATAAGATTAGGGGCGAGCCACATGGGGAGTAGCTCCGTGAACCAATTCCAAAACGGCGTGTGTAAGACATCGAGTATCGTGTAACCAGCCTGCACAATCCAAGTGAGGCAATTTTAAATATTTCAAGATGTGCAGATCGGGATCGGTCTTACCGGATGATACTTGTAGTTTTGAAGACCATTGAGAGCCCTGGTTGATAAATAAGGCATTGCGGAAAAGAGAGGTTCGAGGGTCGGAAATGTACAACGTTCTCATTACAGCATCAAAGGTAGCGTCTTAGCGTGTCTGAGACTGCACATAAGGGGCCAATCAAAATAAGCAGGTTTTAGAAGAAGAAAGAAAAAAAGAAAACGCCTGAGCGTGGCTTGAGGAATACGGGGTTTTAAATGCCGTACACTGGGAGACAAAAAAACCTGGTGGTTAAGGAGGGTCGTCAAGGGGTACCGGACAATAATGGGCAGGGGAGTTTTCCAGATGGCGACGCTGGCGAAGGATGGTTATATGGCAGCGTATGGTATGCTTGGTAAGACGGCTGAGGACGGAGGAGATGTCGTGTTTGGAGACATCGAGCATGCTGAGGATTTTATCGGCAGGACGAAAGAGGAAGCCTGCGGTTCCCAGAAAGAAAGAAAGAAAGAAAACGCCTGAGCGTGGCTTGAGGAATACGGGGTTTTAAATGCCGTACACCGGGAGACAAAAAACTTTGTGGTTAAGGAGGGTCGTCAAGGGGTACCGGACAATAATGGGCAGGGGAGTTTTCCAGATGGCGACGCTGACGAAGGATGTTTATATGGCAGCGTATGGTATGCTTCGTGAGACGGCTGAGGACGGAGGAGATGTCGTGTTTGGAGACACCGAGCATGCTGAGGATTTTATCGGCAGGACGAAAGAGGAAGCCTGCGGTTCCCAGAAGGATGATATGTGTATGAGAAGCAGGCGGGGAAGGATGAGGTGGGGGGGGGGTGGGCACGGTCGGCGAAGGATCAGGTGGAAGGGCAGGATGGAGAACGGGTGCCAAGGAAACTGTCCAACCATTATGGTTGAGGAGAAGGATAAGTTGTAAATGTTCTTCTGATTTACGGGCATGGCATTGTTCGAAAGAAAATTCGGAGGTGTAACCGACTTCAACTACGTGTACAGTGCAAGAAGGATGATTCCCAGGCATCCTCCGAAGCGGGAAACAAATGATGTACAGCGCTCCGAAGCCACGTATGCGTTGCCAGTTGCCACTGATACAAGGCTGGTCGATCGGCTTAAACGCCATATGTTCGAGATGGAATCAATGTCTCCAACTCGCGAGCAAATGTGACGGCTGATTTATTGCGTGTTGTGAACGCTGTCACATGTGGACGTTTGACACAGTCACCCTGCATCCTCAAACCAGCACTATGGGACGGATCACGTCATTGGAGATATACTATATATGTCTTCACCTGTTTGGATGCGTTTACTGGGCCGTCAAGACAATTTGCCAACACTTTGGGTTTGGCAGACTCGTTCTAGATCTCCTCACTCCTCACAGTGGCAGTGGGCTTTTCTTTGTAACTGCTGTAGGGGCTTCAAAGTTGGCCCTGCACAGACGATACAGCTTGGCTGTGGTCTCTGGAAATCATGATCGGCGACGCTGATTCTGCCTCGTCGGTGTGGCTGAAAGCTGACGAACACGGCGCCGCTGTTGCTGTTCAGGGGGAGTGGCTACAGTTGTCCCATCGGCCATCGACTGTATGAATGCCGGCGAAGACGCAATTTTTACTGGCACTGTCACTGCTCTGGAGACCTCAACACAAAAATTGCGGAGTCATCTTCAGACCTGCAAGCAACCACTCCACGCCCATAACAGCTGGTGAGTCTCAAACTGAACTGTACCAGAGCTTGCAGGGATCTCTGAGGCAGTCATGCTGAGCAAGCTAAAGAGAGGCTTCCAGGTACCTGGTGAAACCTGGGAACTGTCATTAGACTATCCTAGTTTTCATTAGTAATTTCTTGGAGCAGTCATTAAGTGGGAACTTGGACACGATCTGATCCCTACCGTATGTAGAGGGTATGTGTTAAGCACGCACACTACTCCCCTACTTCGCTCACAAGGGTACGCCCTACAAGTAGCTTTGGTGAGGCGCTGTTGCCTTCGAAAAGGCCTCAAAATGCTTGTTGAATGCAGAGGGTTGAATGTATCTCTGATGTCTTGGTCATGTCTATCAGCTCCGCTCTCTTTTCCCTTGTTGAGTTTCAACCATGCTCTTGAAGGACGTCAAACGGTGCGAGATTAGATACACTGATCCGGCTTGCTCTTAGCCTCACATTCTTGCTATGAGCGTCAGGCTTGGCGTGTACATTCATGGCTTAATTGCCATGTTGATTTTCCTGATTTGAAGTGCGAGGCCTAAGTTAAGTTTTAAGGGTTATCAAACTCCTGCGAGGCTGTTAAAGGCTGGGGACGCACGAGCTAAATTTGACCTTGCATGGTATTTGTCCCTTTGTGTCTGTCCATATGAACATACTGAATATGTGTGCATATTTATTTATCACCTCTGCCAGCTCCGCTCTCTTTTCCCTTGTTGAGTTCCCATCATACTCTAGGAGGACGTCAAACGGTGCAACATTAGATTCCCTGATCCAGCTTGCTCTTAGCTAAACACCTCAGCTATGAGCGATAGGCTTGGTGTGCACATTTACGGCATGAACCTATGTGAATAAAAAAACGCGCACTACCTGCAAGGCTTCAGTATTGGTTTGTGGGTGTCAAACTTGTGCTGCTCTGTTGAAGACTAAGGGTGCAAAAGCTAATTGTAGCGTACGATTTGCTTGGCATGTGTCCTGAAAAACACTGTATGAATGCATCTCTTCAACTATTACTGTCAGCTCCGCTCTCTTTTCCCTTGTTGAGTTCCCATCATACTCTAGGAGGACGTCAAACGGTGCAAGATTAGGTTCCCTGATCTAGCTTGCTCTGAGCTTAACATCTCAGCTATGAGCGACAGGCTTGGTGTGCACATTGATGGCAAGAGCTCTATGCCCATTAAAACATGCACTACCGGCAGGGCTTCAGTATTGATTTGTGGATGTCAAGCTTCTGCTACTTGACTGAGGACCAAGGGTGCAAAAGCTAAATGTGAAATTGTAGCACAGAAGTCGCTTGGCATGTGTCCATATTTAACTTACGTGAATGTATGTATTTGATCACGTCTTTCAGCTCCGCTCTCTTTTCCCTTGTTGAGTTTCAACCATACTCTAGGAGGACGTCAAACGGTGCAATATAAGATACCCTGATCCAGATTGCTCTTAGCTAAATACCTCAGCCATGAGCGATAGGCTTGGTGTGCACATTCATGTAAATAACTCTTGTATATATTTAATCATGTTTGTCAGCTCCGCTCTCTTTTCCCTTGATGAGTTTCAACCATACTCTTGGAGGACGTCAAACGGTGCGAGATCAGATACACTGATCCGGCTTGCTGTTAGCTTTACACCTCTGCTATGGGCATCAGGCTTGGTGTGAACATTTATGGAATGTTGCTTTTTGTCTACTGAACTGGCTAGCCTTGCTTGCATGGTTTTCTTACCCTCCCAATCTCCCATTTGTGCACTCACTGCAGTTGGACCGGCATACTGCTGTGTTTCGGGTACCTACGGAAGGAGGGCAGAGCACAAGCTCACAAGGTATCAGGCTGAGCAAGTTCATCCAATGGCATCTCCATGATCATCTGCATTTGAAGGGGCTCTGTGGCATGGAATCGCTATATTGTTTATAGGCAGGGTTCATGGTATAATTATCTGGATTTTGAACTCATTTGCGTTACTCATCTCACTGATTTGCACAGATAGTTCACACATTTAAACCCTTCAACTCACTAACTGGAATTCTACTTACACATCATTTCACTTATACAATCTTGCATACCTTATCAATTTTCCTAGTGTTCAACCAAACCCTTTTGCACCCACAAAACATACATGTAAAACATGACTGGGGCTTATCTTCTGCACTGTAGGGATCATTCCTATGCTACTGCTCGGTGGTGGTGTGTTTGCTGCTTGCCCAGGAAGGCACTTTTCTCGCTCGCTGTCCTAGTTTACTTATTACCGGTTTACGGGCGTATGTCGCATGTGATGCTCTGCTGGACTGTAACAACTTATGCCGAAACTTCTCTTCGGTTAATACAATATCTAGCTCGTTCTCTGAGCTATGGACAAAGCTCTGCTCTAGCGCAAAAGGATCAGCTCAATAAGTAATCGCAGATTGCTTTTTATTTGTCGATATCGGTACCAGGGTTTGAAGGAAGTCAATGACGTTACACCTTTGGGCCTTGGGCACAAAGCTCAGCCACGTCGGCAGACACAAAGTCAGCTAGGAAAGTCAAGGGAGAAGGTTCAAGAGGAAAGCAAGTTGATAAACAACAAAAAGTCAGACAGAACGTATCCCCTGCCCTTGAAGAGACTAGCGTTCATAAACACTCGACTACAAGTTCCACAAAAGGCAGGGCTTCCCACTCCTGCCTGGGGGCCATCCTGTCTCGTGGGGAGGAGAAAAGAAAGGAACTGTGGAAAGACAGAGATGAGCATGTAGGACTAAGACCCCCAAAGTTTAAAGGAAGAAGTCTCTGTACCGTTCAATTTTATTTGGCCCGCAGAATATCCGGTTTTATTTACCGAAGGGTCTCCAGGTGAAACCAGGGGGTTCAACTACATCAGTAAATTCTGAGGTTCCTGCTTGTGAATTTTTGTAAGGTACCGTACAAGTTCCCCACACATTCCCTCACCGTTACCTGTCAATGACGTTACATCGCTGGGCCCTGTTCAAGACGGCTCGGCTACCGGTACCAGTATTATCATCATTAGGCTGTATGCGTTCCCACCAAGCTCTGTATTTGCTCCACATTGTGTCGCTGGCATATCGCCAATTTTCATTCAAGAACCTTTATGGATCAACATGTAACAGTTGAGGGCTTAATAAAAACAATATTTGTTTGACTATGCAGCCAAATAAAACTCGACATTATGGCCTAAGCAAAAGCACAGACGCGTACGGTAATGGCAAACTGCCAATTCCCTTGCGAAACCCCTTCGCTTATTTATCTCTGTACCGGAACCTTAAAACTGCTGTAACTCTGTAAGCCATTGAAAGATGGCCTACAAAAGCGCCACAACATTGCCCCAACAAGAGAAATTCTAACATGTGTGCCAATATATGGCTGGGATTGATCAGCCGGCTCTTCAATTCCACCATTTGGTACCTGTGTTGTTTCTATCCAGGCTGAACTCAAAAGAACTGTGATGAGGCAGTGCCACAGAGAATTCCCGCAACACACTGTTGTTAAATATGTACCAGTAATCAATATGGAAATCGTCACGATGTTAATACCACGAGGGAAATGTATTTATATTTCATATCCCAAAGTTATACAAAACTGTTTCTAGCCAGTTATGAAAACAGGAGCAATTTTCAAGTACGGTGTGGCGCGTTAAAAAATCGAAGCAAATCGCATAATAACAAAATGGTGCGCATACCGGTATCCATCTATTTTTCTTCATCCTCACTCATATTCCTCTTGCTGTCAGGAATTAAGCAAATGGAAGGTTAAGGCAAATCGTCATCATTTTCAAGAGCAAATCCACTCACTCGACATAAAATTCATCCACTGTTCGCAATTCTGCTAAAGAACCTTAACAGGAAAGTAACCTGCGTGTGCTCTCTCCTGAAGCCTATCTAATAACAGCAGCCTGCTCACAAATACGAATATCACGATATAATCTCGTAAGAAAACAAGGAGCAGTTGCAGTTCAAATAAAAGTAAAGGCATACTGCAACCCCTAGCTTTACAGCTGCTGTTGCCCCAAGCAACCATATTTCATACTCAACCGCATATCTAGCCTTGAAAACGCAAGACAGCCTTGGTCCTGCTCATCCAACCTGGGCTCTCAAACATCCCTTGCCAGGCTGACTTGGACCGACACATCCTCAGTGGGGCTTGACAGCCCCGAATCAGTGGTGCTGAAAGCCAAGGAGTCGGAGTCAGGCTGCAGGGGTGCAGACAGAAGCTCCGCTGCATCCGCAGGTGCACGCCCAGGAATGAACCTGCTCACAGGCGAGCTGCTGACAGGTGCCAGGGGCGTGTTGAGGTCTGCTTCATCCACGGCCTTGTCCGGAGAGCCGACAGCCTTGCAGGGGTCTTTCTCATCACAGCTCTTCTCAAAACGCTTGTCTTTGTGGCCGTTGTCATGGACCTTCTCTTGGTGGCTGTTCTCCAGGCCCTTGTCAGAACTTGTGCCGCGGCTCCTTTCAACAGGGTCCTGCCAGTCCTCGTCCCCCATCTCTCCCGATATCCTGGGTCGCATGTCAGTGATCTCAAAGTACCTGGGGTCAGTGAGGGCAACAGCGAATGAGGGTCGATCGGTCGTCACATTCGTGTATATGCCACCCCTACCTACCATCATGACATAGGCAGCTGTACACCCATTTAACATGAGTTATCTCCTCTCCATTTAGATCCTCAGTGTAAGTTATCGATGTGTACTTCTGCTGCTTTGTGTTCACTGCTGCGTATCCTCAGCCGCTGCCTGCAGCACCGCTGTCGGCACCGCCTAGTCTAAGTTATCGATGTATACTTCTGCTGCATTGCGTTAATTCCTGCGTTGTATACATCTGACGCACCTTGGGTTGACCTGGACTCCTCTGGAGCGTGTTTTACCCGGTGTTTCAGTGTCCATCTGCAAGAAAAAGAGAGACCACATCCGTTGGGCACACGTCCGTAGACAAAGCAAGGAACGTTGCATTTGTGCACAGGAGGCACATGAGGGAAGGCTAGTATCCAAGACCAGCCATGTGTCCCTTCTTCTCCGGCTCCATCACTCACTCAGGGCCTAGTACATGACAAATGGAAGATAATAAACCGGCATACTAGTATACCGGTCGGTCGTATCTCATTAATTAAGCTACCCGGTCATTTGTCAAACCTTACCTGCAGGGCAAACATGAAGGTGCTGTTTGTTTGCATGGGTATACGTGCTGCTCCAGACTCCTTATTCAAGCCGTACTCGAGGTCCCTTGCCTGTGAACAAGAAGCAGCAGTCATCAATGCCAGCAGAGGGCGCACAGCGTGCTTGCTTGAGCACCTCCTGGAGGCTTTCTCTTCAAAGAATACCCGTAGGGTCCGTTCATAATATCTCGAGGGTTCCCTAACAAAATCTGCTAGTCCGGTGATTTTTATGGTAGAGAAGAACGCGCTGAGCTGGCACTTGGGTGGCGAGTTCCCATATAGAGCTCCCATGGCGGCATATTGTCACTATCTTCAGCCGAGGGCTGAAGCGCCACTAGGGCATGGCTGCCTCGTGGCCAAGCTATGGCCAGCTCACTTGAATAATCTCCGTCTCCACGTGCTCTCCGTCTGCGAAGTCTGTTCGCTGGATTCTGCGCGAGGGCTCCCGGGTGTAGACTTCCTGTTCGTGTCAAGGGGGAAGGAGTGAAGCCAGGCCTCAGCAGGGACCTGGGACCAGCCTGGCTGGGGCATGTAGTGTTTATTTTTTCGTGACTCAGCTGCATATCAGCTACATTCCGGCCAGAGGTCGGAGGCCACATATGCGGCCAGCCTTGCTGCATTGGCCACCAGTTGTCGCCCGGTCCTGGTTTGATCTCAATTGGGCATTTGGAGGCCTGCCGAAGTCGGACTCGTAGCCCCCAAAAAGAAACCTGGGGAGCATTATGACCAGTGGTGTGCCAATTGCAGTCCTTACGGTGGCTGAATTACGTAGCTGTGTTTCAGCCACCATAATTGAAGGCGAATTCATTTATCGTTAACAGCAAGGGACCGTAATTACTTATACGATTCTTGAATTACGACGACGCAATTGCACAGCACTGGTTAGGACGGAGAGGGGGCAGCCTCGACATCTTGTCAGCTAGAACCACATTCTCTCCCTCTCAGGCATACTTAACCCTTAACCCTGACCCTTAACCCTGAAAATGCAAGCACCACGCATTCTGGCGAGTGGCGACACACCTTCTTAAGCAGCTTGGGCCCCGCTAGGCTGATGATCAGCAGGCCAATAGGCGCTGTGATGAAGATGGCCAGCACTGCGGTGGCGAGGATTTGGTTCCCATAGTCAACGTACTCCTCTTACTTTGCATCCCCAGGCTTGAGGACTTCATGGATTGCATCCAGTGGTGCCGATGAGAGGGCGCCTGAGGAGCAGAGGCAAGGGTGGGTGCTGATGAGTGGGCGTCTGAGGAAGAGAGGCAAGGATGGGTAATGACAAGAGGGTATCTGAGTAGATGAGGTAACATGGGTGCTGATGCGAGGGCAGATCAGCAGATCAGCCAACAACATTCCACACTGGTACAACTGCCATTCAGGGAGGAGAGTGAGGAGGCGGCAGGCATGTGACAGGGGAAAGAGGGGGAGCAGATGCCCGGACCGCAAATTGCGGCTAGTCTGCTTCTGAAGGGTGTGACAGTGGCAGGAGTCGGGACGCTTCGGGTGTCCTTGAATTGTACCCATCTCCGACAGCAATATGCACAGTCCAGGAATCGGGAGCCAGAAACGAGCGGTTTGATAGCATGTTCATCCCAGTCCTTCTCACCACCTTGAACTGTACCCATCTCCAACAGCAACATGCACACCCCAAGAATCGGGAGCCTGAAACAAGCGAATGATAGCATGTGCATCCCATTCCTCCTCCCCACCTTGAACTGTTGCCTTGGGGATCCAGGAGGCTGCAACAAACAACATCTCACGGCCGCTCCATCCCGCTGGAATACAGGAGACGTAGGCAGACAAAATGCGAGCAATGGAACCTGCAGACAACAAACACATCAAAGGTCTTTATGTTAACCATCCTTTGAATTTGGAGGAGGACGGGCTTCGCAATTTATAGAAGGTGCAGAGGCTGCAGTGTGGGAGAGACTGAAGGAAGATGGCTGTTTTAGGTTGGCATTGACATCAGGGCTGCAAACTTGTGATAGAAAGCAAGGGTGCAGGGTGCCAGAGTTCATTGCCCCCCCCCCAAAGTGTTCTCTGCTCAAAATGGACGGCTGTTGGTTCCTGGCGTAGCCTCAAGGTAAGAGAGATAAAATTAACAGTAGGAAATAGGAAGCCTTCAGCTACAACCCAAAGACGTACATAGTCTGAAGCCAGTTGCTCGGTGGCCAATCCATTACCCACTCCTGCAGCCGAACTAGAAGTCTCTTTTATCCACAGTAACCTACGCCGGCAAGAAGCATTGTTATATTTATTTTATATTTTTTATCTCTCAGGCTATGTTTGTATCCCTAAGCAAGCGCTCCTCCAGTCCACCCACCAACGGCAATGACCAGCAAGGCTTTAGGCACCACGATGCCTGGGATGTTTTCGATGTTCACTGTGGTGCCGATGGAGCAGAACAGGAGAGGCTGCACGGGCAGGGACAATGACAAAAAACAGGTGGAGGGAGCTGAAGATAAGACGGCCAGGAGGTCTGACAAGGAAGCAAGGAGGCAGAGAGCAAGAGGACGCCGCAACAGTGTTCCAAATTTCAAATGCTACAAATCAGAGCGCGCATCTATAAATCAATGCTGCAGTTGAACATGACTCTCACCCTGTATAGGTCACCCTCCCTGCATCCACCTCACACGCAGTCCAGGGGTAACACCACTGCCAACAACCATCCACACCTGTTCCATCACCCCCCTGACCCCGCGTGACATGGGCCAAGAGTGCCTTGTAACCGGCGCTGTATCCCTGAAAGACATCGCAACGCACCTGCATAATGTACATCCAGAACTGGGCCAGGTGCGCGTCCACCTGAATGCGGTGTGCGTCACTCTTCCCTGAGAAGTGTGGACAATCCAGAAGGCCAGGGAGTGGGTGTTTGTCGCAAGTTGGGAGCCAGGTCTGAGGGTGTAAGCCGAGCGCCAATCACGCATGGCCCAACGGTGAGCAAATTTCAAATTCAAAGCTGCAGGTGACGGTCCACTGCCAGCGTGTTGTATTTAGGGTGCTTCAGCTATTATGCCACTACCTCACAGCCCATGGGGGGCTGTTACAACAAGCCCTGCCGCTCGGCCCACCAGCAGGCCCACATTTCAGGGTGCTTCAGCCACTAACTCACAGCCCATGGCCGTGGGGGGCTGTTACAACAAGCCCTGCCGCTCGGCCCACCAGCAGGCCTACATTCTAACCAGGCCAGGCAAGGTTTCGACCCCATTGGGCCAGTGCTGGTACGCCAGCAGCCCCTCCAAACTGGCCTGGCGTGTACAAACTTGATCTAATGATCAGATCCCTAGGCAAGCGGCTTGCCAGACCACAAGCCAGAGAAGTGGCACATCCTCACGCCCACCCTGCCCAAGTGCCCAATGGGTATCCTCAAACCTGCAATACCAGACCAGACCAAACCAGACTATCAGATGCAAATACCAATAATACAACTTAAAACTCCTCTATCCAGCCCCAGGCATCATAATTTCCCACCCCAAACACTCCCTTCCCCGATGCCATGAAATCCTGGCTACTGAAGGGCAAGAAGATCAACACCAACAAACACACACCTGTGGACAAGGGGCCCGGAAACCCAAACTGCCAGCATATGGAAGCCAGGCCTGCCGTCCCGATGGCAGCCAGTGCTCCACCGCCCACCATTTGGTTTGAGTAGCTGGAGGGGGGGGGGGGGCAGCAAGTCAGATTGGGCGCCTCATTGGACATTGGACAACGTTTCATTGGACAGCAGCAAAGGAAGCTACTCAGGCATGGTTGCGCGCATCGAGGCGTGTCTGGCACCAACCTCGCTCATATTTCTTCGTAGCTGGCAGACTTAACCTTCCATTTGTATCCCGGTTTGCACAGCCTGGCCCTTTCAAAAGAGCATTTGGATGGATGCGGTAACGCTGGTAAACCAACACAGCGGCAACGCCAGATGCGCTTTGTTTATTGCAGCAGGACTCAGCAAAGTCCGGCTCTGAATCACTTCAGCTCCTATTGCTCATAGACTTTTCCTGGAAACTTGCCACATGCATGCATCAGCCAGCATGCACTTGTTCCAAATTTGCCTAGAAGCCGCAGTATTATATCAGCATGTGCTGAGCTCAGCGCCCAGACAGTAAAACTATATATATTAACAAAAAGACAGCAAGCCCTTGTTCCCCACTTCAACAACCCTGCATTGTACGCCACTCAAAAGCGCTGAGCTCAGCCTCCCTCCGGAAAAAGACTCAATAGATGATCAGCAAAAGCTGATCCAGGCTTGCTGGCACTAAAATCCACTTCTTCCTGATGCTCCCATGACTAAATTAGTTCTCAGGATAGCACCCAATATGCTGACAGCACAGCCCCCTGTCAGTAACTCACTAGATAAACATGAACAGCTGACCCAGGCTGAACACGATGCAGGTACGTGCGAGTGGAGTGGAGAAGATTTGCGTACACCTGAGTCACAGGATGGTGAGGGACAGCGCGAGTCAGGCACTGGGCAGGCCCTGGAGCTACAGGAGTGAGTGCATGGCAGTCCTCTCACTCACAAGATATTCAGCAAACTCTCTCGGGAGCCATCCTACACAAATAAAGCATTTCAATCGCAACAGGTGATGGCGTCATGTTAAGGGCTACGGCCCTCAATTGCTGCAGAACACAGCACTGCTAGCAGAGCTTACTGGCCAAAACAACGAGAGAGAGAGAGAGAGAGAGAGAGAGAGAGAGAGAGAGAGAGAGAGAGAGAGAGAGAGAGAGAGAGAGAGAGAGAGAGAGAGAGAGAGAGAGAGAGAGAGAGAGAGAGAGAGAGTTCTCAAGGTTGCCACGCACCCGCTAAGCACGCCGCCAACCAGGGCCGCGACCACCCCAAGGATGATGCTCACGGGTCCGGTGGCAATCTTCCATTCTGAGCTCGTTCCGGCAGCCTAACACGAAGCAGTGAGCAACCAGAGATCAGCAGTCAGCAGCGTGTGAATCAGCAGGGCTATGTGAACGGTGGTAGGACACAATGCACACGCCCAATGGTCGTTTAGTCACGTGGGGGACTTGGCTGATTTTACTGAATTTAGCTTGGAACGCGCCCACGGGAGGCAGCATGAGAGCGCTAGCAAGTCTGCCCCAAGCTGATGTGTGTCCATGCTCTAGACGGAAGATGTGCGGGGAGCTAGGGAACAGATGTAAGTTCATAAACCGGGTCTTCACAGAAGCAGGCAGCCCATGGTCAGCCATGCGCGTGAGCACGTGCCTGCAGCCGTTTGGCAAGCCCCGTACCTCTTGCATGGCAAGGGATTCAAAGATGCTGAACATGGCGATGCCGCAAACGACATCTACGCCCGCTGCCGCCATCTCAATGGATGGAATATCTGCATGGGCAGGAGGTATACCTTCAGAACAGAAGACCTTGAACATTGTCTTTTCGAGTGTGTATTGACCGGGTCCCTGGCCCATACAAATCCACACATCTGGAAGGCATGCAACAGCTGCTGGCGGATCTACGAGATCTACCAAGTAAAAGTACTCAGTAGGCAAAATCATATTGTGGTTTCAGGTTGTTATACCGGTAATTTCAGTTAGTATAGTGAGGGTCAGATCAGGGGGGCCTAAGCACTCACTCTGCTCTGATCCAAAACCTTTTTTCTGGAGGTCCAGCATGCCCGTAACAATCACGGTTGGAGAGATGGCTGAAAGCAAGAATCCGGCCATGCCCGCCAGCAAGAAGGGCATCCCATACACCTGCCACGACGGGGAGGGATGAAACACGAGGGGCAAACCAGGTCACCACAATCGGCACGGACATTCCACATAGCATCCTCTGTCTTTTGAAGCCATGGGCAGGAAACGCGGATTAAGAAGATTCGAAATTCAAGATGTCAAGCACCACAGCTCTTGCAACGCCAGATGCTTAGTGGCGAATATTTGAATGACTCAATGTTGCCCGCCTAGTTGCTCTCTCGAGCCTAATGCCTCTCAAAATACCGCACATCGGAAAAGCAGTTCCGAGCGTTTCCTGCCTCCCTGCCTGATCTATCAACCCCACCCACCTTTGTGAAGATGGCCATGTCCAGGAAGCCCTCAAAGAAGACCGGCAAGATGCCCAGGAGCAGGACAGTCCAGGGCGCCTGCCTGAACGCCTGCGGATCATCACGGCAGGGCAACCAGCTGAGAGGGGGGCGATCAGCAGAAACAGGGGGCACGGAGAGCTTGTGTTGTGGGATTTAATTACTTGAACGTTGAACAACATGATTAGAATAACCCCCCCCCGCCCCCTTAGTCATCATCACCAGATGAGAAGTAATCGACACCAACCTCTGCCTTGCCCCTATTGTCCTTAATCTGAGGTGGGACGACCTAGACACACCATTAAGCTCTTCGACTCAAGTCCAGGATGCACAGGATACACCACAGCACCTGGCCACAGAGTGAGCTCAATTGTTTGAGACGGTAAGCTGGGCACTGAGGCTATTTACCGAGTTTGACCGACAGGGCTTGGCAGTCCATTCATATGGTACCAAATAGGGTACGAGGGCTTGCCTGAGAGTAGTTGATCTTCAGCCCTGCTCTCATGAGGATGGTGGCCAGCCCAAAGGACTTAATGTGGGAAGACCAGGAGTGCCTGCAGCAGTGATCAGGCATTCCATGTCAGCAATTCAAAAGTGACACAAGGCACGTGCTTCAAGAGCTAGCAGGCTTCGTGCTAGAGTAATTCAGCAGGGCGATACAAAAGCCAAGTGCCAGAAACAGCGAGCAGGCTTCGGGTGGAAGTAATTCAACAGGGCGATACAAAAGGCAGGCGCATTCAAAAGCAACCACTGCTGAGGCAATACAAATGCAACACCCGATCACAAGCTCTAGACAAAGACCTCTAGGTGAGGGTCCACACATGTACGGACCTTCCATCTTTGAGTGGAAACATGTCCATTGTGTGTGAATGCAAAACCTTGCAGACGCCAGGCCGACAGTCATAAGTAAATAAATCAGAAAGCAACTTGCGCAGAATACTGACTGGTATCCTCGGAGTATGTGCCCGGGGACGTTCTCGATCAAGAGGCCGATGGCCAGCATGCCCAGCAGCGCAGGGATCCGGCACTGGAGGGCAGAGCGCAGCAGGAAGGGAGGGAGGGAGAGGATGTTATGACCATGTAGACTGTCAAACAGGTGCTTCAGGGCATGGGAGGGGCATCAGTAGCAGAGCTGATTTTAGAAAGCTTCAGCTGCACATCAGCTACACCTCAGCTACACCATGCGCGTGTCTGGGTTGAGATGCTCCATCCTCGAGTGGAAGTGCACCGATTACACGTTGCTTCAACAACTGATTCCCACGTCGGATGCTGACTGGTTCAACGCCGACGATCAACCCAGGATCTGCATAGCAGCTACCAACCAGACATGTGTTTCTGGCACCAGAGATCCTGCACATGCATCAAGCTAGGAAAGGCCCTTACAGAGATCCCATCATTTGATTGGCCCGTTTAGGGCCTGCTGCCTAAATTAGGGAGTCCTGAGCGTCTGAAACCTCCTGACTAGCACCATCCGATTCCTGGTTGGTTTCAGCACACACAAAATTGCAAGCACATGTAGGCTATGCTTCTCTAGAGCACCGGATGCCTGTATTTTCCAGGTAACTGATGCAAGTCTGGTGTGAGGCTTCAACTCGCTGTGTAAAAGAAAATGATCTGCATGTCAAACTGGCCAGTCAGGCAGTGGAGCTGCGGTTGGTGGGGATCGCAGGATCTCTGTCGCTGGCTAGTATTGATCGATCAGTGCCAGTGCATGGCACACAGTGTAGGGCAACCAAGACCTGGACATGGCATTGGGGACCCCTGCTGTCAAAATTGAAGGCAGCTGTTTGAGGCACGACTGAGCTGCTTTCTTGGAAGCAGTACCAATGCACCATGCCGGCACCGACTAATGTTTGTGTAAGGAGGAAATGCCTGACAGGAATGCAGATATCTTTCCCATTCCACATAATGTCCACGGGTGCAAAAACTGCACTGTTTGTTTAGGGTTCTTCTGCTGCAGACTCTCAGCGACATCAGTACGTCATGACCTGAAGCTGTGAGGCTGGCGGCAGCAGGCCCTGTTGCTTAATTGGGCCACCAGCCGTGGGCCGGTCAAGTACTAGTCCCCATTGGACCCATGGTGGCGCCCAGTGCCCAGCTGAAGGTGGCGTTAAACCCACCGAAATAAACATTTGTATACCATATCTAGCACATGTCTACAATCTCTCGGCTATGACCGGTGTAGTTTGTTGTGTCGGAGGATGCGAATGTGTGTGAGGAAGCCCTACAATTGCCCATAGGGCCCATGCGATTGTGGCGTGCTTCATGCATCCAAATCTCTGGCAGCATGCATGCGGCACTGTGAACTACCAGCTGATGTCATAATCACCTGAACTGCAATGAAGCCACCCACGTGGCCCACCACCCAGACTAGGATGACGGCAAAGCAGCTTCCTTCTGGGATGGAGAAGGCATCGCCAAACAGGAAGTAACAAGCTGAATAGGCTGCTGTGAATATGAGCAGGACCGTGAGAACGCCCTGGAAATCTGCAGTCGGCCATGGAGCGTTCGTATAAGTATGTGTGCACTTCGGGGTGGTCGGGCAATACCTGCCAGCTTCCGGGATGAATCAACGCCTCACATTTCCATCCCTTCTTCTCGTCGATTTCATACATGATGGAACGACCTTACGCTCTGGTGCTGTCTGTGAGTGAGGAAGACGGCGGATGGACAGGGCTCTTAGCAGTGGGCACTGCTGCGAACTAGGGTGGACCACGTTTTAGTGAAAGGGGGCTGAGTCAGAACTTAGTGCACTGTGCAGCAGAGTCATGGAAGGGAAGCTGGAACGAAAGCACGAGGGCCTGAATGACAGCACACATTATCACGGTTAATAGACATTTGAGTGAGATATGACCTCGCCTGGGGGATGGAATCATTGGAGGGGAACATTAGTCAGAAGTGTAAAGCAGTGTCTACGCGATCCATCTTCCACTCAACTCCCGTCATGATGTCACACCGGCTTGCGTGCGCCAAAAGAGCTGGTAACGGGAAAAGTTCTTGCTGGCAAATGTATGCATTAATCCCAGCGAGGCTTGCTGTTGCGCTGAGTGGATTTGCTCGGTGGTATCGCCAGCTCTACCGTGGAAGTGCGGTGCACCGAGCTCTGGAAAGTCTAACTTGGTAAAGCTGACAAGGCAATGACGTTACACCTCTGGGCCCTGCTCAAGAAGGCAAGTACCCTTGCATGCCAACCCGCCAACCGATGTGGCCCAATGCAAGCCTCTCTTCATGGACATGTCTGCCACCCTAATTGATTTCAATAAACGGTATATACCGGTACCATGACTCTAACAATGACGTCCGCAAAGGGTGCCTTAAATTCGCCATGCATTTCTGAGGCTTTTCGGGATGCGCCCCTGGTATGGTTCGGCGGAGTGACCTCGCTGTTGTTTCAATGCAGTGTTCAAGTGATAGGCCTGAATGTCCTTGGGGCTCTGTCTGACCTCTTCCCTTCCTCTGTGATGTGGAAGTTTTCCTACACCGTAACAGGGCTTGGGCCTGACCTACCACCTGTCAAGGTGGCAACCCTGGAAATAAATGGCATTCACTACTGCACTGACGAGGGGGAGATCCAGCCTATCTTCAAGACGGAGGACCCCCTTGAGTCCGGTAATTACCGTCCATCACCATCACTAGCGTGCTTTACCGGCTAAATGCCAGCATGCTCACAGCCATCACCTTGGGCCAATGGGTGCTCTCGCACGGTCATATCCCTCCAGAGCAGTTTGGATTTAAGCAGCGGCGTAGCACACTTCAGGCTACTTTCATCTGGGGGCATGTGCTTCATGGGTAGCTGAAGGCCGTGGCAAGCTGCAGGTGGCATTCGTGGCCTTCACCAAGGCCTATGACTGTGTGCCACAGGGCCAGCTATGGCAGCATCTGGCTGAGCACCTTCACATGCCGTCAGGCCTGTAACGCGATTAGCAATTACACGAGATTGGTGGTGGCACGTGTTCCGCGTCTACAGCGCGGCTGTGGCACCGGCAGCACATCAAGGCAGCCCACTCATGGCCGCTGCCATGGCAGCTGACATGTAGCTCGCGGCTCAACAGAACTGCGGAGGGTGCACACGGTGCATTAAAATGCTGGGGGCTTTTCAGGAGTTGGAGCAGCTGTCCCCAAACTGTGCCAGGCAGTCTCTGACGTACAGCCCCTACATGTCTCAGAGGTGCTACAGCTAGTGGACAGCCTACAGAAAGGTGCAGCTACTGGCGACTAGCAGAAGGGACTTTAGGTAACCTGCCACCGAGCACGGGTCTGCAGCCGCCTACCGCGCGTATTTGCAGCCCACAGCGGACGCTTGCCGGGAGATGCACCAGAAACAGGGCATGTGCTCGTGTGCACAAAAATTGACAGCTGCGGCTTGTTGCGGTGGGCACGGCTGACACAAGAGGACGGCGCAGCAGTCAACAGTGTGACACACGCCGCTGGCAGCAGTGTTGGGCAAGAGGAGATGGTGTGCATGTGGATGATGTGCTGCATGTTTGATTTCAATGCCTTAACGTGAAGGAGAAGCTCAGGGAACTGGGTTGGGCAAGCCCCCCTAGGGCGCCACTGACTTTTCACCACTTGTACCGGGGCAGAGATGGATGGAAGGCTCTGGCTTTTGTAGGAGGGCCGAGAGGCATAACTTCATTGACAAAAATGAAGGGTAGACAGACTTTTCCTTTTTGGTCCTCTTTGATGTCTCTCCTCTCTTAATTGTCTGGCTTGTCCAAGACTAGGCTCAAGGTGAGCTGGGGCATCTTCGGACGGCCGCTCCTTTTGGGGGGTGTATGAGGGTGTCCTTGTCCTTGGACCTCCTTTCTCCAAAAGGCCATCCCCTTTGGAATTTCAGCCTTCCTTTCCCCTGGTATCATTGCAAAGTGTGAGGTGTCGACCCTGGATATCATCTTAAGTGCTATGCATGCCCATCTGGCTTTCAGCAGCTTTCAGCAGCTTCCACCAGCTTTATCCTAAAACCAGCTTTCAGCAGCTTTCACCAGCTTTTATCAGCTTTCATCAGCTTTATCCTACAACTTGGGCTATACCCTGGCCACTTTGCAATGACGCGCCCCTGCAGCTGGAGGATCTTCAACCGGAGCAGTGGCCCACAGAAGCTAGGAATGCGCTGGCAGAGTGCAAGGACTAGGACTGGGGGGAAATGATCAGCTGCCACAACACACATCCTGGGACCTCAACAGCTTTCAGGGCACACACGTCACTCGGGGGCTGCGCCAAAGGCACAGCATTTACAAATAAGGTCAAGCTATCAGCAATGGCTGCACATCGGAGCACCTATCTTGCTGTGCCAAGGGTATGCAACAAACAGCTGGGACCCATGTCCGTGCTGATGCATGTGGCTTTTGTGGTCATATGCGCGCATATATGGCAGCTCCAACCTGACCTTGTCAAATTAGAGCCTTCTCAACCTGCTGCCTAAGCTCTCACCAAGCTCTCCAAAATTGGATGCTGGGTTGTGAAAGTAATCGTTTGCCTCTCCCCCTTGGACGGGGGCCAGAGTTGGTATAACCCCTTAGCCTCATGTCCTGGTATTATATCGGGATAAAGGTAGGTGTCAAAGACGGTCAAAAAGTCCACATAATAAGTCAAGCGTTCAGAATAACCAGGGACTTCTGATAATTAAAACGTTAACATACTTACCGTCTTTCTTCAAGGGCTACTATTATCCTCTTGGGCATTCGTGGACTTGGAACCAGAGTCAAGCAACATGAAATGTTTTCAGTCCAACAGAGCATCACATAAACCAGTAGGAATGAAGTTTGATTTACAGTTGAATACATTTTTAGAATGATTTACACACTGGTAGTTGAGCTGATGCACTAGTGCTTACCTATTTCTACTGCTGCTTCTGCGGCAACCCCACGAGACGCACTTTTGTGAAGCTACAAGTCTAAGTTGGTGGGCTTGCTTGCACACCAGGCTTCTGAAAATAATAAACAAGCCATGCAATCATTCCAGATAATGCCTAGTCCGACCGCAAGAAGCTCTTGAAGGCTTCGTTGTGATACATATTATTGAACACACAGGTTTGAAAGGGATGAGGAATGAGCATCAAAATGCTGCGTATCGGAGCCTCATTGGTTCGTTACGTCTCTACTTGTTGGCCTTTGCCAGAGACATGATGGAAAAGTTGCCTGAGGGCGTCCGTCTGGTGCGAACCTGATCAGCCACAAGACGGCCTGCAGGGCGCGGAGATGGAGGCAGGAGTTGAGCTAAGGCACAGGTGGAAGGGAAGAAAATGCCTTGAGATGGCATGGCATGCATTTGTAGCAAATCAGGTGCATTCATTCACGTTCTGGTGGCCTTGCAGGAAGGCTTAAAGCTCGTGAGGCATGAGACTCCATGCTGTCATTCAGGACCTACCTTGTTTCTTGTCACATGTCTGCCAGGGCATGAGCCATGGCGCAGGTGCTCGTGGTGCCGGAGCGCCACTTGCAGCTGAGAACTGGTAAATGGCAGGTCCAGCGGAAGCCGCTCTGTTGGATGGGTCCGGCTGTCGGCTAGCAGGCAGGGCATCCTGACGAGTCATTTGAGGGTGAGGCCTCAATGAGGCACACGCTGTGTTTGTCAGGTTCTCCCCGTCGTAGTAACTACAGGGGCAGAGGCACAGGTTTCAGATATTGCTACACGTGTTCCAGTCACTGGTACTCACTGTTTGGGGCATTCAGTCAATATGATGCATTCCTACCAGTGTTTATTTGAAGGTGTGGCATACCACAAATCGTGGTAAACCGGGGGGGTAATCGACCCTGGCCATTGTGGTAAATGATGAAACGAGTTGTAGGAAATTCCTACAACTAATTTTCATCATTTTTGACTCAGCAAGCCAGGTCTCTAGATAATCTGCCTCACGTCTAGCTGGTGTCTATTTTCAACGGACTCCGCAGCATTTCAGCCACCGGCACCGCCCTGCCCCTTGGCGGAGGCCTCGTGCATGGCTTGCCATACTGCTTAGGCCACCGCCCCACCGGCGTAAGGCCGGTCAAGGCTTGGCCACAGTTGGGCCTTTGGCGGCCGCTTGGTGGCCTGCGATTTGTGGACTGATAGCTGGGAAAATAAACACTGCGTCACGTCTAGCATACCTAGCAGGCTCTGGCCTGTCGACGAGTGCTGTGTTGATGGACGTGAAGAACTGCCCAGTGGGTGTCCTCCTGTTGCGCACCTAAGCAACAAATTTGAAGCACAGCAATTCATAGCCATGGAAATGAAGAAGGCATGAACAGTACCTGATGATGATAAAGATCGTGATGAATGTAGGCTTTAGGTTCCCACCTCGTGAAATCTGTGAGTGACAGAGCTCACACTTTTATGCTCCCCATCAGATTCCAAGGAGCTTCCCCTGGGCTCACCTTAAAAGTCATTTCAGCCTCTGGTGCAGTCATAGCCTAAAGTGCAGTGGAGAGTGCAGGAAGTTGTGGAAAGTGTATGTATTATACCAAATGCTTCAGCTCTGTACCCTTGTGTCAGTACTAGTTGAGTTGAGTTCTAGTACAGTCTGCAGTAACGGCGCGTAATGGCATGGCTCAGAAGTTCCGATAGTCAGCGGCACTGCACCAGTGTAAATAAAATCCTCAACAACACCATCAGGTGAGCATAGGTACAGGTTGCATGTTGGTATCAACATATACGGTACTATGCATTCCGTTCACTCAATGTTGTCATGCTGTGGCCCTCTCAGCGTATCTCCATCATGCGAAGTGACAGAAGAATATCACAGTATGTGGGTCACGACAGTGTCTTGTGTGTGCCAGATGAAGTTTGCATGAGTGAATCAGCACAACGACCCACCCTTGCTGGCAGTTTTGCATCCCATGTGACGCCTGGTCCTCCTCTCAGTCTCCTGTCTTGGCCCCCCTGTAGTTGCAGAATATCAGGTGAGTTCAGCCTTCGTGATAAAACCGGGGCATTTTGTTTAACGGTAATTTACTTTCCTGGTGAACGTCTGCTATCGGCGAAGAGTCTCCTTTACACATGGAGCGGACACGGGCACAAGTGGGCAGCGGGTACTCACTGTCTTCGAGTATATGTTGTAGCCTGCAGTCGGATGCTGCCAGCCATAAGTCTTCAAGTTTTCTATAGATCTGTCCTCAAGAATTAGATTGAGGTGTTTTCGTTGGCCGGTAGACAAAACAACCCGACCATACTGGTCTACTGGGTAGCCCCCTTGGGGTGAGCCAAAACCGTGCGTCATATTGGGCGAGTGGAGATGTCTATCAAAAGCCTTTGCAAGTGTTTGTCGATTGGATTGCTGACAAGAGCCAGCGGCATCTCTAAGGAGCGTGAGGCAGGCGGCAGGCCCGTAAATTTAGCGCCCTCCACAGGACGTCTACATCGCGCCCCACGCCATTTGACGTGGCAGCAGCGTCAGTACTCAGTAAATGTGAAGCTGATAGATCATTAGTTTGCTCACGTCGGTTAGTACGTCCTTCAACAAGACACCGAAACAGGAAATCGATTCTGAATCAGGTAGCTGATCATCTGGCCCAAACGCACCTGGCTTTGTTCACAGCCACCATCCGTGGGGGAGCCTGAACCCAGTATTATCGACCTTCCGAGCGATACTTCCAAGCTATGTTTCCTGTTAACTGTTTCCAGCAAATTTCATTCTCAACATGGCAGAGGTTTCAAGAGTCTTGGGGCCACTGTATTGCTGGACTGCAACAGACCGGTATGGGCAATGACAAAGCATGCATACATGCGGAATATAGATTGTACTTGCTGCAAAGTTGCAACTAGTTGCAAAGTTGTGGCGATCACATAGAGTATTGAGCTAGGGCTATGTAGTAAATAATAAGTCAGGCTGGGTCACTGGGAACCTTGATACAGACCCACCAGGACTCCAAAAGCAGAAATTTATAAAGATATCCTAAGATTTGATACTCCTGAGAGCACTCCAGTGTTTTACCGCCTAGTGCTGGGCAGGGGGACTCCACCCCAGGCGCCTGCCTTCTTGGCTGGCTGCTCCTTCTCTGGCGGTGGCCCCCCCTTTGCCTTGGCCTCCTCAAACTTCTTCTTGGCCTCAGCCTCGCGCTTCATGATCTCAGGGTCTGTCATGCGCCTGAACAGGATCCGGACCTTGGTGCCGTTGTCAATGGGATCCAGCGCGTCCTTGCGCAGCCTGCACAGCAAGAAAGGCATTGCCACGGAGGTCATGCATGCACTTTTATAAAACGAAAACATGACCGCAGTATGGCGGAATCTGAACCAGGGACTGGAATGAGCCTCTCCGAACCTAGACAAACACAATTTTAAAACATGAGCCAAGACAAACTTCAGCATGGGCGAGAGCTTAAACATGTGCAAACTTGAACCAACGATGGAACTTGAGCTGGCGCAAACTTGAACCAAGGCAAACTATTCGGAATTGCGGTCCCACCTGTGGTTTAGGCACAGGGAAATGACCCGCTCAATGTCGGCTTCCTTGACCTCAGTCCGCCCTTCAAATGCGACCAGAGCCTTGGCAGCTCGGTTGACGACAATGTCGCCTCTCAGTCCATCCACATTCAAGCGAGAGCAGATGTCAGAGATAAGGAGCTGCAGCAGCAGCAGCATGCATTTCAAGAGGAGGGTTAAAACAGTGGGAGGATTGTGAAAAGCTTGAATGTCGAGGCGGGTCCGGCAGGACTTGACAATGGGGCATGTAAAGTGTGCCAAGTGCGGAAGTGCAGCAAGGTCCCAAAGTGCCCATGTGACCAAAGCAGACGAGAGCTGCAGCAAAACAAACAAATTTTGAAAGCGCCTACTCAAACTCAGGCTTCAATTGACAAATGCTTGTATGCGTCATACCGTACTGTATCATAAATCAGCATCCCAGATATCCAGTGTTCCACTCGTCTCTCTCCGAAACTGGATTGCATTAACCAGGATTTGTTTTTGTAGGAAAGGAAAAACAACAGCTAGGAATAAACCCAAAACGGCTCAGGCCTTCATCCATAACATGCAGCTCCTGAGCAACAACGGTTGGTCCTGAGCAACATTAATTATGTCCCAGGATTCCCCCTCTCCGGTGTTCCACATCTCTCCTACCTGCAGCTTATCGGATATTTTAATTCCGGACTTCAGCTTCTTCCTTGCAGCATCCAGCTTCTTTGTGAGTTCCTCCTGTGTGCACCAAGGAGAGAAATGCGCTGGGTCACATGTCGCCACGTATTAGCAGGGCAGGGGCTGGGGAAAACAAAAACCTACGTGGGTTGCCACCGCTCCATGCAGGCAGAGCATGACGACAATTCATCGGATAAGATATGCACAAAGCCATCCACAGCCAAGTTTTGCAGTTTCAGGTTATGGAGTTAGATAGGCAAAAGTGCTGTTACATCAACATTCAGATTTCAGGCCTCGTGCCCTGTGGCAAAACATATGTCTTCTGGCCCACCCTTTTTCATACCCCAATTGCACATCCATTATCGCCTGCTGCAGCCCTACCATTTTGGGGCGTGAAACCTCGGCCAGTGCATCAGGATCCGTCTCATACGCCAGCCGGTCGATCACCAGCTGAGTGCGCATCTCAACATCCTGAAGCGTCTCCACCTGAAGTGAGTAGCAGCAATGTCACAGTGAGTGGGAGTACAAAAGTAAGACAGGGGAGAGAGGCTGACAGGGCTGCGCACAATGGAAGTCGGGGGTGCGGCAATGTCACAGTGTGTGGGAGTACAAAAGCAAGACGGAGGAGAGAAGCAGACAGGGCTGCGCACAATGGCAGTCAAGGGTGCAGCAACGTCACAGTGAGTGGGAGTACAAAAGCAAGACAGGGGAGAGAGGCTGACAGGGCTGCACCAATGACAGTCGGGGGTATCAATGTCACATTGTGTAGGTGTACAAAAGCAAGACGGAGGAGAGAGGCACACAATGGCATTCAAATCCATGCTGGTGCCAGGAATCCCAGCGACTGTCCAGAGAACCAGTGCTGGAAGTTGGGCATTGAGAAGTCCCACTCACCGTCACGGACATGCCAAATCGATCAAGAAGCTGAGGCCGTAGCTCGCCTTCCTATAAATATAAGAAAAACAAGTTTTGCGTAAGTGGGGCAGGAAACAGGTGAGGTGTGGTTCCACCACGCATCAGAACCAGTGCTCTATAACTGCGCTGTAATTCAGAATTACGATCGGTAATTACTGGTAAAAGTCCATCACTGGTAAAAGAAGTGGAATTTGCCTAGAAATTACGGTACTGAACCTCAGCTACGTAATTCAGCCACTGTAAGCGTCGTAATCGGCACAGCAGTAATTGTTACCAGTGCAGGCCTGCAGGGCGCACATTCAAATAGGCAGCCCAGCATGGCACCTGGTACCAGAATGAGGAGACCAACTTCGTCACGCCGACCTGCTTGTTCAGCAGTCCCTTCCTCTGACACCCAGCTGCGGCAAAGGATGCTGCTTTGCAACCTTAACGTCACTCACTGCTGGGTTTCCCGAGCCAATCATGATGAACTTGGCCGGGTGGACAATGGAGATCCCCTCCCGCTCCACCGTGTTAACTCCTGATGCAGCAGAGTCTAGCACTACGTCCACAAGGCCGTCGTCAAGCAGGTTTACCTCATCCACATACAGGATGCCCCGGTTGGCCTTGGCCTGGCCACAGGTAAAAGCAGGTACGTCGATTAGGAACGGTACATGCCCAGCACGGGATGATTCAAACCCTTACTATGCTGATATGGCACTCTCTATGTGAAGAAGTTGAGTCAAAAAAAAAAAAAAAAACCCTCCTGAACCAAACTCCCAGCCAGGATGTCATGCCATCTTCAATTCCATGCAGCATGAAGGTTGCATAGGTTCCCTTGGTTTCACGCATGGCATGTATCCCCACTCACCAGCAGGCCTGGCTCATATGCCTTGATACCCTCCGACAGCGCCTTCTCAATGTCAATGGTGCCGCAGATACGATCCTCCGTCGCCCCCAATGGAAGCTCCACCTACGAATATGATGGCGGCAAGGAGACAGGCTCGTTCAACTCCCATGCAGGTGTCCTGACACTCAAGTTGTTGGAGGTGATGGAGGGCTAGTTCAAACGTGGCCTCAAAGCAGGACCCGGTACAGGGTTCGGCATGCAGGACAAGGAAAGGGCATGGAGCATGCACACATGCACAGGCCATCATGGTCACTGTTTACCACGCTGAACAGTACAAGAGGCACACAAGCTTCATAATGGATATTGATATTGCACAGACAGCCTGGACGATGCTATTGGATGAAATGAGTGAGGGGCTTACCAGGGGTGTCTTGGCCCTGGCCACTGGCAGTGTCTCGCCTGCTCGGTAACGAAGCAGAACATCAGGTCCCATGAGGTTGGAATCTTTTGGGTCAGAGTTGAAAGCGTCGTTCTCGACGACGTCGATCTCTGGCAGAAGGTCCACCATAGCACGGACCTGCGCGCCCACCGCGCGTGCCCGTTCACATACCAGGCGACCAAAATCTACCCCATCCAGATAAGGAGCTAAATTAACGGCGTGCTCACCGTGACAGACTTGCCGGTGCCTCGATCACCCATGATCAGGACGCCCCCGATATTGGGGTCGACAACATTGAGGCAAATTGCAAGCTTCATCTCCTCTTGGCCCTGAATACATACGAACGGAAAATTGGGCTTCCTCACAGCGTCAGCCACGGGGGCAACCACAGCGGCCGCGTTGCTCGACAGCAGCCGCAAGGGCCTAGTACGTAGTGTCCTATTGCAAATGGTGCGACAATTGCGTTGCTGCTGCATGGACTTCATATTGTTTAAGTATAATTCGAGAGCTTGCTGCCAAACGCGACTTGGACTGGTAACTCAGTTGTTGTGAAGTGTGTGAATCACGATCGTGTTAGTGTGAACAACGTTCGCGGCCCTCAACAGGATCGCTCGGCTTGATCATGTGAACGTCCTGTACACTGCTACTGTAATACGCGCTCGATGACTCTATTCGTTTCAATCCACCTCAAGCCAAAAGCTACTGCCCATCTAAGTGCCCATGGCACGCCCGCGCCCGCGTGCATGGCGCGATCGCCTTATCCAATCGGGACATGACAAATTGACAACTGATAACGGTGCGGGTTTCTTCCGTTCTCTACCATTGGTTACAGAAGATCCTGATATCAATTGCGCATGCATTATTTCAATAGCTATGCGATGCTGTGAAGACTACGCGTTGAAGTGTCGTGGGCTTTCGCGGGGTCCGAACGATGGAGATGCTTCTGCCATGGTTCGGCCCCATCATCTGATCGTCCTACCCACAAGTAAGACTTGATAAATCTGGGCGGTCGTAAAGGCCTTGGCCGTGACATTGCTCAACAAAGCCGTACGCCCGCTCAAGTGTTATTTCCCTTAATTGAGGTGCCTACCAAGCATCACATGTATGACTGGCACGCAGAAGCTAGATAGCGGGAGCCAAAATTCGCTCTCCGGTGCCAGGTGTTGAATATTAAGGAATCTTTATTCAAAGCTCTCCTCAAGTTAGGGAAGAGCTCAACCAGGAGCATAAGGTCAGATCTGATAAGAAATCCTGATCATCTGAAAGCTAAGGTGACGAAGGAGAGACTATCGAGTTGCCCCGCCCAAGCTGCCCAGTTTTCACATCCAGCCCCCCAACAAACACACAGCTGCAACATACCCGCACTGCACTGAACAACATACAAGAGGTATCGATGTATGATCAGGGTGGAAAGCTTAGTACCCTAGGATCTAGTGTCAATATTGAAAACAACATAATTCATACCATTACAACACACATGATGACATGACGCTCATGCATTTGACTACAGTGTATGAGGAGTGCACGCAAGATCAGATTTCGCTCACATCGAAAGGGACTGCAATGAACCGCCCATTTGTCAAGCAAAATCGCTTGCCATCACGACGTGTAGTGTGTATCATGTCTCGCTTTTTGGAATTTCGAGATAGCTGACAGGGTGGCTGGCTGGCTGCATGGGAGATCTGGGAGTGGAGTGTACCCTTTGGGGGATAATCTTGCTGCCCCTCGACACTGCCCTCCACCCAGCTGCCAGGCATCCACCGCGTCTTATAATGTACCCATGGTGCAGCAGGCTGTACCGCAGCTCATCTCACTGCATCCCTCCTCTCGCAGACATGCTCATCATGGCGATGAGCATGTGTTCGGGGCCAGCAGCGTGCCGAGGCCCGGGGACATGCTCTTACAACACGCCACGACCACACGTCAAGTGTAGTCAACCTCCCCACGTCGGTGTATTTAACCCAACATTGGGATCAGGTAAATAGCTGTAACTATGGGATTGCGCTTCCCCCCCACCCCAGCTGCCCCTAAGGATGTGGCCGGCGGAGGCCGCTCTATGTCCAGCAGGTTGTGGCCAGCCTCGGCGGGCTTCCAGAGTCCATGGCATCGCAACAATCCCAGAGGCTGCCATTGGCGCATCAGACTATGCTGAAGGCACACCTCTCCATGCCGCCGCAAGGTATCATCAGTCATTGCTTAATCACTGCAGGACACTAGGTTTGATGTACTACTTGTAGGGCTGGCTGTCCCTGTATATTGAGTTCAAATATACGCGTATATACCGTCTATACTGTACATACGGTATATACTGTTTGTACCGTATATACCGTAAATGGGCCATGAAACGTATATACAGGCTCTGGAAACGTATTTACGGGTACCGTATACCGTATATGCCCTTTTCCTTACTTTTTCCTTTCAAAAGACCATTCCATACCTCAAATCTAATTTAAAAAAGTGCTGAGTGCATTCCATAACCACGCCGCAAAAAGTAAAGAACCGGTAATTATTCAGGCATCATTTGGTTATTTATTCATCCATGCGTCCATGCGCGTCCGCTCATGCGTCCGTATCCGTTCACCTATTCAGCATGAGACAGTGCACAACGCAAACCTTAAACCATGCCTAGCAAAAAATGAGTGTAAACATTAATTTGAACGGGGATTCAGCTTGAACGGGGATTCAGCTTGAACGGGGATTCAGCTTGAACGGGGATTCAGCTTGAACGGGGATTCAGCTTGAACGGGGATTCAGCTTGAACGGGGATTCAGCTTGAACGGGGATTCAGCTTGAACGGGGATTCAGCTTGAACGGGGATTCAGCTTGAACGGGGATTCAGCTTGAACGGGGATTCAGCTTGAACGGGGATTCAGCTTGAACGGGGATTCAGCTTGAACGGGGATTCAGCTTGAACGGGGATTCAGCTTGAACGGGGATTCAGCTTGAACGGGGTTTCAGCTTGAACGGGGATTCAGCTTGAACGGGGATTCAGCTTGAACGGGGATTCAGCTTGAACGGGGATTCAGCTTGAACGGGGATTCAGCTTGAACGGGGATTCAGCTTGAACGGGGATTCAGCTTGAACCCTGCGGCCATGCACATTCTAGCATATGACCTATGTCACCTATGTGTATGTGAGCGCCACCTCCTCATCCTTGTTATCTACTAGCTTGCTGTTCCCCCGGATGTAATCTACCTTCGCTCCAGTGTCCAGGCTCATGCTAGCTCGGTATTTCGTGAACAAGTGTCCCCACGCACTCCAGTTGCGCTCGGTCGCTGCGCTGGTGATATGCATGGAGAGCAGGCAGACAGCGCACTTGGCAATGAGGGGGAGGCCAGGGAGCTTGTCCACAGTGGCAGCACCGTACAGCTTCCAGAAGTTCTTCCTCTCCTCCACGGAGCTGACGATGATCCTGCCTTTGACTAACCTGCGCTCAGTCAGGCGGGCCAGCAAGGTGGACATGTGCTTGGGGAAGCTGGACAGCTGCAGGCGGCCAATCTCCCTCTCCAGATCATCACGCTCATCGGGGCTGACAAAGCGGTGCAGGTACTCCGTAGCCTGCTCCAACTCCTCGAGGCTCAGCGCTGTGAGGGGAGACATCCAGGTGCCGTCATCCATCTTGGTGGCATGGATAGGGTCCACACCATAGGCCGAAAAGATGTCGAAAGTGTGTAACAAAGTAGGTTTTGGTCCCTTCAGCACTGAAGTGTTGTGTATGCATGTACTTGATGGCTTGTACTGTATGTGCATTACTGCATTTTTTTGCTTGGTATTGTGTGAGGCCTAGTGTTTGCATTTGTGTCAGGGTGAGTTCCTTAGTTGTTAGTTCCTATATTGCTCTGTGCGGATTAATTTCCGCTTGTTTAGTTGTGTGTGTTCTCTGGAGCCTGCATCCGAAGTTCAGGGATTACATGCGCATCGGCACGGGCGCACGGCTTACACATGCTAGCCCCGACGGAGCACGGCCTTAAACTGCTAGCCCTGAGCATGGCTTGAAATTGCTTTTACTTATTAGACCCCTGACTATCATTTCAATAATACGAAACTGGACATGGTCCCTGAGGTTGGCTGGGATGTCAAGGAAATTTGATTCAGATGCGGTTCCGAGGTCTACTCCACGCAATGGCGCACCCTGTCAGCTTTGCTTGGTGTTTTTTCTAGTGTTTATTATGATATTTTTTCCTGTTTATTAGCCTTTCATGTTGTGATCTATCTCACCTTATAACCGAATCTTTGTTACTTCAACATAAAATCATATATTATTTATATAATTGTGTTTGAGGTCCACACACCGTACTGGTAGCAAGGCAGGTTGTCAAGCTGACTGAGGGGCGGGTGCTTTAAAATACTGATGCGCCAGGAACTTCTGCTGGATTCAATGATGACGATGTGAAATTAAGGATGCGGGAATGGGGGTCGGCAGCAGGGAGTGTGGACGAAAATGGAAGAGGGGGGCGGGGATCTAACGTCGCGATTACACCTGTACAACTGTACGGCACCGCGTTGTCATGTTTTCGGCTGACAAACTTCCGAATTCCTGAAGCCACACATCGGCGTTCCTCCACATTCAATTAGATCAGCAAGACCAATTTACCTCTTATCCATCATTGAAAACACCGGCCTCTCGGAATCACTCGATTCACATCGATTTTAGAAGTTTAATGGACACGCACTGCTTCCATCTGCCGTAGTCCTTCAAGGCTTCGACATATAGATCCAGTGTCATATCTACCTGTGCATTCTCCTCTCATATTCAGGACATAACGCTACGCAACTAGGATGTCGGAAAAATCGGGTCATTCCGATGTGGAAGCGCCACCTCATTCCCCTCTGCCCGCAGCCTTCGGGGTGGATGTGGAGTCGCTTACAGCCATGAACACTGTAAGCACCCGTCCTCCATGCTGCCGGTACCGAGCATTTTTTATTCCGATTCCGAATCTGAACACACTGCCAAACCGCTTGTAGTACTTACGTAGCCTAGCAACAACATGGCCATGTGGCACGCATTTGCGCCCATTTTGTTGCCCCTCGACTGAGGCTGTATCGACCATTCATATGCGTGCAGGAAAAAAATCTTATAGAGCTTGAGAGGCTCGGTGGTGTGGCAGGGTTAGCCAAGCTGCTCGCTTGCGATCCAGGGGCTGGCCTCGATGCACATTCCGACGGTACAGGTTCCATGGAGCAGCGCCAAGCCTACTACGGGATAAACAAGCTGCCAGACGCTCCGCCTGCATCCTTCTGGATGCTCATGGTCAGTTGTTCACGAGCACGCGCACACTCACAAAACATGTGTTGCTACCCGCGGTTCGATGCCGGGCGGGTTCGATGTGAATAATATGTGATGATCGACGACATGACGAAACGACGTTAGTTGTCGCTCGCCTCCAGCTAACAACTCATGTTTGCCATTGCCTCACAGTACGAAAATCTACAAGACCCCATCATCCTCCTACTGATCGCGGCAGCAGCGGTAAGTCTCGAGAATGAATGCCCGTGTCTTGAGCCGGAACTGGCAACTAATGACGCATGCATGTCCGAAACTGTACTAGCTAGCTCCGCCCAACTCAAGCCCTGCGCCAACTCCCCCAGCAATGCTTATTTCAGTGATATCCAAAACGCCCTGTACAATCTGCTGGACAGCTACCACTGGACTCATGTGACGCAAATCTTGAATGGTCTATGGCCGGTAGGCTTGCACTTACCGTGCTCCCCCCGGCTGCAGGCTGTGATGTAGCTGAATTGTGGCTGGAACACTCGAACAGTGTCCCTCATTACATCCTCCTTCTGCCTCGTACCTTCAGGTGTCCACCGGTCTGGGGGCAGGCATCCCAGAGCAGAGAGAAAAAAACGAATGGATTGAGGGTGTGGCCATTTGGGTGGCAGTGTTCCTGGTGTCTGGTGTCGGTGAGTTATAACTCGTGTCTGGTGTTGGGGTGTTAAAAGCTTTGATGAAGGGGTTGGATTTGTTAAACTGACAGTCATGTAACTGGAGCATACCGGTATCGGTTAACGTGCCGTTCTGACCTGCCTATTTCAACACCCATGTTTGTTCGATTCCCACCTGGCATGTGACATATGATTGGCAGCTATAACCCTGAACCCAAATCCGTCACGCGAGAAAATGTAGTGAAAGTCCCTGCTTGTTATTTAGATCCATCTGGCACAATCCATGTGCCTACTCCATTCCTCAAGTCTGGCTGACACCCATCATGCATTGAGCGCCCAGTACCACTCATTGGGAGAACGTGGCACCTCCCAGTTGCAGACAGATTGTGTACCCAATCCGTTTTGTTTGATTTAACTCAGGTGCCGCAAACGACTACCAGAAGGATAAGCAGTTCAGGAAACTGAACGAGGTGAAAGACACGATTGCCATCAAGATGCTGAGGAACGGACAGCTGGCCATGGTGACCAACCACGACATTGTGGTGGGGGACATCATGATGCTGGATGCTGGGGACAAGGTCGTCGCAGACTGCGTCATGTTCGAGTCCCACGGCCTGGTCATCGACGAGGCGTCCCTGACTGGCGAGTCGGATCCCATCAAAAAAAACTTGGACAACGACCCATGGATCCGCTCAGGAACGCAGGTACGAGATATGAATCCCTGCCTATGAGCATGGTTTGAGATGCGGCCTGTTTCTGCACTTCGTCTCATGGCATATGATGAGAGTAAAAACATGAGTCTGCCTGACATAGATCGGCCAGTCAGGTTACTTTACCCGATCGGTCTGCCTGACAGAGTCTGCCTGGCAGAGATCAGGTAGTCAGGCTGCTCTACCCAATGCTCAGTCCGAGTGCTTGCGTTGGTCCCACCAGTGTTTCATTTTTTTGCTGCAATGCCTTCTTAAGCAGTCCGCCTCTCAGCCAGCAAAGGCCTGATTGTGACCACAGCTAGTCCGGCTGGCATCTGGTGGCCAAAGGAACATGGCTGGCCACAACCAGGGCCTCCGGCCAGAAGCTGGGAGGTAGCTAACATGCAGCTGAGTCACGAAAAAAGAAACACTGGGTCTCCCCTTGTTTTGCTGTGCAAGAAAGCGGCCAGTCTGATACCCATTATGGCTGGCTCACTTCTGATGTTTTTGGTGCCTCCCTCAGGTCTCAGAGGGGAGCGGTCGCGTCCTAGTCATTGCTGTGGGGCTGAACAGTGAGTGGGGCAAGACCATGACCCTGATGGAAGATGCCGGAGACGACCAGACGCCGCTGCAGGCCAAGCTTGAAGTTGTGGCTGGGGCGATCGGCAAAGTCGGCTTCGGCGTGGCCATCTGTTGCTTCATTGCCCTCCTGATCCAGTGAGTGGAGGCGGTAGATCTGAGCGGATCCATGGCCCCCGAGGTCGTACACGCACAGCACAAGTACAAACGTTTTAAAGGAGTCTCAGGTTAATGGCGAATATTGCTGTGAGTTGAATCATGCTAGCTTCAATTTTATGGGTTTAAGCCAGGAACCCCAACCCTGAGGAATGCAGGAGATGGAGGGAGCTCCAGCATTTGAAGGCATCAGAGCACATAGGCATCCAGAACTGCTGTGTGCCATACGATACTTGACAACTAGAGCGGAGGCGTTTGCCACTGTCTCCTGCAGTGCTCCTGGTGGGCCTACATCACGCCCATCTCAGGGTAGCCTACCCAAACTTAGGCCCAAGGAGGGGATTCCTTAATCCACGCCTCCATGCGTACAATTTACAGAACTTCGTATCATTCCCTTCAGAATTAATTATCACACACACCATCTTGCCTCAGGTGGTGCGTCAAGTACAACGGCTTCCCAGTGGACAAAATCAACTCCAACGGCCCTGTCCAGTTCTTCCTGTACGGCATCACTATCATTGTAGTTGCGGTGCCCGAGGGCCTGCCGCTGGCCGTCACGATCTCGCTGGCCTACAGCATGAAAAAGATGCTGGTGGACAACAATTTCGTGCGCGTCCTGTCTGCCTGCGAGACCATGGGTGGCGCGACAGCCATCTGCTCAGATAAGGTCAGCCCTCTTGCTGCCTAGCCTCAAGCACAGAGGAAGGATGCAAGCTGTGCATTCCGCCGACCTGCGTTCATGTTTTTGGCTATGTGGCCAGGGGTGGCCGCCAAAGGTGTGGTCGGGACCAAACCTGGACCGGTCAATGGCCAGTGGCCCAAGCAGCATAGCAGACCACACCTGCTAGGGTTTAGGGTTAAACTCTCAACCCTAAACTCGACCCTCAAACGGAGAGGCTGGATTGTACCTGACATGTAGCTGAGAGACAAAAAGTAAATAGTGTAGCTGACATGTAGCTGAGAGATTAAAAGAAAGTAAGCACTGCTACCTGAGTGGCTGAGTAGTGAGTACCCGCCCCTTTCAAAGCCCCTCCCTGCCTTGCCGTGCAGACGGGGACGTTGACCGAGAACCGCATGACCATGGTGGAAGGCTGGTTCGCCGGCACCCTGATGGACCATGCCCCAGCCATGAGCGAGCTCTCAGACGACCTCGTGCACAACCTGAAGATGAACATGTGCATGAACTCCAAGGCGTTCCTGACCGAGACACCCTCTGGCCGAGTCGGCTACATCGGCAGCAGCACTGAGTGTGCCATGCTGCTGCACCTGCGCTCCTGGGGCATCGAATATACAGATGTCAGGGAGGAGTTTGGCAAGGATGTCATCCAGGTGCGCAGCAGAAGGAGGGGGTTATAGATGGACTTTGACCGGTGGGTGTAAATGTAGGTTTTAAAATTTAGTGGGCAGCAGAACCAACATGAACAGATATGCATGTTCAGTACATATTTGAGACAACGCATCTCAAACTCCCAGTCATCCCCAGAATGCCATAATGTGAGAGGCGGCTTTTTTGTCGCTGGAGCATCTCTCACGCCTCCCATGTTGCATAGAACGCGAGCTCCCTCACCACTCAGCGCCTACAACTTGGTCCAATCCAAGATTCAAATAACCGCTAACCACCCCTCCCTCGCAGCTCAACGGCTTCAACTCGGCCCGCAAGATGTCCAGCGTCGTCATGAACCAGGGCTCAAAGTACCGCTTGTACAACAAGGGTGCGGCGGAGTGGGTGCTCAAGCGCTGCACCCACGTGCAGAACACCCTGGGTGGCCTGGACGACATGACCGAGTCCCGCAGCCTGGAGCTCATGAACACCGTGACCGGCATGGCCAAGCGCGGCCTGCGCTGCATCTGCCTCACCTACGCAGACTTTGCGGCTGAGGACGCCGGCAGGGCAGCGGACTATTGGGAAGACCCTGAGGCCACGGACCGGAACCTGGTGGTCATGGCCATCGTCGGCATCAAGGACCCTGTCAGGAAGGAGGTGCCGGACGCAGTGGTCACATGCAAGCGGGCTGGCATCGTCGTGCGCATGGTCACTGGTGGGTGTCAGGATGTGACCAGCTGTGTGTGTGTGTGTGTGACCAACTGGGTGGGTGGGTGGGTGGGTGGGTGTGACCAGCTGGTGGGTGTCAGGGTGTGACCATCATGGGCTGCTTTGCAGGTAATCAAACTGCAATTTACCTTCTACACCTGCTACCCTAGCTTCAGGTTTTAGTGTGCAGGGTTGAGGGTTTTTAAACCCAAACCTCTAGACCTGCAACCCTAGCTTCAGGTTTCAGGGTGTAGGGGTAAAGGTTTGTAAACCCTTAACCTCTAGACCTGAAACCCTAACCCCTTGGTTTCTTCAGCCATGGATCACATACACAGCCTGATGGGCCATCTGCCAGCTGATGGTTCAGTGGCTTCTACCGTGATCTCATGTTGCAAGATGTGTGTGGGGAGGTATATCTTGCTAGCTCGACCTGCATGTCTAACAATGTACTTCCTCTTGTGAGCCCTCTTTCTTGGTGCCACGACGCCATGGTACCTTATGTACATTGCTGCCTTGCGTGCCCAATGTGTACCTGACTTGTGACCTCATCGACCATGCCAGGATACCTCGTTTGCCATGCACCTACCTTGTGAGCCTGACTTCTGTCCTTGGCCGTTCCCGCGTTGCCTCTCAGGCGACAACATTCATACTGCTCAGCACATTGCTCGCGAGTGCGGCATCCTCACCGACGACGAGCACGTGGCCATGGAGGGCCCAGAGTTCCGCAAGATGTTTGAGGAGCGGCTCTCGGAGCTGCAGGAGCTGCTGCCGCGCCTGCGCGTGCTGGCCCGCTCGTCACCGGAGGACAAGCTGACACTCGTGAGGTTGCTCAAGAAGGCGGGAGACGTCGTGGCGGTGACGGGCGACGGCACGAACGACGCCCCAGCTCTCAAGGAGTCCGATGTTGGCCTGGCCATGGGCATTGCGGGTGAGCTTGGCCCCTGCATGGACCTGCATGAGCCTGCATGGACCTGCATGGGCATTGCAGGTGTGCTTGGCATGCATGGACATGCATGAGCCTGCATGGACCTGCAAGGGCATTGCGGTTGAGCTTGGCCCCTGCATGGACCTGCATGTGCTCCACAGCCCTGGCCTGTTGCTGCACTTTCCTTTGGTTGTACAATCGTTGTTGCCTGCCCTCTGAGGTGATCTCCCCTCTGTCTGTGGTTCCTGCACCCCCTGAGGCATTGCGGCCCTGCCGCCGCCGGGAGAAGGCCGGCCGCGAAGGTACCGATGCCGTCACATAAGCCAGGTTTTTTCCTTTTTATTATTCAACCCAGGGAGTGTCTTTCGGCTCCATCAACCAGAGGCTCTCCATCCCAGGCTCTCCTCCTCAACCTTTGCCGTGTCTTGCGTGTTGCAGGCACTGAGGTGGCCAAGGAGGCGGCAGACATCATCATCCTTGATGATAACTTCTCATCCATCGTTAAGACCGTGCTGTGGGGACGCTCTGTCTTCAACAACATTCGCAAGTTTCTCCAGTTCCAGGTTTGATTGAACTAAAAGGTTGAATGATGCATTGGGGTACAGAAGTATGGATTAGGGTAGAAAAGTATGGACTAGGGTGGATCCCTGAGCTGCTGAGCTGCTGTTGAAATGCCCATTGAAAATGACATGAATGCAGAACAGGCTTACATTATCTCACCTGGTGGCTCCAGAACCAAGTGTGGCCGCTAGGCTCAGCCACGGTCCATGAGCATCCTACAACCTGATGCCCTACGGGCAGAACACCCTGTTATGTTGTCAAGCGGCAGCACTGTCGATTCCGTACCGGTATTTCTTTGAAGTTTAGAGAAGAAGTTAAGTGTAATGCATGTGACAGGCGTCCGCACACCGAATCAAACACTACGCAACACTGATGCATCGCCAGGTCTAATCTTAATTGTCTTCCGTGCCCCTTCTCCCTTATTCTGCCTGCAGCTGACCGTCAACTGCTCTGCGCTCATAATTTGCTTCATTGGGGCCGTGGCTGGTGGCAAAGAGCCGCTCAACGTGCTGCAGCTGCTGTGGGTCAACCTGATTATGGACACAATGGGCGCGCTGGCCCTGGCGACGGAGCTCCCATCGCCCAGCCTGCTGGACCAGCCGCCCAACGGGCACAGTGCAAAGCTGATCAACGGCTGCATGTGGAAGCACATTATCATCCAAGGGCTGTACCAGGTGCGCTGCTGGTCAGGTTATGCCCATGGCATTGTGTTGCATTGATTTTTATTCCATGCATCACGCATCATCCATGCACCCATGCAGCCCCATGCATGGGGTTGCATGGTGGATGCATGGTGATGCGCTGTCCCTGTGGCATTTCTACTGGTAGACCTGCCTGCCTCCAATAACGAGAATCTTCCCTCTCTGCGCAGGTGGTAGTGATGCTCATCTGCCTCTACATCCTGCCAGTGTCGGTTGCTCGCTACCACATCACGACGTCCGGCGAGTTCTACGAGCACGCCTGCCTCAGCAAAATCCCCTCTCGCCTGGACGTGCCTGTGGGCACCGGCCTGTACAACGCTGGCCTGCCTGATGGCACCTGGTACTGCAATGTGATGAACAACTGCGGCTTCCCACACCATGCGCTGCTGAGGAACACGAACCTGTGCCCGCTGTACAACGGGGCTGCGTCTGTTCCGAGCTCTCAAGAGGATGCCGTCTGCTTCAACAACGCAACGACGATCGGGCAGGGCTGCGTCGTGAATGACCAGATCCGCTCCGGCATGGAATACATGGAAAAACAACTGCTGGATCATCAGGAGGAAGACTGGATGAAGGTCCTCTCTGTCCTTTTCAACGCGTTCATCTGGTGCCAGGTAAGCCCCCTGGAGTCCTGGACGCTGAATGTCCCTGGCAATCAGCCAGCTGCATGCTACCTTATGCCCATAGCATGCCCATGTGTGACTCTGGACATCAGTGTTGAATTCATTGTGTGCCTGCCCACCTTTGGGGGGCTGCTGAGCAGCCATTACTGAGCCTGTGGGAGGCCAAACCTTGACCGGCCTACGGCCAGCAGCCAGAGCAGCAAGGCTTACTGCTCCAGGTCCCCTCGGCCAGAGGACACGTAGTGTAGCTGAAAGGCACTGAAGTTGTAGTGCTGGACATTGTTTCCAGGCAATCCGAATGGCATTGGTTGTATCACATTGACAGGGAATGTCTGGTGGAGACAAAATATTCCCTTGGGGAGAATTATTTGACCCTTCCCCGGCTGGGGATTCATGCCTTGCACTTGCGCATATCCCTAAAATCTCAACCCTAAACCCTTCACCTCAATGCACCTGCCGCCCCGCTCGTCATGCAGATCTTCAATGAGATCAATGCGCGTCGCATTTGTGACGAGTACGACTTCTTCAGCGGCCTCCTTGCGAGCCCCATCTTCCTCTCTGTCATCATCATCACAGTGGCACTTCAGGTCCTCATCATGCAGGCACTGGGCATCTTCTTCAAGGTGGGTGGGAATTCAGGAGTGTGTCGAATCGTGTCGAAAGGGCCCGAAGGCAGGCTCAGGAACATAATTTCAGAAAGCTACAGTGCACAAACTGGACCTGCCTCCCTGCATCATCATGTTACTTGTACCAGTTTAGTGGTGTACTGGCTGCTAGTCAGGCTTATGTACAAGGGCCTTCATCAATCACTTTGCTGATGAAAGAACCGGTGCTAGCTCTGCTTTTTACACACATCCCCCCCCATTCATATCCTGTTCTCTGACACTGTCAGGCGCACAGTGACTCATTCAAACCCGAGCCAGCACTGCTTCTTACACACACACACACCTCCTGTTCCCATCCTGTACCCATCCTATTATTTTACCCGTTATTTTAACCATCCTGTTCCCATCTTGTAGCTGTCCTGTTCTTGAATACCTTGGGGCACACACCGACTCTTTCAAGCTCCTGCTGGTGCCGCAGGTCCAACCCCTGGACTACAAGGAGTGGCTAGCGTGTGTTGCTGCTGGCGCTGGATCCTCCATCCTCAGCTGGATCACACGCTGGGTCTCGCGCAACATGCACCGCTTCACCCTCGTCAACGTCCTGGCACTGAGGAAGCCGATCCGTGTAGGGTCGGGCAAGCCCGGGGGCATGGGTCACGGAGGCATTGGTCACGGGAGCATGAGGGGGCATGCAGGCGTGGGGCATGGGAGCATGAAGGGGCATGCGGGCATGGGGCATGCAGGCGTGGGGCATGGGAGCATGAAGGGGCATGCTGACATGGGGCATGCAGGCGTGGGGCATGGGAGCATGAAGGGGCCGGTGATGAGCCCACACCCAGTGGACAACACGAAGGTGACCGTCACAGCATATGCCGGAGGGCCGACCAAAGAGCGCTCAAACAGCCTCAATCAGGTTGTGCCGTTCTAAATGGGACAGGATCGGCGATCGGTGGAATCTGCTTGCGTAAGGAGCGGCCCATGCAGACTTGGGAGCATATCAGCCCCCTCTCCTCCCCTCTCCTCACCCTCTTATTCATCAGCGCCACTGACGGCTTCCAGTAGTCGTTCACCATCTTGCCCGCATCATCTTTAATCTTGGCTGGCTTTGCGTCCAGGATCACACACACCGCCTCCAGCACCAGCTTTATGGCCACGAGCTGATTTGCTTACATTGAATAAACGAATATACTTGGCTAGCCATGGAAATATGTGTTCCATTAAGTACTTTACATCCATGCCTTTGCTAGAGGGATGGATGGCAAGTTGCCTGGAGGCTGATTGTCATGTAGCCACAGAGGACCTGGAAATGGCTGCGGCAGACTGTGAACTCTCCCCAGGTATTTGTTTTTTCTCCCTCAGGTCTGACGGGTTCAGTGCACTTCATAACATGATGGGCCTTGTCACCATAACCATATGCTTCTTCACACATGGATCTACACATTCTGACAGAAGCTGACCCATGTTGCGGGGCATCAAATGTTGTCTGGTTGACCTCCTGTATTTTGTGCTCTTTCTTTCGTGAAGCGAAGGCCTAGTTTTTTCATTTAAAGTGATGTCACCTAGGACTTATTTATCACCCGGATTCCGTAAAAATAACGGTTATCTTCTTGGTGAGAGGTGCCATGTACACAGGCCAATGGAGTCTGCCCTCAGTTTACTCCGCCTCCTATCATTCTTACAAATTGTATGAGCCTGAAGCACAATGATGTAGTTGTGATTGATCTGATTTCAGTGTCCATTTCGAAATACATGTCAGCGCTTTTCTAGATTGTTAAATAATTCATATCGTGGGAGTGCCTCCCAGAGGAGACTGGTGGCGTAATTGCAAGGCAAATTGAACGTGCCGTACATTACTAAATGTGGTGTTACATCTGTGATATCTGAAATCGTAGCTCTAAGGGCATTTGTGCCCAGCCTATCATGAACGGTTCAATAATACGGAAATCAGTGTCATACTGTCTTGATCCTCATTGACGTTCCCTCATGGACATAGCTGGGATGGCATGGCTGCACCTTGGCCCAAAGGTGTATGGTAGCTGAAATTGAGCTTGGTCATTCCCTACAAACCCCACGTCGCCGAGCATTCAGCAGGGCCCAGCGGGTATGCACCGCTCAAACCTCATCAGCATAGCAAAGTCACCATTCCCAAAGCATAAAACATGAAGGTTGCCAAGGAGCATGCCACTCTAGATCTCACAGAAGCCTACATTCCTAATTTCCTGCCACGATGGAGGACTGCACTGACTGAATCACTGCGCTAGTAACCCACTTGATATGTGTGCCGGATAGATCAGCCTGTCAATGATAACGGTACCGTTATAATGGCCTTCGAATGCGACGCAAGAAGAAACTTGCCAGGATTTTGATGGGTTTTTATATCAAGTCTGATGCAAACGAAAAACAGTGTTTCTTCTAAAATTGTTTTGAGGAGACTCCCCCCAATGTCTCCCCTACCGGTAACCCCTTTCATACGCCCAACAATTTAAAAACCAGTTTGAGAAAGCACTCGTCAAGCTATACGACAATGAAGCCCGGCCATTCAATTACTTTTTGCGCCACCCTTCAGTGCGGGCCCTAAACAATACCACACGAATATATAAATAAGGTGATCTACAGCTTCACCCTGAGCTTCACAATCTGCAAAAACTGAGATCCAGACATCCCAGACTAGCTTTGTTAGGTGAGTAACACTTCTGAGATGGCTGCAAAAGAGCATGGGAAGGCTGATGGAGAAAGGGAATTTGAAATATGGCGTGACAAAAATATTTCTGTATGTTTAGAGTGGTTATATAATACCTAGATGTTCAGAAAGACTACTGGCTGTTGTGCTCAGATCGTGGGGTGTGCTTGAGCTGTTGCCATCCTCGGTCTTTAGAGACATCTTCAAGGCCGGTCCCAGCTGGTTTCCTACATAGCCAAGAGAAAACCGAACAGGGTCAGGTCATTACAATTCAGGACAGTGAGCGACAGCATGCAACGATTCCCGGGCGTCCTTCCTCAAGCACACAGGGGATACGCAACCAAAGAAATACATTTCCCATCAAGGCTGCAACAATCGTAGTGGTAGCAGAGCTGAGTTGGGAGTTGGGAGACTGTGGTACCTGTACAACATGAACTAGGGTAAGCAGGTTGAGATGAGAATAAGTGTGATCAGCGTTAGTGAAATGGGTGTGAAATGAAAAACGAGTTATTCAGATTTAAAAAAAGCGAGAACGTGAGGAATAGCCACTCACCTTAAAACAGCACCTACCGTCTGGCTGCTTGCCGCAGACGCTTAGGCGAAGTTTGGTCGCACAAAACTACATAAGTTGCGGGCAGACGAGGCCACAGCGCCAGGGCATTGCGGGGCGGCGCTGCATGTAGATAGTTAGCGGGAAGGCAGTAGCATGGCCAAGCAGCCAAGCAAGCAGGCATCAACACTTCATGTCAGCTGGCATGCCATCTCCTCTCGTCGCTCCGTCGCTCCTTTTCCCCTGACCTCAAGGGAAGAGCAGCACAGGCTCTTTGCAGCAGCCATCCCTGAAGCAAAGGACAGCAGGTGCACCGTGCTGGCATACAAAGCATCCCGGTAACTCTCTCACGCCACGGCCGACTGTCCACGCAAGCCCCTCGTCCTCCTCTCCTTACCTTTGTGGCCTTGTTCTCATAGAAGATGTCCCCGCTTGCTTTCTCCCAATGCGCTTTCCATCCGGTGGGAAGTCCGCGGGACAGTGCTTCGAGGTCCGGCTTGGTCTTGGAGCGAGTGGGGAACTCAGGGGCGGCCTGCTCCGCTGTAGCTGCTGCTGCTGCCTTCGCAGCCGATTTGGACGTCTTGGCCTCCTTTGTTCGTGCCGTGTCCGTGCCGCCGCCAAACTTTTTCCGCCAGTCACCCTGCACCGGCTGTGTGGAAACAAAGCAAACTCAAATCAACACTGACACTAAGCAAACCTGGTGAATTTAATATCGTTTACCGGTATTGTTTAACAGAAATACAGTTACGTCACCTTAACAGGGCAAGCCAGTCTACCTCATTCCGTCAGGTCATTCCATCACATCTCTTCATCCGGCATCAGAGATTTCTTTTTCCTCACTCTCTAGAAGTCTGCAGGCACCTCAGCCAACCGACGACTCTCTGCCCTCAGCCAACCCAGATCCGCCATACATCTCCCCAGTCCTACCTGGAAGTTTGCATTCTCCTCGGCCAACCCAGATCGCAGCTGCTCAGCTTGCCACTCCTCTATTCGACGGCGCCGTTTCTTCTCCTGCACTTCAGGATCGAAGGCATCGGCCTCCCTCTGCAAGCAGCGCACCAAGCAGTAAGGTAAGGGAAAGGGAAAAGCGGAGCTGCTCAAACGCTGAGCTGATTGAAAATAGACACCAGCAAACATCGCAATCAGGCAGCAGAGACAAATTAGGAGCACGTGGCCTCCCATCCCCCTCACAATCAACCTGCAACCCATGAAGCATCGATCAATCCTACCCCTAACTCAACTTGAGAACCCGGCTTTCTGCTCTCCTGCACAAGTGACCCTAAGGCCCTTTCCAGAGATCCGCTCCCCACCTGCGCCTCTTTGGCCTCCTCCTCCTCGATGCCCTTGCGGACAGAGCTCCACTGGTTCATCAGCCCAGCCACCTTGCCACCCAGGGACCTGACGCCACTGGAGACCTTCGCCGCCTTCTTCACCGCACCTGTAGCAGAGTGACAACAGGAGGTCACGAGGAGCTTTTATGACCCAAGGCCTGGCTCGAATTCAGAGAACTGCAGATCAAGCTCAGGAGAAGTAGATATCATGCAGAGGATCTAAATCAAATTACCAAGCAACACAAAAGACCTGAAATATGCCGCGGCACTGCTCAAGGGCACAGAACTGATGCGGCCCATCTCCCATCCGCTTTCATTCAATCCTCAACCGTCACCTGCTGCACCGTCTCCTGTTTTCCGCTTCTTGTCAGCCATGGCGCTGGCAGCCGCCGCCGCTGCTGCGGCGGCCGCAGCCACTGCCGCGGAAGGCTCCGGGACCACTCGCTTTGGCTCTGAGCTATACTCCCTCTGCTTCGGAGCCAGGCTGCTGCTGCCAATGACCTCATCCGATGCGGCAACTGTGGGCCAGTCTGGAGGGACAGCAGGCAAGGGAGCTCCTCTGCCATTGCCAGCATCGCCAAGTGAGCCAGCCGCGGCCACCAGCTGCTCATCCGCGGACACAGGATCGGGTACAGGGCTCTCCGCAATGTCCATGTCCATGTCGTCCACATCAGAGACCCCCACCGCGTCGTGCCCCTCCAGCGTATATGAATCAGGCAAGGGGGGTGGGACCTCAGCGCCGTAGTAATCATCTGGCGGAGGGGTGGGGCCGTCCGGCCGGCCTGAAGGGCCATCCTCTGTCGTCCCCGGTGGCAAAGGCGGCGGCCGCTCGTCCAGGATGTCCAGCGGAGTCGGCGGGGGCGAGGGCGCCCCATCGTCAGAGGGTGGTAGCGGCGGCGGGGGGGAGCCCGGCGAGCCGCCATTGTGCACAGGGTGGCCCGCCACAGCCTCGGAGCCAGACGGAGCCCTTGGGTCCATGTAGTAGTCAGGCTGCGTGCTGGCAGCGACCGGGTACGGGTAAGCGGCGCCGGGCATGCCCGCGTGGTAATATTGGTACTGGTGCGCGTGCGAGTGCCAGCCGTACAACTCAGGGGCAAACCCACCCGGGTAGCCGTAAGCCGCATGGGCCGCATGCGCAGCGGAAGGGTCCTGCTGATCCTGGCTCCGAAGGCCCTGGGGGCCAAAGGCCAGGGCAGCAGAGGTCGTGTGCCGGGCCACGTGGCCAGAGGCTCGCCCCTGCTGCAGCATGGATGCCTCCCTCTGCCCACGGGTCATCAGCGCTGCCGCTTGCTTGCGTGCAGCGGGCAGGGCACCCAGTGCGGACATGACCTACGAGTAAAGCGGTTCACGAGGCAGGGCGTTGAGCAGCGGGGCACAGGCCGATGCCACACATGAAAGGGGGGAGGGGGGGAATCAGGCAGACCCTCTAATCGTAAAACGTGAGGGTAGGAAGTTCCAGGTCAAAGGAGGGTCCAGGGGGTGAGACTTGGTGAAAGGGTCCGGTTTAAGGCGTCCATGCGTGGGCATGCCAGTACGAGAGGCGTCATCTCATTACTATAGAGGGCCCAGAAGCCAAAGAAAACCAGCGCATTACAATTTGCTCTCGTCTCAGGTACTCCTCTCACCTTATTTGAAACATGGTCCTCATACGTTGCCCAGCTGAGACCGAGCTCGGGCCTGCCAGACTGCACAGCTGCCGCCTGCACTGCGCACAGCTCCTGCCAGTCCGCGCGTCGCACCGCCGCCTCAACGGACAACCTAACAGCGGCCGGCAGCGCCTGCGTCCAAACAGAGACAGCGAAAGGGCGCCATCAAACAGTGCGCCACATGCCACAACCGCAGAGCATGGCCGCACATGCATCACGCAATCATGCTCCCTACAGCTGCGACCCTCGATCCTTGCACACACGCACTTCCCAATGAGCGCGCCCAAGTAAACCACCTGCCCGCAGCCATTCTATAATAAATAAATCAATACACCCTGGGCGTGGATTAAGGCAGCCATCCGTTCGGCCATAGCACTAGGTGGGCTACCGCAGCCATTACACCCACACCTGCATGAAGTAGCATGCCGTTCCACCCGCAGCCATTCCAACCACACCTGCATGAAGTAGCGTGCCATTCCACCCGCAGCCATTCCACCCACACCTGCATGAAGAAGCATGCCATTCCTCCCGCAGCCATTCTACCCACACCTGCATGAAGTAGCATGCCATTCCACCCGCAGCCATTCCACCCACACCTGCATGAAGTAGCGTGCCATTCCACCCGCAGCCATTCCACCCACACCTGCATGAAGTAGCATGCCATTCCACCCGCAGCCATTCAACCCACACCTGCATGAAGTAGCATGCCATTCCACCCGCACCTGCATGAAGTAGCGTGCCATTCCACCCGCAGCCATTCCACCCACACCTGCATGAAGTAGCATGCCATTCCATCCGCAGCCATTCCAACCACACCTGCATGAAGTAGCGTGCCATTCCATCCGCAGCCATTCCAACCACACCTGCATAAAGTAGCATGCCATTCCATCCGCAGCCATTCCACCCACACCTGCATGAAGTAGCGTGCCATCCCATCCGAAGCCATTCCACCCACACCTGCATAAAGTAGCATGCCATTCCACCCACACCCATTCCACCCACACCTGCATGAAGCAGCGTGCCATTCCACCTGCAGCCATTCCATCCACCCCTGCATGATGTAGCGTGCCATTCCACCCGCAGCCATTCCACCCACACTTGCATGAAGTAGCATGCCATTCCACCCACACCTGCATGAAGTAGCATGCCATTCCACACGCAGCCATTCCACCCACACCTGCATGAAGTAGCATGCCATTCCACCCGCAGCCATTCCACCCACACCTGCATGAAGTAGCATGCCATTCCACCCGCAGCCATTCCACCCACACCTGCATGAAGTAGCGTGCCATTCCACCCGCAGCCATTCCACCCACACCTGCATGAAGTAGCGTGCCATTCCACCCACCCCTGCATGAAGTAGCGTGCCATTCCACCCGCAGCCATTCCACTCACACCTTCATGAAGTAGCGTGCCATTCCACCCGCAGCCATTCCAACCACACCTGCATGAAGTAGCGTGCCATTCCACCCGCAGCCATTCCACCCACACCTGCATGAAGTAGCGTGCCATTCCACCCGCAGCCATTCCACCCACACCTGCAAGAAGTAGCATGCCATTCCACCCGCAGCCATTCCACCCACACCTGCATGAAGTAGCATGCCATTCCACCCGCAGCCATTCCACCCACACCTGCATGAAGTAGTGTGCCATTCCACCTGCAGCCATTCCATCCATACCTGCATGAAGTAGCATGCCATTCCACCCGCAGCCATTCCACCCACACCAGCCTGAAGGAGCGAGCCATTCCACCCACAGCTATTCCACCCACACCTGCATGAAGTAGCGTGCCGCCTCCAGCGCGTCGACCTCCAGGGACTCGAGCACTGCAGATACATGTACCAGGGGCGCGACCAGCAGCAGCTTGGAAAGCCGGTCCTCCACTCCGGCCGCCAGAGCGCTCGGGGCAGCATTCGCCGTCTCAGCTGCCTTTGCAACGGCCAGTGCCTCCTGATGATCCTCTTCAGGCAAATCAGACGTGTCTGGAGTCAGCTGACCCTCCTCCAGCTCCTCCTCCTCCTTCAAAGCGAGCATGGCTGCCTCTGGCAGAGTTGCCGACGCCTCTGGCACCTCTGTGGCAGCCTCTGGCTGCATCTCGCTTGCCGCAGCCAGCACATCCGGGGCCTCGGACAGCCTATCACCTTCATCCGCCACCATCGTGGGGGCCTCGCCTGCGTCTGATGCGGCGGCAGCGGCAGCAGCATCTTCTGCTGCCTCTGGTGGCAGCAGGTCGTCAGCGTCCATGCCCTCGGGGACCTCCCACACCACCTCGTCGCTGCTCAGATTCCAGTAGTAGATACCGCCACTGCTAGTGTCCAGGACTTTGCTCCAGCTGGGCGCCTGCCTCAAATAGCCTAGCACCTTCTGTTCGGCTTCCTCGCCAGCTTCAGCGCTCGGCTCTGGCTCGGTCGCCACTGCAGCTGCATCAGATCCACTGACAGCAGTCTCTCCTGCTGCCGGCGGCATGGTGACAGTCTCAGGCGCACCGCCCGGTGCGATGCTGCCAGGGGGGCTTTCTTGCGCCTGTGTGACTTCGTCGTCCTTCAGCAGCCCACTGCTCTCAAGCTGCTCCATGAAGCTTGCCAGCTGTGCAGGCATCAGCAACGGGGACAGCAGAGGCTGATAACAAGGGACATGTTTTCAGATTGGGGTAATAACATATCCAGACATCCAGCGTCCTACCCTCGCAGGCCCAGAGCACATGTCAAACCAATGTGTTTTCAAATCCGGGTTCAGACACACCCAGCCGCCTGGCCTCCTCGCCTGGCGGGCCTAGCGCACATGTCATAACCACGTGTCTTGGGATTCAAGTTTATTTATGCCCAGCCACCCAGCCTCCTTGCCTGCCAAGCCCAGTGCGCATGCCATACCTCTTTATCAAGGTCATCGCTTGGCTGTGAGGTGGGAGCATCAGCGCTGGCCACAGGAGTGCTGCTGAGCCCCGCTTCATTCGGTTTTGAGTCACTCCCCGTCGACTCGGCCTCTTTGGCTTCCTCCACGCCGCAGGGGAGGGGTGAGGCGCTGCCACTGTCTTCGTCACTATCGTAGTCCCCACTGTTATGAGGCAGTGCAAATAATTTGTAAACATCTGTTGTTACTAGCTGGGTCATGGCTACGTGTGAGTAAATAGTGCATGTACTGCCTGGCAGGCCTACCTATCTGAAGGCGCACTACGGTAGGCGAGCAGTTTGAAACGTACTGCAGCAGCCATGCTGTACCAGTATGGGCCTGGACCTTAAGCCGTCCTAAAGCATGCACATCGCCATACCTGAATCCCAGAAGCGCTGCTAGAGACCCATCATTTTCATGCTTCTTGGCGGGCACGTGAACTGTCTCAGGTAAGCTCCTTGCATGCTGTTCTTTGCTAAGCCGGGCCAGAGCACTTCCCTTGGGTGGCGGAGGAGCCATAAACCCAGAGCCTGCACAGCATGTTTAAATAAGGTTTAGCTTGAGGGCATATCTTGCTGCAAAGGTTTCCCCTTTAAAATTGCTTCCCCCTTACTGGGTCGATTTGATTTGGGGGTATCATCTTCTCCTGCCAGGAATGTAGTGCAGAAACCAGCAGGTACAGCCTTTGTAGCAGCTCTTATGAGGTCGGCTGCGAGAAAGAATGCAAATGTTAAGATTTTGGGTGCTGAGTTCAGCCGTTCCGTCGCCAGTCGTTCGGCTTACCTAAACGCTTCTTCTTTGCCTCTATCGCTGCCTGAACTGAATCCATTGAGCATCAATCCATGCTCCAATAGCAATTTGCAGTGGCAAGGACATATCACTTCATCCCCTGCTTCATCCATTGAGGTGAAGTGTGGAAGTGGGTAGATGACAAGGCGAATTTCATGCTTCTTAATATTTCAATTTGACAATTGGTGATGGGGAAAGATCACAGCACCGGAAACGCTAACAGTGAGTTACTGTTGTCTATTACGATCCAACTTCAGGCCAGAGCCTTGACATTTGGGTGGCTAACTGTTTAGGTAAAGATGTGCATAGCGCACCAGCTATAGAGCAACTTCGAAAGAAGGTATGTCCTGCTAGCTCACCAGACGATTCTGTTAATGAGATCGATGAACCCTACCTACACCATTGCAGCTCGGCGATCGTGAGAAATTTGAGCAGTTCGACAGAAAAGATCCTCGTAGGGCGCAGGCCCTGAAGGCTGCTGCTCGCAAGGACCGCAAGACTCGTCCAGATTCTCTGAGCTCAGCCACTTGGATCTTCGTTATACTTGGAGGCCTTGTTTTCGTCGCAGCTGCTGGCTATCTGATCGTCGTCAACCTGCTGCCTGAACTTTAACCTAGTCTACGGAGAGATCTAGGTCTGATTGTAAGGATGAAGCTGCTTCATCAGAACTACGTGAAAGGGGATGAGGGCTCCATGAAGCTGTTGGCAGAGGAAGGTAACAATTCTGAATCTGCAGAGATTTCTACACATGGACTGAAATCCAAGCATGACGGATTGCCATGCAGGCAGAACCTGCAACAGTGGAAAGTTGCTTTACTCATGCTGGATTGCACATCATCTTCATAGGGAATTGATCTCACAATGATCTGTGTATGCTATTCAAAGCCACCTCCTTGTCTGATGATTGTTACCTGATGAAGCCACCTCTTCTGTCATGCAGCTGAAGACATGTGGCATGCATTCAATCTTATTCGCGAGGGTGACCATGTGACAGCAACAACATTCCGTAAGATATCCAAGGACACTGGTGTCGGAGCTGACTCTGAGAGGATCAAACTCAAGCTCACCATTGAGGTGGAAGGGGTCGAGTTTGATGCTGAAGGTACGAGAGGACCCGGCACGAGGGACAGGATGGGCTAATCTCACCCAATTGCTATGGCAGGATTGCAGGAACCATAACGGTATGGGCTTTTACATTGGAAATTGCAATTGCATCAGCAATATGTCGAGCTGCCTCACCTGACATCATCCTCGAAGACCGGGTTTAGTCATGGTTGAGACAAGGCCACCATCACCTGCTGGACCCTCGAACTGTGCTGTGCTGCAGGCGGTACAATGCGGTTGCGAGGCAAGAACCTGACTGAGACGGAGCATGTGAAGTTGGGTGCATACCACACCTTGGAATTAGAGCAGCAGCGAGCCTTCACACTCTTCAAATACAAGTGGGATGCATTGGATGTCGATCGCGTCAAGCAGGCGACAGATCCAGCACTCAGTGCTGACCTGGCAGCTGTCCTGATCACGGTATGGGCTTGTGAGGGAGGAGTATTGTTTGGGAAGCTTTCTTGATGTTGGTAGACCCTCCTGCCTGGGGAGGGTCTTTTGAGCTCATAACAGATGCTTTCTGCTGCGTCAGAGGCTTGCGTCAAGTTGCTCCTTGTGCATATATGATTTTAAATTAAGTGCAGAAATGGTGAAGCCAACATCAATCTTCAAGGATGTATCTGGGATTCCCGCTTCCATCAAATGCGTACAATGTGCTTCTATTGTGCAGGAGGGGTTGGCTAATGTCTGCCTGGTGGGGTCTAGTATCACCATGGTCCGAGCCAAGGTGGAAGCCAACCTTCCGCGAAAGAGGGGTGCAGCTGCGGCTGGCTTTGATAAGGTGGGACTGATGGACTGAAGGACAGGACAAGGAGCCTGTCACTAGGGGGGTCGGACTAATCCCCCATACAGAGGCTTTCAGTGCCAGGTTGGCGCCTTTGCACAACAAAGAATCGACCAGGAAAAAAAATGCTCCATTTTGTATTCAATGGCTGAAGTCCTGGACGCCAGTCGATTCTTTCGCGTGCTGGCGCCGACCATGGGGTCGTATTATAAGCCAGGGGGGTGCCGGGGGACTAGTCCGACTCCCCTTGTGACAGGCCCCTTGGCGGGAACTAAAATCGCCTGAATAAACCTGAATTGATACTTCGTTTTCAAATATCAGTATTGTTTTTTGTCTTCTGTCATACCGGTTAGAGGTTGGTTGATTCAGTGCTTGTTTCTTATGGTACATGGACATGGGAACCAGGGGTTACCAGGGGACTGGAAATTAGCTTTTCTTCACAACATTGTTTTTTAGCCGCAGTGTTATTAGCCTCTTCGTGACCCTGTCCTTGGTATGTCCATCACAGGCATGGGGGAAGTTCATGGATGCCGTATTCATTGCCGTCGTTCGTCATGTTGACTTCAGCACGGTCAAGTGCCTCGTCATAGCCGGTCCTGGGTTTGCAAAGGAGCAATTCAAAGAGTACCTCGAGACTGAGGCAGTGCGGAGGGAGGTCAGGTGAGAATGAGGGATGCATAGAGAGACAGGGTAACACTGCATTTCAGAGATGAGGCACTCAGTCGAGCAGTCCTGCAATGAGCATTTTAGAGATGAGGCACTTCACAGAGTGCACTGTATAGAGCTGTCGCTGTCGAATTGTGGCATAGTTCGTTATATTTATTTTTCACCTCCCACAACCAACACACCTCCAGGCCTTTGATTGAGAACCGCGACAAGATCGTCCTAGCGCCAGCATCCAGTGCTTACAAACATTCCCTGAAGGAGGTCCTGTCAGCGCCGGGCATTGCTGCGCGCATCAAGAACACCAAAGCGGCGCGGGAGGTGGAGGCGCTACAGGTACTGGTGCATACACTTCACGAGGGGCCTCAATGAAAATCTGGGCCTACCCTGTCAGTACACTGTTCAGGAAATAAAATTATGCGTGGGAGCACGTGCCCTACGTGATGTGGGCACATGTCTGAACTGATGCCGAGACATATTAAAAAACATACCCAGAGAAGACCCTCTGAAAATACCTGTATCTTGCTGATGCCATGGCAAGTACAGATTTTGAGTCATGAACCGTCCTCTTATTTACCTGCCACAAACCCTGTCTCAGGAATTCTACAAGATGCTGGGGGATAATCCAGCCCGAGCGTTTTACGGCCCTGGCCATGTCTTCGCAGCCGCAGAGCTGGGTAGGTCATTTGAATTCGTAGATTTTGTTTTTTTACACTTGTGGCTTAATGTTCCAACATATCTGCGAACATATTTACCTGCTGGTGAATGCCTGAAGGGCCAATTTAATGGCCTGGTGTTGCCTTATTTATCAAAGCCTCCGCCTGATGCCCTGAAAAGTACTTGTCGATACCAGTTTTTGCGACTTATCCTTTCCCTGCCCCTGAATTCTGAGTAGGTGCCATCCAAACGCTGCTCATCTCGGACAACCTGTTCCGCATTAACAGTGTGGAGAAGCGGCAGCGCTACGTGGCCCTGGTGGATGGTGTGGTGGAGGCGGGTGGCGAGGCGCTCGTCTTCTCCTCCATGCATGTGTCAGGAGAGCAGCTGGCCCAGCTGTCGGGGATTGCGGCGGTGCTGCGCTTCCCCCTGGAGGAGCTGGCTGACACGGATCTAGATGCGCCCTTTTAGTTTGAAATGCGTTGGCTTAGATCAGGTTTCGATTCTCATTCCTATACGCCTTGTGTGGTCTTTCTGATTCCTAGATCTGTCATTTTTATGCCCGTATATATATTATACATGACTTCAGACGTTTCGCTGTTTGTTTGGAATAATCACAATTCCGTTTCCTTGGTTCTTACCCGGGTTCCCTTTTGCACCACATGCTGAAGGGGCTGTAGAACGGTGCATACCCGCTGGGCCCTGCTGAACGCTTGGCCTTGTGGGGCTGGAAGGGAATGACTGACCTCAATTCCAGCTACCAGGACCATGGTGCAGCCATGCCGCCCCCTAATTTGAGGGGACCAGGAACATGGATCCCGACAATCTAGACTAGGGGAGAGAGAAGATCGTGTGGTAGGTTCGATCTCTCAACCTTCAGAGCTTCAGGAGCTATGCGAGCCGTTGGTGCTTGATGTTTCTACCCGGGGTGCCCTCTGCATCCTTAGGCCAATGGAATATGACTGCCAGATATTCCTCAATAAATCCTTTAGAATAGCAGGAAGGAATGAGGGAGTGTCATGACCTTCTTATCATGAAAACGGGAATTGCCATAACACTTGCGAAGCCAAAACTGGCAGGTTTGAAGAAGGTGACACAACCGCTTGTTGCGGGTACGTAATACCGTTTTTGGAAATCAAGCCGACAGAGCATCTAGAGATAAATAACCTGCCCCGGGGCCTATGGATCCTCCAGTTCTTCCCCTGGAACTGCTGTACATATGTAGCACGTCTTCCTGCTGACATGCAGCACGCTGCCTCTGGCACTCTCCCCACGAGGCACGACCATGGTCGGTTTACAAACCAAGGCGGCACATCGGGTTCCTCTTCACCATCGACAGGCTCACCTGTTACGTCAGAAAATGCAGGGGAGGAGATATCAACACACCTGGTAATCACTAATTGCAGCTGATATGCATTCCTGAACCTGGTAATCACTAATTGCAGCGGATATGCAGTCCTGAACCTCGTAATAACTAATTGCAGCGGATATGCAGTCCTGAACCTGGTAGTCACTAGTTGCAGCGGATATGCAGTCCTGAACCTGGTAGTCACTAATTGCAGCGGATATGCAGTCCTGAACCTGGTAGTCACTAATTGCAGCGGATATGCAGTCCTGAACCTGGTAATCACTAATTGCAGCGGATATGCAGTCCTGAACCTGGCAATCACTAATTGCAGCGGATATGCAGTCCTGAACCTGGTAATCACTAATTGCAGCGGATATGCAGTCCTGAACCTGGTAGTCACTAATTGCAGCGGATATGCAGTCCTGAACCTGGTAGTCACTAATTGCAGCGGATATGCAGTCCTGAACCTGGTAGTCACTAATTGCAGCGGATATGCAGTCCTGAACCTGGTAGTCACTAATTGCAGCGGATATGCAGTCCTGAACCTGGTAGTCACTAATTGCAGTCAATGAACATGCAGGCAAACATGCAGCACCTGTGGCTTTCAGCCCTGTTGCCCAAATTTTCAAATCACCCCTCCCGATATCACAAATGTGACGTATGTGACAAAAGCGCTTACCTTGTGCCCAAACAGGTCTCTGATGTTGTCGATGCCGTTTAGGATCATGGTGGGTCGCTCCAAGCTCAGGCCCCAGGCAATGACATTCACATCTTCGGGCATGCCCATCGGCCGCAGCATCTCTGGCCGGAACATACCGCTGTTGCCCACCTGCATGGAAAACATTGCATCAGACATAAGTCAGAGGGGGGGGGGCATGCCCCAAAAAGGTGATTCATGAACACCTGTATTTTTACATATATTTGTACACAAAGACACTCTTAAGGAGTCCGGGTGACCATTCTCGAGTGTGTCCCCTGGTCTAGCACATCACTCAGCAGCAGCGACACTTTTCTCTTCTCAACACACAACCATGTTCAACAGACAAAATCACCTGCGCCCAGCCCCCCCCCTCACTAACCTCCATGTACTTCTTAAGCTCCTCGCTGTAGCTGAAGATCTCCATGCTGGGCTCCGTGTAGGGGTTATACGCGGGCTTGAAGCGCAGCTTGGGCAGGCCCAGGCGGTTGAAGAACTGGTGCAGCACACCGATGAGGTCACCCAGGGTCAGCCCTCGGTCGCAGATGACACCTGGAAGTGGGGGGAGGGGCAGGAATGAGGCACACCACCACAGTACCCAAATAACCTAACCTAACCTCAACCCTCAACCGCAGCACAAAGGTGGCCTGAGACCACATAAACCGCGAGCCTCGCTGCATGCAACGTCCAGGTGCCATATGGCCGTATGGGTGAATTGCACCCATACCAGTGTACAACGCCTGCCTAAGTGCACGCAAAGCAGCTGACACGCAGGAATTGAACTAGCCGTAAAGAGACTGTTGCTCGAAGAACCGCCAAACGCGCGCCCCTTTACCCAATCACCGCCCCCCCCCCCCCACCTTCCACTTGGTGGAACTCTGCCAAATGCGTCCGGTCGATGGCCTCATTTCTGAACACGCGGTCGATCGAGAAGTACTTGGCGGGCTTGAAGCCGTCTTGTGCCAGGCGGTACAGCATACGCGACGAAACTGCGGTGGTGTGTGTCCGCAGCAGGTTCTTTTGGCTCTCCGCTAGTTTCCAGCTGTAACCGTAGCCAGCAGAGCCGTAGCCTCCATTTTGATGCACATCCTGGTTGGAGGTAAATGGGTTAAAAGGATCAAGGTTTAGGGTTTAAGGTTTAGGGTTTGAATCAGCAGGCTCTTAGCTTCTGATGCACGTCCAATGTCCAGTGAAGCAGCAGAGCAGTACCGGTAGCGACCTTTTTAATGAAAGTATTTTTCAAACATGCAGGCACAATATTTTTTCTTTATCTATATAAACAGGTAATTGCAGTATTGCACGCAGTCTCTTTAATCTGTTACCGTATCCCAGAAGCCCATCCACACCATCCACTCATGAAGAGCAGCACCGAGGTGTCATCCAAAACAAGTGCAGACAGCAGTCACGACAAAATATTACATGTGCTGCAGTCTCCCTATCCCACCCCCCACCCTTGGCCACCACCTCAAGCATCCCCACACCTTGACTCTCTGCAAGTAATCCTCAGGCACACCCGTGGTGGTGGTGGCCGGCTTTGTGAGGAAGAAGGTGTCGTGTGCGTCGCGTGCTGGGTGCTGCTGCGGCTGGAACAGGGCGTCGAAGTTCCAGAAGCTGCTCTCCACGTAGTTATTGGTGGGCATCTCCTCAAATCCCATTTGCGTGAAGATCTTGCGGAACTGCGTGCGAACCTAAGGATGGAAGTGGCCAAGTGGCAGGGGCAAGAAATGCAGCGAGTGGGGAACTGCTTGCAGACCTAGAGGGGGGAAGTGGCAGGGGCAGGGGCATCTCGTAAACTCCCATCTGCATGAACATATGGTGAAACTGCGTGCGAACCTAAGAGGAGGCGGGGCAAACGGCAGGGGCAAGAAATGCAGCCAGTGAGGAATTGCATGCAAACCTAAGGGGGAATGGGGCAAGCGGTAGGGGCAGGAAGTGTTGCGGATGTGGAGCTGCGTGCAGATCTAACTGGGGGAAGTGGCAGGCGCAGGCAATGCAGCTGCTGCAAGAGGATGGCAGGCAGGCGCAAGGGGCAAGGGACGGCAAGCTCAAATCAGATAGAGAAGCAGGTTTACAATGATACCCCCGCAGGTTTACAATGATGCCACCTGCACCCTCTGATGCTTTCAACGAACTCCTACCCAAAATAAAAACGCACCAGTCCTCTCACCTTGTCCCCCATTGTGTCCGAGCATGTTTGCACAAGCTCCCCTTACCTTAAGCAGAGGGTGCAGGTGGCCACCGCTGGGAATGACACCCAGCGCGTTGAAGTTGTAATCCTTGAACTCCTGGGTGCGCCAGGTGCCCCTGGAGTGGGCAACACGGAGATGTAATTTAGGAGAGGCAGGGCGCCAAGGAGATGTGTAATTGGTAGAGGCAGGTTGACCTGGGGCGCTCGGAGGGGGAGGGCGACACAGAGGGGTCAATGCTTTGTATTTCATCAGATGGGGAAAGATGGTAGATGAAAGGGGACATGATCACATGATGGATGCAGGAGAAGGCCCTCTAAAGAGGGAGACAGGAAGGACAAACACCTCGACTGCAACACGAGGAGAATCCAGCTTGCTTTCCCAGGGGCTAAATCAGAGCAGGATGCTGGGAACCTGTCCTTCAAGGACTGACCTAGCCGGCAGCAAACATGATGATACCAAGCTCACTCTCAGAGGAAGCCTCTACCAGCTCCGAGCAGAACCAAACTGCTGCTCGCCCCTGCCGTTCAGTTGAAGCAAAATTAAGCCCGTGACCGGCTACTCTGGCGCAACCCTGATGTTGGCTGGAGGGCGGATCGCCAAAAAATACTCTCCCAGGTCATCTCGGCGGCCTAGTTTGAAGGCTTGTGGTCTAGGGTTAACAAACCCTTCACCAAAAACCCATGAAACTCACTTTTGGATCATCTCGGCTGTCAGGTCTGTGGCGGGCTTGACCCTTTCCAGGGCGAACTTGGGGCCCTTGGCAAGCTTGTAGGTCTTCCATGCTCTATAAATGGTAGAAAACAGAAGCAGGGGGGTGGCATAGGGATGAGGGACCGCCGACGGCAAAGGAAAGGTTTCCCAACCCATCCATCAGCCAAGCGCCTGTTCCGCATTCAGTTTGAGCAGCAGCATCTCCTGACCACTGACAGAGGAAGATATTGAACACTACCTTGCTACAGTTGTGTGCTGCTGTAGCTACTTCGCGTCACTGAAGTAATATGCACTGTATGTACATAAGGAAGGTCAGCTGGGGAAAACCAGGGGGGGGAACCATATCATAATTTCTGTGTAGTCTCTGAGGCACCCTCAGGGTTCCATACCTTCGGCCCAAGGCATTCAGTTTCGGACAGTCATGCCCATCGGTACATCGTGTCACCTGAATTCCAGCCGATTGCAGCCTGGCATGAACATTCTCCCTCTTCAATTCCAGCCAGGTATGCCCGTCCTTCCACTTCAATGTCAGCTAGGTATGCCCACTCTCCCAGTTCAAATCCAGTCCCTCCTACTTCAATTCCGGCCAGGCATTCCAGTTCGTCCACTTCAATCTCAGACAGGCATGCCCATTCTTACACCATGATCTCAGACAGAGATTCCTTTCCTCCCACTTGAGTGTCTGTCAGGCATGCCCTATCTCCAACTTCAATTTCAGTCAGACATGCCCATCCTCACACATTATTTCCAGCCAGACATGCCCGTCCTCCCACTCACTCGTTCCTGACCAGTTTTCGCTTCTTCAGCGCCTCAGCATCCGCCTTGTCAATGTCTTTGCCAGCAGCGACATCCTTGAGCAACTGCTGCGCCTTGTCCACAATGGAATCCACCTAGAAGAGTAATTAGACGGAGAGGATATGAGCCCTCCAATAAATGAAAATGCAGCATCTATTTTGAATTCTGGATCTCAACAACAATGTATCAATGCCGCTTCAGCAACAAGGTATCACTGTCCGATCAGCAACAACTCCCATGGTGCCTCCAACAAGCTCCTCTACAGAGGTCACACAACCGTACCTTTCGGACAATCTTAGGCATGCCTCCACTCTTATCTGTGGCCAGCCACTTCTGTTGCATGGCTTGCTTGAAGCCTACATCTCCCACCTCCCCAGGCAGTAGAACCTGAAAGAAGCCATGCACACGGGGTTCTCAGTGACATGAGGCGTGCGACGACGCATGGCTGCCATGCGAGCCATGCAGAATGGAGCTTGGGGTGGAGGAAGCAGGCAGGCTCATCCGAAACGAAGCAAGCAAATGCGGCACCTTCAATTGAGGTAGGGGTAGGCCCTCAGCTGGGACGATATTGAACACTTGGGCCTCTGGCGAGCCAGCTTCCAGGTAGCTCGCGGCCTCATCCATCAGAGCATAGCGGAAGTGGTCGATGTCCTGGATTTAAGGAAGCGACATTGTTGGCACAAGGCATTGACGTAAGTATTTGAAAATAGTTGGCACTAGACATGCCGTAGGCAATTGCAAATGCACCAGCGGCAAAGCCGTTAAGTGTGTTCTTGCCTCCACGGTTATGAGCTCAGATGCCACTAAGCTCTTGATGAGTCCAACGAGCGTGAGGTGATCTACATCAAGAGACGTCGCAAACTCCCCTGAGTCGGCGATCTGCCCGATATCATTGATGGCGTGCAGAACTTTAGTTTCGAGATCCGCAGCCATGGCACCAGGCGCACAAATTTTGTATTGATGCGGGCAGGGGGCGAGAGCGTCGCAATGAGAATGCCGTGTTCATGGGAGTTTCGGAGCTGAGCGTCGGCAGGCGATAAGTCCACAGGGCCAATTAAGTTGCCATCCATATCATTCCATCCATTCGAGATAACAATGCTGCAAGCTTCTGTTAACCGCTCGCGTCCTGGCATCAGCCACAGCTCATCCAGGCCACGTCTGGTGGTTTTCGGTGCTGTTGCGAAGGGCTTTGGGACGCAGAAGCCACTGTCTGCCACGCAGACTTGCCCTTGCGGATCAAAGCTGGTGTACAAGGTTTGTATTATATTGATTCACCCTTCTGGGTATCACTGACCTAGTCAGCAGAAATAGGTGAAACACCTTGTGATCTGCACATCAGCGCCGTCTAAATCAGCCACAGGCACCTTGCATGCACAGATGCAAAACCATATGTCCCTCCTCCTTAATACCCGTTGTTCACAGGAATGCTGCGAGCCATTCCATGCTGGCAGGACCACCCCCAGCACCCCTGAGGCCACCCTCAGGTCTCGATTCTCAGCCTACAGCAAGGGCAAGGTGGATTACCTGCTCTCAACCGACGGCCGGGCGGGCAACGATCCTGCCCAGCTCAAGAGGGACATCACTGCTGCTTGCAAGAGCACCTCCTTCTCTGGGCTGAAGATCCTTGAGGCGGCAGAGGTAGATGTAGCAGCCTCGACGCAGGTCATCAAATTCCAGTACAACTCCAAGGGGGCTGCAAAACAGTCCAAGATCCCCCTCCGCATGGGGAGGATGATCGGACAAGAAGCTGAGCAATCGGAGCGCAACCTCGATGGTGGGTGCCTTTCATCAGGCAGGAGCTTGTATGACACAGCCCATTAAGCCGGAGCTCCCATATGCATGGGTTCGACTTTTCACCGGGGCATGGGGCTGGACGATCCTGAATGCCCTTGACAACTTGATGTGTTGGTGTGCCAGTCCTCGTAGGTAGTATAACGTCTATTTATAATGAGTTATCGACTACCAACCGGAAGCAAGGGATGACCACTTTCCTCTCGCATGGGATGGGAGCTTGAGTGGCGGGTACTAAAGATGCTGTTGATGTGCATGTACTGGCGCCTCCTGCTTGCCATCTTACACCAATAAGCGCGTTCACACCGTGTAATCCGCGTTTAGCCTAAGCTGATACCTGATTTGTGCTCCACAGGTTCCCTCAAAGTGCTGAAAACAGTGGAGACAAGCAAGTTCGAGAAGGGTGCCGATGGTGTCTGGAAGCTGGCGGAGTCTGAGATTTTGGAGGACAATGTGCCAACAGCTGCTCCCGTCACGCCCACTGCTGATCCCGTCACGCCCACTGTTGCCTGAGCATGGCTTGATTATCTAGATCGGGCGTCCAGTCCTTGGGCATGCGTGAAAAAACACGATCCTGTCAAGGATATACACCCCAGGGCTTGTGGGGAGCCTTGCGCTACATGGACCTGCTCAACTCATCCCAGGCATTCATCATACATATACAATTTTGAAAAGACCCCCCCCGGTTTCAGTATACGGTATGAAGGGAAGAAGAGGGATTGCTCAACTATGTTTTTGCAGGACACTGGTAGCATGATTTCTCAATGGTTAGCACACTGATCAATTTGGAACATCAAAAATGATACACCGATATCACGGTCACTCTTACTCAAACCCTACACCATCTAACGCTGGTGTGTCACCAATTATCTCACAATCACAACTGCCAGCAGTAATGCATTTGCTAGGCCCAATGAACTATACAGCCATTCGTCCATATCCATATCCAGCAGGTGCTGACCTTGCAGCAACACCTCCTGTGCTCCTTCGGGCTCTATTATAGTCCTGGCCTCCTGGTACGTGCCTGGGAGGCATGCCCACCGCTCAATCATTCCCCACTCCAACATGGAAGCGCCCCACTCGCTTGTCATTCCACGCATACTCTAGCCTCAATGGTCCCACAGGCGTGTCCACGCGCACACCTGCTCCGAATCCGTAGCCACTGCATGGACGAGCACAAACAAGTCAATATCAGGTAGCAAGCGTCAGCCAAAGACAAGGACGGCTGAACTCACTGCGCCCTAAGACTTCTCCATGACCTCATTGCGCATCAAGCACACACCAGCTAGCTAATTCAAATCACACCCCCCCAAGCCACCCTGCCCTTAGCCTCATAAACCCATTCCCACCTTCCTGGCCCACTGCCCCAAGACCCTTCGCCACATTGTTCTTGGCTCCCGCTGGATCCCCTGTGACGGACGTATCCAGCCTGCATACCCACCTCATCCCATCCCAGCCAAGAAACCACATATCACCACCACCCTACCCTAAGCCCCAACCCCACCTCCCCGGCTTGTTCCTGGCTCCCGCTGGATCCCCAATGACCGACGCCCCGCTGTCTAGGTCCGTTCCGTAGTCAAAGAACAGGGAGCCGCCCAGCGCCGACACCACAGGGAATCGCAACTCAGAGCTGCACTCCACCCAGCTGCGACCGGAGCCCACGCTGCCCTCTGCAGTCAGAATGTACACACACGCATACAAGTTAGCACCGTCTGCACCGATCTAAGCATACAAGTCAGCCTTTTGAGCAGGGCCCAGAGGTGTGACGTCATTGAAATACAAGTTAGCTCTGCAAACACAAGGGTCACCACCGCATACACACACTTACACTTTCAGTTTCCTTCAGGTTTCTTTTTCTTTCTCCCAAACACGAGACAGTGGGGCGCCCATGCGGCCGATCCTATTTGAGCAGGGTACCGAGGTGTAATGTCATTGACAAACATAAGCGTAAACGTAAGCTCTGCAATCGTCCCAAGGGGGTGACACTTAGGTCTGGTCCGCAGGATGGTCCAGGATGGTTCGGACTGTTGATATAACATCAACAGGCCTATTAGGGAGCTGTGCACTCCCCTTGCAATGCTTCCACCAAATCGAAGCAGCTGCCAACAATGATCAAGGCCGGCCTCCCCACCGCATCCACGGAGCCATCAACCCACCTGCATAGCCCCTGACCGAGTTAGTCCCCCCGATAGGGAAGGCCTCGTAAGGCGGCAGGTCCCCATAGACGTGTCCCCCGCGAGCCCTGAGCTGCATACACACAGGCCCAACGAGACGCAGGGGCTTGTCGGCGCGCAGCCGCAGCCGTGTGAAACGCAGCCAGTCACGGCGCAGAGACACTGATTGCTCAACGCTGGCCAGCAGCTGCGAGTCGTCATCGGGATTGCTGCGTAGGGGGAAGGGAGGCAGGTGCACAACATGGATATACTGTAGGGGGAAGGGAGGCAGGTGCACAACATGGATATACTGTAGGGGGAAGGGAGGCAGGTGCACAACATGGATATACTGTAGGGGGAAGGGAGGCAGGTGCACAACATGGATATACTGTAGGGGGAGGGGAGGCAGGTGCACAACATGGATATACTGTAGGGGGAAGGGAGGCAGGTGCACAACATAGATATACTGTAGGGGGAAGGGAGGCAGGTGCACAACATGGATATACTGTAGGGGGAAGGGAGGCAGGTGCACAACATGGATATACTGTAGGGGGAGGGGAGGCAGGTGCACAACATGGATATACTGTAGGGGGAAGGGAGGCAGGTGCACAACATGGATATACTGTAGGGGGAGGGGAGGCAGGTGCACAACATGGATATACTGTAGGGGGAGGGGAGGCAGGTGCACAACATGGATATACTGTAGGGGGAAGGGAGGCAGGTGCACAACATGGATATACTGTAGGGGGAAGGGAGGCAGGTGCACAACATGGATATACTGTAGGGGGAGGGGAGGCAGGTGCACAACATGGATATACTGTAGGGGGAAGGGAGGCAGGTGCACAACATGGATATACTGTAGGGGGAAGGGAGGCAGGTGCACAACATGGATATACTGTAGGGGGAAGGGAGGCAGGTGCACAACATGGATATACTGTAGGGGGAAGGGAGGCAGGTGCACAACATGGATATACTGTAGGGGGAGGGGAGGCAGGTGCACAACATGGATATACTGTAGGGGGAAGGGAGGCAGGTGCACAACATGGATATACTGTAGGAGGAAGGGAGGCAGGTGCACAACATGGATATACTGTAGGGGGAGGGGAGGCAGGTGCACAACATGGATATACTGTAGGGGGAAGGGAGGCAGGTGCACAACATGGATATACTGTAGGGGGAAGGGAGGCAGGTGCACAACATGGATATACTGTAGGAGGAAGGGAGGCAGGTGCACAACATGGATATACTGTAGGAGGAAGGGAGGCAGGTGCACAACATGGATATACTGTAGGGGGAAGGGAGGCAGGTGCACAACATGGATATACTGTAGGGGGAGGGGAGGCAGGTGCACAACATGGATATACTGTAGGGGGAAGGGAGGCAGGTGCACAACATGGATATACTGTAGGGGGAAGGGGAGGCAGGTGCACAACATGGATATACTGTAGGAGGAGGGGAGGCAGGTGCACAACATGGATATACTGTAGGGGGAAGGGGAGGCAGGTGCACAACATGGATATACTGTAGGGGGAAGGGAGGCAGGTGCACAACATGGATATACTGTAGGGGGAAGGGAGGCAGGTGCACAACATGGATATACTGTAGGAGGAAGGGAGGCAGGTGCACAACATGGATATACTGTAGGAGGAAGGGAGGCAGGTGCACAACATGGATATACTTTAGGGGGAAGGGAGGCAGGTGCACAACATGGATATACTGTAGGGGGAAGGGAGGAAGGTGCACAACATGGATATACTGTAGGGGGAAGGGAGGCAGGTGCACAATGGTGCTACAGTATTGTAGTATGCATCAGATCACCGTTGGCGGGCTGCCATCCAGCCCCAGCTGGGTCCATGAGGCCCAAACCTGGACCGACCTACGGCCAGTTGCCCAAGGGACAGGGCGTGCTGCACCAGGACGCCTAGGCCACAGGCCGAGACTAGCTTAATCATGGCTGAAGGGCGCTTATGTGCAGGGATGCGGAAAAGTGGAGATTGAGGTTTACAATGCAGCGCCCCCCCAGTAGCAGGCAATCCTTCGCAGGCTGTTGCACACATAGAGAGAAACTCTGCGACATTTCACCCTCGTGCAATCTAGGCTCCTCTTGCATGCAGTAAGGCATGAAGCAGCATCAGCTGAGGAGCATACCAAACATCAAGTTGGATCCGCTGAGGAACATTTCAACAAACAAGTGGGACCCGAAGGTGGGCAATTCAAAAATCAAGTTGGATTCGCTGAGGAGCGTTTTCAAAATCAAGCTGGACCCGCCGCACCCTCCCATCTGTCAATGACATTGCACTTCTGGACAGCGCTAAAAAGGCTCAAATAGCGTGAGCGCCTGACTTATCGGCTGGGAGGAGAGAAACAAAAATACCGGGGGCCCCCCCACCTGTAAGAGGTGCTCAGGGAGGACATGACCATGGAGTCATCTGGCCTGCCGCTGAAGGTGAGTGGCGCGCCATAACAGTCATTCGTCAGCCGGCCGCCGTGCTCGTCGATGCAGTTGGTGCGCTGCGCATGCGCACCGACCGTTGCGGACCACTGGGCCGACAGCGGGCGCTGGAACTCCAAGCCTTCAAGCAAAGGAGGGAGGGTTGAGGCTTAAGGGTTACGGGATGGATTTAGGAGCAGGCATCAGCAGATACTTGGCTGCAAGGAGGCATGGGCATCCGGGTCCCTTTCTTCTCTTCACTAGCTTCACCCATTGGTGCTTCAGATTGGACCAGCCGCATTTCAGTAACATTCCAGGCGTGGGCTGAACATGGTGCTTCTGTTTGCCGGCTTGCCTGGACCTTTCGCCCTGTGCCGCATCGGTTAAGGGATACTCACAGCCAAGGGCTGTAAAACAAAAGGCCACTGCATGTAGATGAACAAGGGGTGAACTAGAAGCAGGACATCAGAGAATGGGTTCCCAACTAGGCCCGGAAGCCCCCTTGCCCTGCTTAACTTAGTCAGAGAGGGATGTCATGGGCACGTAAATGCTGAGATGTAGGGAAACCATTCCTGGTTCTATATACCGTACTACTTAACATACACGCATTCACAAGCCTGCACCCACCTCCAGACAGGCGGCTCAGCATGACCACATCCGATCCTGCGGGAGCGGCTGTTATGCCCGCTGCGTCAGAGTCTGCCCGCCCGTGAATCACAGCTCCTGTAATTCAGCAGGGTAAGTTTTAATGTCAGCAGATGAGGAAAGTGCAACGATATACACAGAGAACATCGAAATCTATATAGCCAGCTTCCCTGCGACTGTTAAAAACATTTCTAGAAGGAAGCGCATTCCAGGGGGCAAGCACAGTTACCATGAGCAGCAAACACAGCCAGCCAATAGGTTACCTCTACTAGAATCCTTCACAAGCACCTCCACTACTGGATCCACATAGTAATGTTTTGTACCGCATAGTATTACATCGTACTACGTGGTACTGGTTTGTACTGCATGCACCTGCGTGGCACTACATGGTACTGCAGTACTGGATCCTCATGCATAGCATCACATGGTGCTGCATGGTAATGCTCACCGGAGGTTCGGTTATTCATGAGTGAGATTGTCCTGCTGGTCCGGTGCTTGTCCCCCCATAGCCAGGGGTCCGTATACACCACCTGGAACATCTTGTCAATCTGCAGCACCCGAAGGAGGTGTTGGTTCAGCTCACCACCAGCTGCAAACCCAGTAGCTGAGGGGAGTACGCAAATACCGTTACCGGTGTGACTGACAAGGGGGGTCGGATTTTAAAACATCATTCCAGATTTAGACGGAAGAAACATGGAATCAATTATAAAAAATCGATTGTGCCAACAGGGGATCCAGTTTGCAGCATCTGAATCAGGGCTCGTTCGTCGCTCAAAATCATCAACATAACCCTATACCCTATCCCCCCCCCCCCCTCACCTGCCCCAGCTCCACCCTTGCAGACAGCTTCTGATTGAGTCCAAACAGGTTCTTCTCCGAGTAAGAGAAGCTGCCGACGAAGCCAGGGAACCCTCCCTCACCCGTGGCCTGGGCAGACAGGCCGCCACCAGCGCCCATGCCACCGGTCTTCCTCTCCAGCAAGTTGATGGCCAGGTCGATCTGGCAAGACAGCAGCTGGCAATGTGGTACGAGATCCAATCTTGCTGTACATGGCCAGACAGTATATGGTCTTGCAGTACATGTTACAGCAGTACATGTTTTGGCAGATTGGCCAGCCAGTCCAGCTTCTCAAGCTCACAGGGTCAGGCAAGGGAAAGCAGACATGTGCATCGGGCAAGATAAAAGTATGTTTCAAACACGTAGGTATCCTTAAGCAATTCAAATTTGATTTTTGAAAATTGCCCAAAGCCAGCAGCACTGATATCCGTTAACAGCAAGTCCCTATCAACGGCCCACAGCAGAAATCCAGCAGGCAGCACGTAGCTGGTGCCTCCCCACCTTGGGGCAAGCCTCTGTGGAGCCCTCCGCCTCCTTGGGCGCGATGTTCACGTCCTCAAACAGCCCGGTGCTGTAGATACTGGCAATGTCCCGCTTGGCCTGCACCAGGCTGTACACCTTGCCGGGCTGGGTCACCAGGTGACGCATGATGATCTGTTCAACAAAGCGGGGCGCAGGATTGCATGATTTCAGCCCTGACGGAGACACAGGATTGCATGATTTGAGCGCTGATTCAGCGGGTTGTGGATGGCCCGGTCACGGGGAGGGCTGAGCGGGGAGCGAGTGTCCAGCCATGCTGGTGCGTTTGTCGCGGGCTTCGCAGGAGACATGGCATAGCCTATCAAAGACAGGAGACGTAACTCCCTAAAAAGCATAGACAAGCATACTGGATCATGATTCATGAGGCAAAACATACCTGACAAGTAATTATTCAAGGCAGCATCTAAGATGTGTCAGCGTCTAGGACGTGTCGGGCTTGAAATCAGCATCCAAGAGGTGTCATCACCCAGGGCCCCAATCATATGTCTGAGCTCTGGGAGACCGCCAGCTAGCCCTAAATAAATAAACAAATAAACTTAATTAACTGTCATAACGATACGCCCTGAGGCGTAGATTAAGGAAGCCACCCTTTCGGCCGTAGCACTAGGGGAGCTGCCTTAAAAGCAGGCATCAGGCTCCATGAGACCCAAGGGGTCTGCTCCAGGGGCTCACCTCCGGCCTCGTGCTAGGCTTGTCCCTGGGCAGCTCTGTCTTGGGGTCGATAAAATTCAAATCGATGCGCCCCACCACAGCCTCCGCACACTCCACGCGCAGCCGGCCATCTGCGACGTTGAAGTCGGTGACCTGGGGAGAGAGAGTGCGGCAGAGCGGGGATCGCAATATATGACAAACCCAAGTGCCCATACCATTACCGTTACTTCAATTTATGTCTTCAGCAAGACTAGCCCTGGCGGTACATAGCCCAACAAGCCAAAGTGAGGATGACAATACTTACATAATTTGGTTTGTTGGGTACCGGCAGGGCGGCAGAGGGGGTATCTGTATTTAGACAGTAGACACCTGGCATCATGTCATCATGTGGGCAAAGGGACTCAATTACGGTACGCCATGCAAATAATGCAATATGGAATTGCTGAACCTCTTCTCCCCCACTATCCCCACAGGGGCCACTTGACTCCATCCCCACTAGGCCCCGCCCACCCACCTGCCCCAGCACTCCATGATCCGAGTACCACTGGTCCAGCTGGTTCACGGCGCGCTTCACGCTCACGAAGTTGAGCGTCTTGCCGTGCATCCCGCGGAACGCGCTTTGCACCACTCGGTTGGGAAGCGCATTGGCACCGGACGCTGTCATGCTTTTCACTTGGTCGTTGGGGATGACCTGCAAGGCCAGGAGTGCGGCTTATGAATCAATAAATAAATAATCCTTGCGGAAACGATACACCCTGAGGCGTGGATTAAGGAAGCCACTCGTTCGGCTGTAGCACTACGTGAGCTACCATAGGAGTGCGGCTTTATTACGCCGGGAAGCCCCTCAATGCAATTCATGCCAGATCATCATGAATTTGTTAAAAGGCAGTCCAGGCCCTCAATATATTCGCTGCCAGATCAACGCATGCATCATTCAAAATGCAGTGTGGCCCCTGGATGCATTCACTGCCAGATCATCATGTTTGAATTCAAAAGACAGGGAAGCCTCTCAATGCATTGATGCCAGATCATCAAATGCATCATTCATAAGGCAGGGACGCCCCTCCATGCAATCGATGCTAGACAGCCAGATCACCAAGCGTGCCACTCATTGGTCACTCAAACTGGCGTCAATCATTTCTGCATTGAAGGTGGCGTGGATTGTTCATAAAGTTGAGAGGAGCCATTCCCCAGGCTGGGCACAGCATCGATTAGTCCCACATCAGCTTTCCCAGGCCATTGCTATCTTCAACCTGGACATAACGAAGGCTGACTGCTGCTGACTGACGTAAAGCAAATTGAGACCGGGCCGATGAAGGCAGAAACATGATCGGCCTAAGACCTGTAGTCAAAGCATGCTGCACCAGGTCCACCCTGACCGTTGGACCTTACTGACGCTGAAGTGTACCTGAAAGGAGCTGAAAGCAACACTGTCCCTGGCGCCTCGTCCCCACCTTGATAACCAGCTTAACCCCATCCCGCGTGTCGATCGCGTCTGGGATGCATTCACGGAACCAGCCGGTGTTGAAGATACGCTAGGGCAGTGAGGAGAGGGCACAGCATTGAGGATTTGAGGGAAGTGCATTCGCAAGATACTGCCAGGGTTCATGGACCATGCAGGTGAGGAATACGGATGCATGCATCATTCGTCCGGCCACTGTATATAAAAGCATGCATGGGTAATAGATCGGTGGGTAATAGATCGATGCATGGTATGTCATGGTGAACCAGGAGCTGACCAAGAGCCGGCCGTGGTCTATTGCCCTGCTTAGGCTCACCTGAACGTCCTGCTTGACCTCTGAGATGGTGTAAGCAAAGTTGGGTCGGGTCTTCAGGACGCTCTGGGCAATGCCTTTGAGCTCGCCCTCGACTCCCACCACATCCACCTGCTCGTGTGCATGGGTTGCACGTGCTCATGCTGCCACAAGTGTGCTCGGCTGAGCCTTAACACTTCACGGCCAGTTAACAAGCACACATGCTCAGACTTGGTTTAGCCCATGAGCTGCATGGCGATCGCAGGTAGTCGACTTGGTTTGGCCTGCACCTTGCATGGCCATTTACCGGCGTACCGAGATGATGACCTGAAGTAATGCAGCAGAGGAGCTCACCTCTGAGATCAGTACCCTTTCCTCGGGTGCCTCTTTGCTGACGTCAGCTTCCTTCTTGGTGCTGACAAACTTGGGCGTTGCCTTTTGTAGCGATGCAGCGTCCTTCCTACCCAGCCAGACATCGTCAGTTATGCTGCTGAAAGGGAGCGGCATGCGCATGGATCGCGGCGCTTGCGCGTGAGTGCTTGAAACGTCCCATCGATACGATACACTGGCGTTGGCCGGCATCGGCTCATCGAGCCACGCGGAAGGGATCTTCATGATGAAGTTAGATCTACTGGGAGCGCCGCTGTGGGCGTCTATCGTCATTGCCGTTCGCCGCCCTAATAACTGTTCAAAATATGCAATAAAACGGCCGTACGGATGAACAGCTGTACCGCAGAGCCCAGCTATTACTCAAGACATTGCAAGACAGGCAGGCCCAACGCTTGCTTTGCCACTCAAAATCTATCAGCACGGGCTCTCTGAGCACGGGGTCGAATTATTCAGTGGTGGAGCAAATATAAATGCGTCAAGTCTAAGCTATGACACTGTTCCCAGATGACATCTGGCGACCCCTCCTCCTGGCAACCTTATCTGGACTCAGCACATCTATTGGCGCTATCCTCGCGGTAATATTTCAAATCAGCTTGCAAGATTATTCCCGGCTTTCCTCTGGTCCCACACCACAGTCACAAAGCCCTGATGACTGAATTCACCCCTGCTGCATGGGGGGACAGGTCATCCGAAAACCGGACATGGCCCTCATGGCTGGCCTCCTCGGGGTGGCTATCGGAGTAATGTCAACAGTGTCCCTGGTCGAGCTCATCTTCAAGAATGCGTTTGAGAACGACGCGTTCCTAGTGCTCATGTCAGCCGCAGTGGGAGCTCTGGTAGGGCGTCCACCAGATGACCATGGAGTTCCATGAGGACCCCAGCCACTTAGCTGGCTGAGACCAACATACCATATTAGCATCCTAGCACCTATCATACATGTCTCCGACCTCATCTGATCTGATCTCATCCCTTCAGACCTATGAGTCCATGACACATCACACCCTAAGTGTTTGCCCATTCTGCCACAGTCATCATAGCCACTTAACACTCTAAGTCAGGACTACCACATGGTCCACTTGAATGCTTTCACAAGCTCAAAGAATTTGAAGAGCAGAAGGGTCTCAAAATATTTGTATCACAGAGAGTGTTCTCACTTTTTGACAACTCGTGAAGGGCATGTGCCCCAAGAAGCCTCACAACACTGACGTAGCAGTTGCAGTAAAGGCGGCCTCTTGGGAATGGGATCAGGCTTTGAACACCTGAACAAGCCCATTATCTAACCATCTGCACTTGTCTGAACAGGCGTATTACTTACTAGAGCCGCTCATCCCGAAGATGGAAGAAGATCACTCCGTGGTGAAGGTGAGCGGGGCCTGTGGACACGGGCCACAACCAAACGGATGGCCTCCTAAATTTTGGATGGCATACGTATCAATCAATATCTGATGGGCTGTCATGCGACTGCATTCACGTTGGGAAGCTGGTGTCGTAGGCTCAGGGTTTGCTCATCGTGGACCTCCACACCATATCCCATGCTCCCCGCAGGCACCCAGCGCATCCCTGCCACTGTCAGGCTGGCAAGCAGGCGATGACAGCTCTGAGGGCAACAGGGGAAGCTCCAGTAGGTGCTGGCTCTCGAGTGTGTAGACTGTAGACATGCGCCAGGGGCTGGGGTTCAAAACATGCTGGGAACCACCATACCTGATATGAAGAGCACCTATTGTTTCTTAATTTCCTCGCCGCACCTAGTCACATCCGAGGCACCGATGCTTCAACGGTGTCGCCATGTACGCCATCATCTCATCCATCTGACCATTCCTGATTTGTCTACCTGTATGTTGATGACTGTCCCTGTCGGTGAGCTTTCCAAACATGTCCCTGATGGGGCTCATGCCTCTTTGCCCTCGGTGCCTTCCACCCTGCAGTGTCACAGCGCAAGTACACACAAGTTAAGAGCCCTAAGGACAGGTCAGTGCGGCTGTGCATGGTAGGGAAGAAAGGGTGCAGGGTTTTAAACCCTGGTAGACGGAAAAACCTGGTGGGCTGATCATGCTTTGTTTGAGCAGACTTTGATGTGGTATATAATGCTGTCCGCGTCTCGATAGAGTTTTGTGTTCTTAATTTTTCAGAATCTTGCCAGCACGAATGGCGACCTGCGCTCCGAGCAGGGCTGTGAAGCAAGAGCTGACTGATTTCCTCAATAGTGCCTATTTCACTGTGCACCAGAGCACCTTTGGGGGCCGCTAGCAGCCAACACTGGGCCGATGAGGAGCAAACTTTGACCAGCCTAAAACTGGTGGCCCAAGCAACAGGGCTCGCTACACCATGCCTTGTCAGCCATAGGTCAGGTCATAGCTGAAGTATATCTAAAATACCCTATCATAAACAGTGGCTCTCGAGTGTTTCTCTTCGGCCATGTCCACTTGCCCGTGCAGAGCTGTGGTGGGGGACTGGCACAGATCTTGCTTAAAGTTGCCTCTCGGCTGTACCTTCATTTAATCATTTCTGCTGCATATGAGCCTGGCCTTCCACCTGACCCTCTAGCAGGGACGGAATGCTGGTTCAAACCTTTTCCCTGAAATGGGCCTTCCACCTGACCCTCCAGCAGGGACGGAATGCTGGTTCACCTTAAACCCTAGACCCTAAACAAGGCCTGCCTCCTGACCGTCCAGCAGGGACAGAATGCTGGTTAACCCCTGCACCCTGAACCTGAGACTTGGCCTTCCCCCTGACCCTCCATCAGGGACGGAATGCTGGTGCAATGCTCTGCTTTGGATCTGGAGGAGGGATCTGTGCAGCCGCCCCAGCTGCAGGGCTGCCACCAATCCAGGTCCGAAGGGGGTCCTCATAGACCCAGATTGACCGCCGCCTCCAGCCAGCCTGAAGCTCAGCCCAATGAGCTGCAGGATCATGCCAGCCAGGCAGCTGTTGAACACATGTGAGGCACATGGTCAAGAGTGAAGACGTGCCAGGCATAGCTTGCAGATATGTAAGCCGCCTGTTCACGACATTGCAATGCATCTTTTCCAAGCCACTTAAGCCATCCATTTGAATCAGGGCTAAATCCTGAGGCATGCAGTCCTATCCACCCTGCCCTGCCCTGCCCTGCCCTGCCCAGCGTTTAATCTGTTCCTCATAGCCCTGTTGCGGATGACGTTCAGCCTGTCCAGGACGGGGCAATACGACCTGGAATGCCGTCATCTCTCTTCTTTGTTTCTTAAATCCACGCCTCAGAGCGAATCACTGATATTTACCCATTCTTCCCCTGAGACCGTACCTCCCTGCCATTCAAGGCTGTACCCTTACCTTGTTGGCCAGTGATTCACAGACCAAGCGTTAGCCCCTCCTCACCCTTCACCTTGGTATGCCCTTATGAAGCCCCCCTTGACCTTGGCATGCCCTCATGCAGCCCCCCTTGACCTTGGTATGCCCTTATGAAGCCCCCCTTGACCTTGGCATGCCCTTATGAAGCCCCCCTTGACCTTGGTATGCCCTTATGAAGCCCCCCTTGACCTTGGCATGCCCTCATGCAGCCCCCCTTGACCTTGGTATGCCCTTATGAAGCCCCCCTTGACCTTGGCATGCCCTTATGAAGCCTCCCTTGACCTTGGCATGCCCTCATGCAGCCCCCCTTGACCTTGGCATGCCCTCATGCAGCCCCCCTTGACCTTGGCATGCCCTCATGAAGCCCCCCTTGACCTTGGCATGCCCTCATGAAGCCCTCCTTGACCTTGGCATGCCCGGTGATGCCCCTCCGAAGGACGGCGAGCCAGAAGTCAGCCGGCCTCCTCCGTCTAGGCCTGCTCATGGCTCTGACCATGACGCTGCACAACATGCCCGAGGGCTTTGCTGTTGCCTTCTCGGCCTTCACACCCTTGGGACCTGTCATGGCCATCGCTATTGCTCTACACAATATCCCCGAGGTATATTCCTTATTGCCTTGATGGTAGCCTCAACACATGGCTATTGCTAGTGCTGTGCATGGTATACCCTAGGGGTGCATTCCTTGATGATAGGTTCAACAAATGGCCATCGCTATTGCTGTGCACAATACTCTTAGTGTGCAATGTGCGATCCTTGATGGTGGCCTTAACAAATGGCCATCGCTAGTGCTCTGCACAATATTCCTGAGGTGTGCGTTCCTTGATGGTGGCCTCAACACATGGCCATCGCTAGTGCTCTGCACAATATTCTTGAGGTGTGCGTTCCTTGATGGTGGCCTCAACACATGAACAGGCAAATGAGATCTGAAACATGCACATGCACATGCCTGTGTCTGTTGCGTGCGCCTCTGGGCAGTGATGATGTTATGCCCCTAGGTAATGATGACCTAATGCCCTTACAAGGCGTGATGTCCCTATACAGTCAAGACCTAATGGCCCCTGTTCAAGTACCAGGATACAGGGATGAGGTCGTGCATGCTGCACTTGGAGCTTGTTTTGGCTGCAATGCACAGGGATGCACCCTGCCCAGCTGGCTCACATGTCCTCCTGTCTCTCCCCATCAGGGAATTATCATTGCCGCGCCGATCTACGCCGCCACTGGAAGCCGGTGGAAAGCGGTGGGCCTAGCTACTTTCTCGGTGGGTGGGGGGAAGCTTAAACTTGCTTTGAATCCAGTGATGGGCTCCGACACCGTAATAGAGAATCGGGTGTGACCTAAGACGGTTACACCATAATAGAGAATCGGGTGTGACCTAAGACGGTTACACCGTACAACAGTAAGATGTTGACTAAAGGACTGTACAATATCTGTGGCACCGTCAAAAGGCGAACTGTCACAACCGTAAATTGCCAAACACTGATTGAATCGCCTGCAGCGATCCCATCTGCTGAAATGCTGACATGGAGACACGTGTTCTAGCCCCCCAGAGGCCCAGACCCTTCAAGGCTCTGATTAAAAATAGTATTATCTGCCGCCCCCTCTTGGTCTGAGCGGAGGAAGGTCTGGATGATATTCTTGAACATGATGGAGCACTGGCTGTTTCTCTTTGCAGGGATTGTCGGAACCGTTTGGGGCGCTTCTGGCGCTTCTGCTGCTCCACCCTTTCCTGAATGCGGAGCGCCTGCAGTACCTACTTGCCGGCACAGGGGGGCTCATGGTGCGTGGACTTCGTCTGAGGCTGCGTTTATTTAGGGTGCACCAGAAAGCATTTGGCAGGGGGTGAGGGTTTAGGCAGCTGGGCAGCTGTCACTGTGCCGATATGGACCATACCTCGACTGGCTCATGGTGTCGGACACAAGCAGCTGGGCTTGCTGGAACATAAAAACTCAACCCGTAACCCTAAACCCGCCCAAACAAGAAAACCTAAAACCTAAACCTACTCCTAAACCCACCCGAACAAAAGACCCTAAATCCTGAACCCGCCCACAGGGCAAAATGCAGATGGATCACAGCTGAATTGCCAAAATGAACAGTTTATGACGTCACACTTCTGGGTTCTGCACATAAAGCTCGGCCATCTCAGCAAAGAAAGAAAAAAAGTGGTCGTCAAGCCTGCGTCGACGTTTGAACTTCATGGTACATACTTTCCCCCTGTGATTCAGACCTACGTTGCCATGGCCTTGATCCATGCCAACGCCTATTTCTCCCCTGCCGTTCAGTTGGCGGTGTGCGTCATTGAGCTCTGGCCTGAGGCTCGCAACTGCAAAAATGACCGGGGACTGGCCATTGGCATGCTGGTTGGCATCGTGGTCATGGGATGGACTCTCTACGCTGATTCATAGCCTGTCTTGGGGCCGTGATTTGGGTGCTTGGTAGAAGCCCTGTCTGTCTTCCCAGTGACAATCGGTTGAATAATGTCTTCTTATATGTGATCCAATCAGAGTTGAGTCTAACCTTCCCTTGTAATCTAGAATCCTGTTGGTGAATAAATCACGGATGGCCCAGTGCTTTGCAATGCTGTATTTTTATGTTATGTATGTCTGCTGGTTTGTTTGTTTGGTACTCTGGTCGAGTGAAGAGTTTTAGGCCGTGATTGCGGTTTCGTCATCCCTCCACGTGGGCGGTGCCAAGATGTTGGCGCTTTTGTACGTCCTCCCGTGGTTTACCCTGGTTTCAATATGCGCCGTCATGTTTTTGATTTCAAACAACAGAAATTAGTGTACGGTACACAGCTTTTGTATCCGGGTTTATGACGTTACACCTTTGAGCCCTGGTCGAATAAAGCATGGCCACGTCTGCAAACATCAAGTCAGCTAGGAAAGTCAAGGGAGAAGACACAAGAGGAAAGCAAGTTCACCTTTCAAGCTTCCTTTGTATCCAGGTACACTCAGCTACTGATAATTTGGGTAAACTTCACTATGGTCTCTGTCTCTGGGCGCACTTCACCATGGTAATCTGGGCACACTTAATTTGTGATGCGCCTGGAATGCCTAGTTCCTGTCAAGAACGGGACACTGGTACCGCACAAGAGCAGGAGCTGTGCTGCCCGATTATTACGGCACAAGTTATTTACAACTGTGACCTTCGATTTTATTAAACCCAGAGATTCAACCAGCCTCCATATTCCTACAATATCACACATGTTTAAGGTCCACACTTATGAATTTCTCCTCGTATTATATATTTATATGATAATCAGTTACCTCAGGCAAGCAGCAAGTGCCCGGGTGAGAGCACAGCGGCATGCCCACCCTCACCCCCAACACAAACCGAATACCCGATTCCCCTGGCCCTCCAGTATGCTTCACATGGGCGGCGGCGGGTTGCGCTGCTCTTCGTCCCATAAGCCCAGTGGGAAGTGCCCCAGCAGCCTTTCCTGGCCCAGCTGTAGCAGCACGCCCCTCTCAGTGCCCTTGTACACACTCATGTAGCAAGCCTGCGGCGGACACAGCAGGTGATCCTACTTACATCCTAGATCGCCGGGTTCCATGTTCCTGCCCCCCTCACATGGGAGGGGGGCATGGTCCTGGCTGTGCATGGTGGCTGGAATTGAGCTTGCTCATCCCCTACCAGCCCCACACAGCCGAGCATTCAGCAGTGCCCAGCGGGTATGCACCATTATAAACTGACATCCCACCACCAGACAGTTCGGCACAGGAGAGGAGAGGAACCAAAGAGGCCAAGCCAGCCAGCCCAGATTCCCGCACCGGTTACCTTGGATATTGAGTTGTATTTGAGATAGACGCTGCCCGTCACCTCGCTCAGCGGCTGAGTTCCAGGTGGAACCTGCGGTGCAGCGGTCATTGCGCAATCAGGCGGGCCATGCTCAGTCTCAAAGGCAAGGGCTAAGCCTATCGCTGCCAGAATGGTTACACAGCTTTGCCTGCTGGCCATCTGAAGATGCCCTTACCCTTGGTTAACTGCCGCCTGGTAGTATCATAGTACCGGTATGTCCTGACCATCTCTGTCACACCTGCCACCGACGCGGAGTCGCGGACTACACTCGGATTTGAACAATTTACACGGGATGTCTTTTCTTCGAACACAGCCATTCTTAAAATCCAGAACGGGACCCTAGCTAACCACGTGGTTCCTACCTTTCCATTCTCATGTGAGCCTTCTCTGAATCCTTTCATCCGCCAGTGATAACTTAGCCAGCGCTCCCCCGCCTCACCCTGTTCTCTGGAATGACATACTCCAGGCCCATGGCCTGACACCAGTCTCTGAAGCCACGCAGGGCCATCCTCACATCGCTGGCCATGATCCCAATGAGCAGCAGGTCACTGGGTACCACCGTATCTTCAGGAACGTCTAGACTTCTCCCTCTAGTACCATACACAGCCTGCAAGGGAAGGTGAGCAAGCACAGCCAGAGCAGATGCAGAATGCCTCTGGGAAGCAACTCTGGCGACCAAGCTGGGCCGATGTAGTGGTAAAAGGTCATCTAGTGTCATGAAGATCAGATATGATTATATGAATGCATGCAGATGGAAGTGCAGGCATTCATCCTTCCATGTCCATGCCTGCATGGTGTCACGAGGTGGCAGGGCTCACCATGATGGCCTGTCGCAGCACGTCCCGCTTCTCCTTGGAAGCAGTGTAGCTGCCTGCCATACCCGTGAATTGCTTCTTTGAGAATTCTTGCAGCATGTCCCACTGGGCCTGTCTACTGCTGCCTGGTTCAGCCTGTAAGCATCAGGCAAATGCCCATGCGACACGTACCGGTATGTGAACTGGCCATGAGGGGCAGATTCAGGAGCTAAAGGGGGTGTGATAGGCCATTTTACAAACATTACCTCGCTGACGACTCCTCTCTGCGACGATCCTTCGGAAGCTGCTCTGCATGCTGCCCTCTGGTGCCGCGCATGCACATGCACAGGCAGGTGCAAAGGGTGAGCTACTGTCTTGGGAAAAGCCTCTCTGTTGCGGTGGCCTGAAGCCCTTGAGCAATTTATTTGCTTGCAACTCAGCATTGTTGGATAAGGGGGAATGCCTCAGGCCCGATTCTTTGTGTTCAGATTGCCACCGTCTTCCACACAGCGGTACAGGGTCCGGGGTACAAATTTGCACGACATACTCTGCTAGCATCTGATCCTGAATTTTACAAAATCGCTTCGCCCCCATCCACCTAAATTTTCTTGCATGATACATACTCTGCTGTATTTTTGTTAGATGAGATCGAACCGTGCCCCTCGCGGGGTTTCTCATGGCGCTGCCTCTTATAAGACACTGATGTATGTGATCGTTGGCGTCGTAATGGTTATGGCATTTGTATACTGGGGGGAGTCGAAGCAGGTCAGCAAATCGGATGAACATGCAGCTGTCGCCTAGATCTGGTCGTCAGGCACGTGTCTCGAGGCCTGAGAATATGCCTCTGAGAAACATTTCTTCATGCTCAGGGCACCGATATCAGACGGAGGACTATGGAATCTGGCCGGCTGTTCACGGGTGAGTTTGGGCAGGGGTGAGTTTGAGGCCTTAGATGGTCCTCCTGCTGGTTTCATGTCAAGCTGCCATGCCCCCTACGGTTTAGTCTAGTCACCATGCCATGTGCGGACACTTGAAAGAGGAATCTTCAAATAGAACTCTCTTAATATGGCAAACCTGATTTGCAGGCCGAGCTGGTGGCTTAAAAGATGTTGCCTCGTCAGAAACTACTGGGAACCAGGTGCGGATGCATATGGCTGTCTGGCTGAAGTCAGCACCTGCACACTCTGAAGCATTATCTGGTTATATGTATGTCATACAACGGGAATAAACAGGCAGGAATTGGCATGCCTGCTGCTTCCTTCGGCTGTTCCAGGTTACGACAGGGGAGGCCACAGCTATGTCCTCTGCTGCGACTGGTCACGAGACTACAGGGGAGGCACTTGGCGAAATAGTGGGTGCCGTCGGAAAGCATGACGAGCGCCACATCAGCAACAAGGAGCAGATCCTGCTGGAGCAGTCGTCACATGACGAGCATGCGTCCAAATCTACAGCGACGTTGATGAGTGAGATGTCGGATTCCAGCGAAGTCACCAGCGGCAGCGGTGGAGCAGCAGCGGCAGCAGGAAGCAAGGGCATCGATGGGGCAGCAGCTGTAGCAGGCGGGAAGGACACCAAAATTGTCAGCTCAGGTGACACAGCGGCGTCCACCCTAGCAGACAAGGATCTGGTAAAGGATGCGTCCAGCTCAGCATCTAAAGACGTGGTTAAGGATGCATCCAGCTCAGCATCTAAGGATCTGGACAAGGATGCGTCCAGCTCGGCATCTAAGGATGAGACAAGTAGCCCAAAGATCACCACTCTCGAGGTCAGCTCTGGCGTGAAGTCCACAGCAGCCTCTCTCCAGCATGCTGCATCGCACCTCAAGGAGGCGACCGACCTGCTCCAGAAGAAGGCTGAAGAGAGCGCAGCAGCAGCAGCAGCAGTGACAGCCGGTGCAAGCAAGGCTGATGCTGTGACGTCTGGAGCTGTTGAGACCAAGGCTGCAGGGGTGGTCGCGAGCGGAGCCACGGCCGCTGCCAATGTCACCGCGCTGGCACCGGACCTGCTCGCCTACAGCAAGGAGCAGAATCAGCCCGGTGATACCATCCATGTCCTGTTCACATCCAACGGTGAGGTGAAGCCATGCGTGCTCCCCTTGGTGTGTCCTGTTTCTTCCTTATGACCTTATCGCATAGAATATATCTCATGTACATCATCTCATGCAGAAGAGCCGATGTTGAAAATCTCATATAGAATGTCTGATTGTTTAAGAGCTGATGCAATGGAGGTCATATATGAGAGCTGATGTAGAAGTGCCCTAGTGGGGAGTCTACCAAACATCTGGTGGTTGTAGTGTTATGCATCTCCACGCCACAACCTGCCGCTGCCCCCCCCCTTGCCCTGCTGCAGGTTCTCCGTACCAAAACTTCCAAGCCCGCATTATGTAAGGGCATGGGGGGCGTGGGTCACGATTGAACTTAGGCCTGGCCTCGTCCTCCCCATGCCATGGTCACTAGATCGAGCTGCCTGTTTTCCAAAATGGTTTATGCTCACTGTCAAGCGTCAGATGGAGTCCTAATGAATGCCATGGGGCGTGGGCTATCCATCCAACACTGAGGCCCTCTCCCTGTCATGTTCAGGGTTGGGACGTACCATCTGATGCGCAAGATGCCTGGCGGGGAGAAGCTGGTGGCCATGACACGCATTCTCCACCGGACCACCCCGGATGAGGTCATGGATGAGGTACGATTCATGAATCCATTGACTCTAAACCAAACAAATCTTGCTACCTCAGGAGGCACCTTGATGACGCTGTGTGAGGTGTCGGAACGCGGCGCTGGTCTGTGTTATTTAGCGCGCACTTAAGCTACAGTTCAGCTTCATTCCGGCCTGTGGTAAGGCAGACCTGGTGCAGCAAGCCCTGCGTCCTGAGCCACTAGTCGCAGACACCGGGCTCATGCTCTGGTCCCAATTGTTCCAGTGTTGGCCTCCCAACGACCACTCGACCCGATGGGACCAAAACATGAGCCGTCCTCCATAGCGGTCTGGTGCACACCGGATCATAAGATAAGGATGATGCTTGGTGTGATGCCGCATGCCTAACATGGATCATGAACCCCACAGCTGCCCTCTGTCCTTCGTTCTGTGACCCTGTTGGGGGTCCCTCCACCTATGGTGGAGAAGACTCCCGGGAACCCCGCGAATTAAATTTGGGTTCCAGTAGGTAAGTGCGCTTTACGCTTTAGAGAAACATCGGGATTGCTCAGGGGCCCTATGGGTACCCACCGCAGCTCCTATCCCCCTTGTTCCTGGCCCTGCACCTGCCACTGCCCCTGTCCCCCCTTTTCCGACCCTACAGCCACCGCTGCCCCTGTCCCCATTTTCCTGGCCCTGCACTCACTCCTGCCCCTGTGTCCCTTCTCCGACCCTACAGCCACCACTGCCCCTGTCCCCATTTTCCTGGCCCTGCACCCACTGCTGTCCCTGTGCCCCCTTCACCCACCCAACAGCCACCACTGCCCTTGTCCCCATTTTCCTGGTTCTGCACCCACTGCCGCCCCTGTGTCCCTTTTCCGACCCTGCAGCCACCACTGCCCCTGTCCCAATTTCCTGGCCCTGCACCTACTGCCGCTGCTGTGTCCCTTTTTCAAACCCTAGAGCAACCACTGCCCCTGTCCCTATTTTCCTGGACCTGCACCCACTGCCGCCCTTGTGTCCCTCCCTCTATCCTGCAGATTCCGACTTTCCGTGCCGAGCCTCTGCAGCCCGAGTGTGATAAGTGGTGCTGGTTTCCAGTCGCTGATCGTGAGTATGGATAGACTGGTAGACCCTAACCCCTTCAGCCCTAAACCCTTTACCCTAAGCTATGGATGGACCGATGTGGTGTGTCGGGGAGCCTGGGTTACTCTCCCTCCAGCGGTCAGGTTCCGGGCATTCAATGCAGTGACCGGAGGATTCAATGCCCATCAGGGCATTTCTTGCTGACACCCCGATCCATTCTTCATTGCTGAGAATTTTTTGGCTGGGACTTAACAAGGTGTGAGGCTAGCCGCCCAAACCTAGAAAATCTGAGATGCTAACACAAAGAAAAGCCCGCGCTTAGGATTTTTCAGCGTGTGCCCCCTATGTCGCGAGCAGGGGCCAATGCTGTTCAGCAGTGGATCAACGCGGCTCATGTGGACCACTCCCTGGTCAAGGCGCCGTGGCTGCTGATGCTGGAGGCGGATTACGTGTGGATTAAGCCGCTGCTGGTGAGACGGATGTGTGGATATCTGTGATTGAAGCCGATGCTGGTGAGACAGATATTTGTGGATATATGTGAATGAAGCCGATGCCGGTTAGATGGATATGCGTGGATATGTCAGCATGTGTGAACACATCCGCTGCTTGTGCACGTGATATGTGTGAATGAAGCCGATGCTGGTGAAACATATATGTGTGGATATGTGTGAATACAGCCACTGCTGGTACAATATATATGAGTGGATAAAGCTGATGCCGGTGAGAGATATCATGAGTGGATGAAGCCAATGCTAATAGCTAGGGTGGCGGTGGGAGGCTGGCATGTCTGATGCGTCGGTGCTGGGAGCGGTAAGGGGCAGGGCTTAAGCAGCTCAAACCTTTGTGTGAGGCTTTTTAATTTTGTACTGTATCCTGCTCAAACCTGTGTGTGGGGCTTTCTATGCTGTGTGGGACAGGGGAAGGGTCCTGTCCACTGTCAAGGGAGACTTTGTTTTGGTCGGGTAGTTTGCGCTTTCTGGCAGCACCGCGGCCATTGATTTTAGCCTTGGCCGTTATCTTGGCCATGCATATTTCAGTATGATGAGCGGGCCCTGGGTCCTGACTGGCGCTTGCATCCAATCACCGGTGAGAAACTCTGACTAGGATCAGCGCTGCATCCCCCTGCTTGCCTTCCATGAATTCGCAACCCGTATGCTCAGGCGCGAGGCAGTGCGTACAACCTGGAGGTGCCCGGCTTCGGCTTCAAGTTTGACTACATCTCGCCCACCCACCCCATCGCGGTGGAGATCCTCAAGGATAAGTGTCCCACCTGCGATCCGGCCACGGTGCCCGGCAGCGGTCCGGCGCCGGTGCTCATGCGCTTCTCTGACTTGCGCTCCGCGACGCCGCTCTGGGAGGAGCTGAGCTTGTGGATCGAGACGCACAAGCACGCCAAGGATGCGCTTGGTGCGTGCGTTAGTGGTAGACTTGTAGTTGGGAACAGTGGGAGGCTCCTTTATCCAAGCGGCGGTGCCGTGGCAGAATGGGGGCTTTCTTTTTCCAAGGATGCGCTTACTGAGTGGGCCTGTGTTAGCCGGATTCAGTGCCGTGCACACGGAGCTTCCCGTATCCTTTTTCTTCGAGGCCATTCGTGTGGTCTTCACCTCAGGCTGGGTGCGTGAGATGCACGTATGGGAAATAAATAATCAAATAACGATATTACCGTACAGGCCAGGGCCAAGAATGTGACTGAGGACTTGACCTGCCCTCCAGCTGCCCCCCCACACGCAGGCTGGGTGCGTGAGATGTACGCATGGGACATTAGTACATAACAATAGTACAGACCAGGGTCGAGAATGTGACTGAGGACTTGCCCTGCCCCACTGCTGCCCCCCCACACGCAGGCTGGGTGCGTGAGATGTACGCATGGGACATTGGGGTGGCCGTCCACAAGCTCAACATCCTGTGCGAGGGCCACCCCAACACTCCGCTGATCGCGCAGCCACCTCACGACGAACTACCGCACGCAGCCACCATGTACCACTACACCTGGGGGGCCATTGTCAAGGTGTGCGGCGATGCCATTGCTTCTTGTTTCAGGGTATATGACTCATTGACAGTAAATTTACTGCCTCCGTCCGGAGGGCGCTTGTGCGGCCAGCCACGCTTTAATATGAAACAAATGCTGCTTGGGCCTGTGTCTGTAGGCCGCTCAATGATTGGCCCCAATTAGGCGTTTTGCGGCCATGGGGTGGCCTGCGGAAAACGCGCTTGAAGATGTAAAAGGGAATGTTGGGCTTGCTCGACCCTCAGGGTCCTTGTCCGGGCCCCAATACTTTGTACCTGCCACTCCGATAGTCATATGGATCCCTAGTGATCTTGTCACACAGACTCTCAATGACTTGCGCATATGCAGCCCCAATGATTTTGTCTTACAGATGAACAGATCCCCCAATGATTTTGTCTTACAGATGAACAGATCCCCAATAATTTTGTCTTACAGATGTACAGATCTCCAATGATTTTGTCTTACGTTTCCCCAATGATCTTGTCGTACAGATGTACAGATCCCCAATGATTTTGTCAAATAATTCCCCAATGAACTAACTTCAGCTGATGGTTAATAAGTGACCCCCTAGTGACCCCCCCAGTGACCCCCCCACGATGTTTCTGCAGGACGCATCCGGCACAGAGGTGTGGAAGTTTGACAAACGCTTCTACACAGATGCCAAGGATGCCCTCAAGGTGGGCACTAGCGCTGAAGTTGGATTGGTATCACGCCTAAGTTTATTTTTTTGCGGCCCGGCCATAGTTCAGCTACAGTTCAGCTTCCCTCTGGCCTCCGGCTGGAGGCCACATGCCAGCCATGCTGCATTGGCCAAAGGCAGATGGCTATTCAAGATTTGATCGGATCGGGCCTTAAGCTGCTATGGGGCTGCCTGCTGATATTGGGCTCGAGGCCCCAAATAGATGCTGTCTCACGCCTCTGGTGGTGCTGTGTGGTGGGAACATGGATCACGGAAGTGTGAACGGGAGTCCCGGCAGGCTCTCTGTGATCTTGAGCCACCACAGCATCTTAGGACCCCTCACCGTACAGGTAAGAACATAACAGTGTCATGTCATAAGAGAATGGGCACAGTCTGGTGTTCTTAAATGACAAAATGCACTTTGTCCACTCCTTTGCAATGGATGCACCCACTAGGAAAATTATATGACGGTATCGTGAGATGCGAGGATGTGAACAGACTGGTGTTTTTGAAAGACGAAATGCACTCTTGTCAACTCCTTTGCGATGGATGCTTCTACAAGCCAAGCAATGTCCTGGCGCTGATCTATGAATAAGAAGTCTTACTGAATTTCATCCTAGGACCCAAGCCGGGCAATGTACGCTAGCTGGCCTGCCAAAACGCGATGCCTTGTTGACTCCTATTCCGGGTGCATGCTGCTTCTCACACGCAGGTGCCGCGCCTCACGCTGCCGCCGCCATGGGCTGCTGGGTGGGTGCTGCAGGACGGCATCCCTTTCTCCAAGAACCTGCACGCGACTATGACAGGTGCGGGGTTTGTTGACAGCTAATTAAACCCTTAACCCTAGGACAGATGTGTTTTGTTGACAGCACCTTAAACCCGAGCCCTTGCTGAGGTGCTTCTGTGTTGGCCTGCCTGAACTTTTCTTCTGCATTCATGTGTTGCCTACCTTAAGCTTAAAACCCTCAACCCTGAACCATGAAGCCTCAACCCTGAACCGTAAACCCCCAACCCTAACCGTAAAACCCAGAACCCTGAACCGTAAAACCTTAACCCCAAACCGTATAACTCTGAGCTTGCTTCCCTGTTTGTTTCCAGATATGCTGACGCTCATGAACGCCGCCATTGACACGCTGCCCAACCTGTTGGACAAGGCGGCAGCTGTGACTGCCGCAGCCTAAGCGGCCTACTTCGTTTGCTGTCAAGCGGCACATGGGTTTTGTTGTACAAATGACGAGAGCAGGCATAGGAGAAATTAGGGGGCATCATTAAAAGTATGTTGATGTATCTCTGGTATGGGCCTTTTTTCTTGACTGAATCATCCACTAAGCTTGTCAAGGCCTGCATCCGACCTAATTAGAGATATCGCCACCATGGTGAATCCATGGTGTTAAGACAATTGTTCAGACGAGGCATTCCATTTTGCTTAGTTGAAAATGTTGCTATGGGCGGAGGGCCAGGTTGATGTGACGTAAGGCCCAAGGATCTGTCACTTGAAGATTGACATCTGTGATTTTTTTGAAACTTGTAACAAGCTTTATAGAGCGTCAGGTGATACCGGTGTCTTGATTTGTGTGACCAGTAGGCCGTAATGGACAGCATCATCGGTATTGTTCCCCTTTCATAACACGACAATTCACACGACCACCAGCCAGGGCTTTCACTTGTACATCTGATGGACCCCCAGCCCTGAAAACGGGCATCTTGGACATGCCAGGGAACGGAAAGGGGCAGTAAGAAGCCAGAGCTCTCATACTACAAGGGCTCGCTGCATCCTTATAAGCATCTGATGAACTAATCCGTGAATTGATGAGGATGTCTCTTCCTGACAGACAGATTATCGCGCACCACCACTCCTCCAGGTATAATATTTTATGAAAAAAATACTAATCTTACCCCCACGAATCCCCAACGACAATAAGTTGTGTGTCAACCAGAGCGCATTTTGATGCTTGCATTTTAAGAGGAGTGATACCGTGGGAGTGATACCCCCCTGGTCATACCAACGCTGTAATGTTTCCAATGTTCATTTTCCGAGCATTTGTGAGCTCAGTTGAATTTGTGCTTTGTTCACCGGTAATGTTTTTGTTTAGAAGGGAAATTAAATTGAAGAAAATTGCGGTAGTGGAGACTGATGCCAATGGTCGCTGCAATGATTCATTGGCTTCCTTGTGCGAGGACAATGGCGGGATACTGAAAAAATCAAATTAAATACCTAATATATGTACGCCAGTCCCTGTAGCGAGACCGTGGCCTCCGAAACTACCAAGTTTGCAACGTTTACAGGTTATTGACCGTTCCGTTGGGGCCGTTCGCTGCCAAAATGGGCGCAAATGGGAGCAAAATATGGCGATTTTGTGCAATTTGCTGGGCCCGGCGCGTGACCTGAGCGAAATGTTTATGTACTGACCACCGGCTCTGACTCGGCTTCTTGGGAATGGGACCATTCGCTGCCAAAATTGGCTTACAAGAACGCGCGCATTTTTGCGATTTTTCGCTGAGGTACCATACCAGTCGTTTGGCCCGAGCGCGAAGCTCGATCCTTAGGGCAGGCACCCGAGGGCAGGGCCACCGGAAGCTACTGTGCTGACCAGTCAAGCCAGGGGATTGGACCCTTGAGGGACTTGTAACCGGAAGCGTTTTTAAAACCGAGTTGGAGAAGAGGATTGACAATTTTTCGGCTCCTGAGCCAGTCGCGTGGGGGATGGGCCTCCTTTACTGCAATGAAGGCGGCAGTTCAACCCAGGTAGGACCCTGCAATACCTCAAACAAAGGCAAAATTAAAAAATCCGGACGATCGATGCAATGGGAGAACCGGGAGGCTTGCCCAGGGGCCAGACCTTTGATATTAATGTGGATGCTGACTTGAAGTGTGACATGTGGATTTATGTCACGGCGCTGTATGGAGGGGGCAGGCCCTTCCGGGGGCACGCTAATTGGCAGCACCGATTGGCAGGCCCTTGCGATGTAGAGGATGCCCTGTCGAGTTTCTAGACTCCTCAGCTTTGCGCGGAGCAGCTGTGCTGCGGAATGTCGATCGACGATCAAGGCCGATCTAATAATGCCCTCGACAAGTATTGCCAAAACCTTGGAAAGACGCCAAAAAAGTCGGATCCTTCGAAAGCCTCTTCAAACACCCTGTGGAAATGCCTTCAATGCCATTTACAGTTCATAGGCTCGGGCAACAGTAAGCCATTGCATCACTGCAACAAAATTCCGGGGAATGAAGTGGCTGTGTGCAAATCCAACAAGTACAGCATCGACGACGAGTTGATTCTCCGCGACCTGATGCGTGTGCACTTGGAAAAGTGCAAGGAAAGGGCTTCAGGGAAAGCTCCCGAGGAAAAAAATGCATGCATGGTGATGGTTCGCTCGGATCATGGGGCTGCAGCAGGACCTAGTCGTATCAGCAGCACAGCAGCCAGGCCAGGGACGATACCTTTCTACGCCGCTAAGCTGCAGAAGGACGATGCAGACATAGCGGTAGCTATGGCATTCTATGCCAACGGCATCCCCCTCAATGTCTCCCGCAATCGCTACTGGAAGAGGATGTTACGCAAGATAGCTACTGTCGGAGAAGGGTACAAGCCTCCCTCCTACCACCAGCTGCGGACGACGTTGCTTGAGCAGGCAAGCCTGTGCTTAATACATGTCTGTCATGCATTGGCGTTTCGTGATGTTTTGGCAGTCAGTGAGTGCCAACTGCTTGCTTGCTTGCGTGCATGCATGCATGCATGCCTCTCTGTTGCCGTAAGCCTGATGATTCCCCGCCTCTATCTCATGCTCTTATGTAGTTTCCTGTTCCTGCATGCAATTTAAAGTTAGTCAATAAATGCTTGCCTCAGTCTCATGGTCTAAGTCCTCTGATACCACCTACTTCTGGTCGTGTAGAGCAAGGAAACGGTGGACACCGTTCTCAACCGGATCACGGAGGTCATCAAGCTGTGCGGCTGCTCCCTCATCAGTGATGGATGGTCCAACGCCCAGAGCAGGCCGGTGCTCAACTTCTTAGTCGCGACTCCAAGGGGCACCAAGTTCCTGTTCGCCAAAGACACCAGTGGAGCGGACAAGGACGCTGCCTACATTGCAGAGCAGCTAGCCCTCGCGATCACACAGCAGGGCGCAGAGACGGTGGTCTCCCTCTGCACAGACTCAGGCTACGTGGATTCGGAAGCTGCGGACCTGCTGGCTGTGAGGTTCCCGAGCATCGCCTGGGTTCGGTGTGCAGCCCAGGATGTGGAGCAGGCCCTGCACTCCATCGGCGAGCTTCCCTGGGTCAAAGAGATCCTGGACCAAGCGGCCAATGTAGTCGAATTTGTCACCAGCCATCACGCCAGCCTCGCAGTCTTGAGCAAGCACACTGTGGATGGTAGAAAGAGGGCCCTGCAAAAGCCAGGTACCGTATGCTGACTTGTTCTCTGTCATTGTTTGGGTTTCATTGCCTTGATTGGTTGGGTTTGGGTTTCAAAGTAATTATTTATGAATTATCTCGGTAGTATTATGACCGGCCTACCGGTGCATCTGATATAGCTTTTCTTGATCAGTTATCTCGGTCGATGTATAAGAGTATCTGTGCTGCCCTTCTTCTGATATGTATCTCTTATTCTCTTATAATCAGTGCAGTGCCAATTACGGTCCTTACCATGGCTGAAGTGCAAAGTTGAGTTCCAGCCACCGTAATTTTAAGGCAGAGTCGGCTACTCTGTAAGGGATCGTAATTACTTGCACGATTTCTGAATTACGGCGCAATGGCACAGCACTACTTATAATACTGATACAGTGCCCGGATTGCTGTCCCACTTTATTCTGTAACGCTTATTACATTGCCCCCTTTGCCCCCCCCCTCCCCCCCTTTCTCAGCTGCTGCCGGGGCTGTGCACCGCTTCATCGTCTTGGACAGCCTGCTTGAGCTCCGTAACGACCTGAAGGGCATGACCGAGGACCCCAGCTGGCTCGCTCTCATCCTCCGCCTGTTCAAGAAGCAGGGCAACAAGCAGGCCATCATTGACGTCTGCACCTCCATCGCATCTGAAGCCTTCTGGCAAGGTGTCCGGCTGCTGGTGGACCTCGCGCTGCCAGCGCTGCTCTTCCTGAGGCTGATCGACGCCCGCTCTCCCACCCTGGGCAAGGTCTACCACTACTGCAACACCATCCTAGGGCACCTTACAAGCTTCGAGTACAGCAAAGACGCGGATCAGCGGGCCTGCAGGCAGCGGGAGGTGGTGGACATCTGGGTCAAGCAGTGGGGCCGGATGTACAGCGACATGCATGCCACTGGGTACTTGCTAGACCCCGAGTACCATGGCCACTGGGATCTGCTCTTGAAGGATGAGTCGGCCGAGGGCAAGCGGACCCTGGCAGAGCTGACAAGAGGCCGCAACAGCTGCTTCATGCGCCTCCTCGGGCAGGAGGACGCTAAGTACGACGTGGCGATGCTGGAGTATGGGCAGTACATTGGCCGCGAAGGGCTGCTGGCCGACCCCTGTTGCTGGCGCCTAGCCGAGTCCATGCCCGCGTGGAAATGGTGGATGCTCCACGGTGCCTGCCTGCCCACCCTCTGCCACATTGCGATGCGCGTCCTGGGGCAGCCGGCCGCAGCGGGCGGGTGTGAGCGCAACTGGAGTGTGTTTGACTTCATCCACAACACCAGCCGCAACAAGCTGCGTCCTTCCCGGGCTAGCATGCTGGCCTATGTCTTCAGCAACCTGCGCCTCCTTGACAGCCTGACTTCTGCTAAGAGCAAGCTGCCAGATGTCTCATGGGCGTATTGCGATAAGGAGGAGGAGGAGGAGCCAGAGGAGGAGGACAATGATGATCTGGAGGAGGAGGAAGAGGAGGAGGTAGAGGAAGAAATGTATGTGCCGGAGGAGGTGAAAGAGGCAGAGGGAGAAGGGGAGGAGGTGGAGGAGACCAACAGCTCAGAGGAGCTTGACACGGAAGAGGGGACCGTTGCGGGGGAAGAAGAGGAGGAAGAGAGAGAACATGGAGAGAGAGCGGGTGTGGAGGAGGAGGGGCAAGGAGCAGAGGGAGGAAAGGCTGGGGGAGGGGAGGCGGGCGGAGAGAGAGGAGAGGAGGCTGGGCCTTCCCACAGCCCTCGCTCCTATCCTCCAAAAGAGTGGTTGAGGCTCAAGAGGAAGGGTGTCCAGTGCGGCTCCCATTCCCGGAAGCGTGTAGATGGGGCCGGGTCAGGGGAAGAGGGCATGCTTAGGGAGCCGAACCCCAAGTTTTCTGATGCCTGATTTCTTTTGTATTTAATTTGATCCATGGTTTGAACTTTGTTATCCTCGTTTGCACCCGATGTTCACACTCTCGCCTCGTTCGTCAGTTTCGTGGGTTGCCGGTTTGATTGTCTCATCGAGGAGCCCATAATTGATGTTTTGACTGTAGACTCCTTTTGTGGTATGGCCGCCATGTCGGGGCCTATCTTATCAGCATGTAAAAAAACTGTATCCATATTCCGCTAACTTTTCATGTGGGTCAAGGATTGTGTAGTATCAGAGATTGCCTTCCAGAAGCTAATAGCTTGTGTGGCACTGAAGATTGGATGAAGAATCTTTGTCTGGGATTTCTTGCATTTTTGCCTGCTTGAATACTGCAGCGGGAACTTGGGAAGCGCCTCTTGGAGTCTTGGTAGATATGGGGAACCTCCTCCTTATGGGCATATCTGTTATCCACCTTTCTTTGTCAGTTTACCGTGCGTACCCGAAGGTGCACAACTCTGGTGCACACTCTGAAATATGAAGGCTACAGGGGTCGTTTCCTTTATTGTCTACAAAACCGACATTTACCACTCGAATGTTGATCATGCTTTCGAATGTAGCATTGCTGTTATGACAAAAGGACCTTGCGCCGAAACGTGCAGACCATCTCAATGGGAGTGTCTACTCACTGCCAGACTGATGATGGCGGGATGATGGCTGTGTCAGGCTGCATGGGGAGCATATGCATACATCGTGCATACAACTTTGCAGATGACCCAACGTATGGGAATTTGTCTGCCTAGCTTGGCTTACGAATAATAACCAACAATGGTGGAGGTGCCATGGAGAAGTCTGGAATCACAAGGTATGGTTCTGCAACGGACTGAGGCTCTCCTGCCCCTGAAATCGAAAGGCTCTTATGTTAGACCGCTGAAGATTGCAATGACCACCAGTGCAAGCAAATGTGTTGGAGCTTCGTCGCCCCTTTTATAAGGCAGGCCAAGTTTTGCTTAGAACACACTTCAGGACCTCTGCTTCAGGAGCAGTACGTCAAAAGTGTCGCGTTTTTATACGCCCATACCGGTAGCTTCGTGTTTTCGAATATATCAACGTTTAATAATGACTAAGGAGGTCTGGGAGCACTTTTCAGAGGAACAGCTGTGCGCGTTCCTTCGACTTTGTGAAGAGGGCGATGGCGATGGAGCATCTATCAAGTGAGATAAATAGCTACCCAAGCATGGTATATAAGAGTTGAACTGACTCCAAGTTCCCTCAACAGATTCTTGGCAAATATTTTGGACCTTCCCAACTACAACTTTCAAGCGAGGGACGCTATTAAGCTCGACTACGCTAGCAATATGCTAGAGTAAGATAATATTGTCCTCTACTGTCGAACAGCAGCTAGAGATGACTCACAGCGCGCGATTCGTTTCAGGTTTGCGAGAGAGCAGAAGTATGGCCCTATCAGGACAGCATCTCTTTTCAACATCTCCCACAATGTGCTACGAGCATGCATAGGTGGGAGATATTTTTGCTTTTCTTGCATGGCCAACTCCATGCTGTCCAAGGCCATGCCTCAACCAACACAGCACCGACAGCTCTTGCATGTGACAACGTATAAATGAACACGTACTCTCTGAGATACGCATACCAATGCATGCTGATCACTTTCTCTGGGATGCACAGCCGGCGCCTCGTTACCTGATGCCGAGGCTACCGTGAAATCAGAGCTGATCGCCGTCTGCCGCGCAAAGCCGGGAGCCGACTCACCTTTCATATCGCCTGAGCAGGTCCGTTGATTCTTTTGTATGTGTGAGGGTTGGGCTTTGTGAATGCAAGCATTTGTAGGTTGCATAGTGGCTCCATGCCCGTGTTCCCAAATGTCCCTCGAACAATTTCCCTTAGGCCAGGATTAACTAGTTTAGAACGGTGCATACCCGCTGGGCCCTGTTGAACGCTCGGCCGCTTGGGGCTGGTAGGGAATGACTAAACTAAATTCCAGCCACCTTTCACAGCCTGGGACATGGTGCAGCCATGCTATCCTCCTGTGTGAGGGGGCAGGAACTTGGAACCCGGCATTCTAGGCGGGGGGAGAGAAGATCGTGTGGCATGATTAACAAGTCAATGACGTTAAGCCTCTGGGCCCTGCCCCAAAAGGATCGGCCGCGGCATGATTAACAAGTAAGGTGCATGCATGCGCCTAGGGTTCCGTACTTACGATACGGCTTAAATCCCTGACCTCCCTTGCATGCACGATGCAGGTGGCTCGGATAGGGAAACACTTAGCAAGAACGTTTTTCTCCCACTACCGCCTTTATCAGTACTGCTTCAGCCAGGATCAGGACTTGACTGAATACACTGACTGCTTGCTGGTGAGTCACGGGGACCGAGAGGGTCGTTGAACTGTGGATATCTAGAATCTGTTCTATTTTTTCGGTATTTTTCATGCAGTCCTTTTGTGGAACTGCACTCAATACTTATATTTTTGCGAAGGCCAAGACACATAATAAAGCAAGCAATCAGTCTGCATCCATGCTTTGCACGGATGTGCCTTGACATTTTCAAATGTGTAGTACAGGACAGGCAGTGAAGTACAGGGTAGGCAGTGCAGTGCAATACTGGACAGGGCAGTCCACCCTTGAGCCTTGCTGGTATAAGATCCCTCTCCCAAATGTTGCATGCCTGTCAGAGCTGGCATACAAAATACTAGGGGCCTAGGGGGTGTTTAAGCAGTATTCAGTCTTGGGATGTAAATGCCGAGGCTTTTTGTAAGGGGAAAATACTGTACCAGTATATTATTTCGTGCTGTCAACCCCTATTTTGCCTTAGTTTACCCATGCACAACTCAACAGGTGGAGACTCCAACCATCCCCACTTTTGAAGCGGCTCTCCCAGATGCTGAATGGAAGGCTCAAGTAGAGGAAGCACGGGCACAGGGCGAGGCTGCAGAAAACGCTACCCAGGCAGCAGCAGCAGCGGCAGCTGGGGTAGAACAGCAGGCTCAAATGGAGAAAGACCGAGCTGAAGCGCACACAGCGCGATTGGCAGAGCTTGCAAAGGTAATTGCGCGGCTGACTCTGAAACTAACCACACTTCACCACATACCACTCAGCACATTACTTCAGCTTTATGTCATTCATATCGTCGTCTTTATAAGTGTCTTATGTTGCCTTGCCAAGCCTGTCAAGATAGCATGTTCTGGCAGTGTGAGGTACTTAAGCCACCACAGATGATCTTGTGACTTCTCCCTTGACTTTCCTAGCTGACTCTCGTGTTAGACGGCGTGGCTGAGCTTTATTCAAGCAGGGCCCACAGGTGTTACGTCATTAACGAATATCTTGGTCTGTTCATTTGTTTTTACAGAAGCCTGCAACCTTGGAGGAGGCAGTTGAGAAGATGGTTGGTTTGCGCCTGGAGAAGGAAAGGGTGGCGCTCGCCGCTGAGTACAAGGTCCGAGAAGACGTCCTGGTTCAGAAGATCGAAGTGCTAGAGGGGAAGGCACGGCCTCTGACGCCAGAGGTGGACGGAAAGAAAGCAGAGGGAAAGAAGAAGTGAAGCTGTTTTACATTTATATATTAACTTGTACTTGTAAGAAGACGACGTCAATCTTTTGGCATGAGATTGGCAGGAGAGTTCATTGAGTATTTGACACAGACTGCGTGCCACCTAATAAGTTTATTGACCTGAGTAGCGTTGCATGTTATGCACATGACAAGCATCACGGAGAACGTGGCCTTGTCGAGTAGCGACTACTGTCTTGGAGCAGGCATCGTTGTCCAGTCACAAAAAATAGAGCGGAAAATCTAGTCATCCAAATACTAGGCATAATCTGATAAACCTCAGCAGCAGCCACCTGCCTTCTTCGGCTCCTCGCCAACTTTAGCAGCCTGCTGCCCAGAGGCACCAGCTCCATACCCCACCTTGATACCATAGGACTGCTCAGCAGAGAAAAAAACGACAGGTTAGGCTCATCAGCAACGTGACAAAATAGGTACATTCAGGAGGGATGAGACTTGGGAGGAAACCATGCAACTTCTTATGTCCTTGAAGACAAATTGCTTTGTGGAAAGCGCGTGTGGCAGTCGTGGACAGCGCGTGTGGCATGGCACATGGAAGTCCAAGGCAATGATCCTTGATTAAAATGTCACCTCGTTTGCGACATCAAACACTCCATCAGAGATCTTGCGGTAGATCTCCCGGGCTGTGTTAATGAAAGCCTGCAGAACACCAAAAAAAAAAGGCATTCATCTCAGGATTGTGATGCACCACTAGTCAATTGCATCGCCAATCCATTGAAAGGCAGCATAATACTTACGAATGTCATAGGGGACACTTAGTGCATACCGTGTAGCAATGATTGAGGTGTAAGTGCACACGTTCATTTATGCACTAAAAATGCGCACCACAGGCGTCCTTGAAACATTGCTTACATCCTCTACATTGTGCGCCGTCCTTGCTGAGGTTTCGAGAAAAATAAGCCCATGCTCCTTAGCGAATTGCTCTCCTTCTTCTGTTGTCACTGCCCGGCGATGCTACGAATGGCAAACATTAGATGAAACCCTCATCTGATAATCATCTTGAAGGAGCACACCACTATCTGTTGTCAGTTGCCAAACATCTGGGAGAGAAACTAAGAGAAAACGAGATGTGTCATGTGTCATGCCATGTGTCAAGTCCATGAGTGCATAAGGTGAACTTGGGAATGATGAATCAGCGCGCACCGTCAGGTCACACTTGTTGCCAATGAGCATGATGGTCATATTAGGGTTTGCATGCTGCCGGGCATCCTCCAGCCAGCTCGCCAGATGGTTGAAAGTCTCCCGCCTGGTCCAAGTGGGTGCATGATACTGCCACTTAGGAATGTCCAAGTGAGACACCGTTTAATGGAAACTTGCCTCGTAATATCATATACTAGAAGTGCGCCAGCAGCTCCTCTGTAGTAGGACCGAGTGATGGAGCGGAAAGATTCCTGACCCGCCTGCAAAATAAATTTGATGTCAGGTACAAATCTCTGGTACAAATGCTGGCATGTAGCCTCGACAGGTTCCCTTCAGCTTACAGTGTCCCATATTTGCAATTTTATTTGCTTTGCATCGATTTGGACCATTCGAGCGCCGAACTCGACTCCTATGGTAAGATCATGAACCGGCTGAAACCGCTTGTCCGTAAACTGTAGGAGGAGACATGACTTCCCCACCCCCGTATCCCCAATTATAATGTACTTGAAGAGGTACCTGCACGAAAGGAAGAATAGGATGCTATAACCCGTTCTCTTTCATTCTCCCATGACCCTGCAGCAGGTGAAACACGCGATGAACTCACGCATAGCTCATTACGGCCACGATTTACAGATGAATAGAGGACGCTAACGAGAATAGGGTCAGTCGAGGCTGAATCGTGAACGTGCTGGGACAATTGTGCCAAGTTTACGTATACCAGAGTATACAAGCTTTTTTCCTGCCCGATAGGAAGACTGAATAGCCCTACTCTGGGAGTGACAGTGGACTGGCAAAGTGAAGGGGGTTTAGGGCTTTTCACAACCCGGACATCACAAAATATAACGACAGACGCGATTGTTCGGGGTTGAGCTGTAGCTGACCGTGCCAGTCAACAACTACTTGCCGATCACCAATCGCTTCTCGATAGTTAGCGTCGTCTTTCTTTCTTTTTGAGGCGTTGTCTTAAGCCTTTTGCTCACTTGTAACATTCATGCTGCTTTCAGGGGCTCTCCTATGAAAAGGAGCCCTGTAGTGATATTTTTGAAACGATGAGCCAGAGAGAATAAGACGAAGAGCGTTCATAGGATTGTCCAGAGAGGACCGACGTCAACAGCATGCGAAAGACGGTCAGCCACGACGGTGGTGCCAGTGCGTATCCTGATGGATTCATCGTTCCTGGCAGCGAGGTTGCCGGCAACGTGTTTAGCTCAGCACCATTCTGGGCTTACGCGAACTCTTGGCACTGTCGTCACCCAGACAGCCAAAGCGAGCGCAGCTTCATCCAAATTACAGGCCCGCACACTGCAGACGAGGTGAGTGTCATCGCCACGGTCGTGATTTTCGCCGGCATGCACCAGCTGTCGTCACTGACTGACATGGAAACACTGCCGCCACCTACTCAGGTACAGCACCTGTACAAGAACAGGCAGATGAAGGGAAGCAACTTAGTTGTGGGTTTGGCCAGCAACAACATCCGGTGCAAGGACATACCAGCAACGTTCTTCCGTACACTCTCTTACATGTTTGAGGTGAGGCTACCTTCTGATGCAAAACATGTCCCTGATTGCCACCTGCCGAGCCTTCCTTCCAGCTCTTCACTCGAAACTTGTGTCTCTCCACCAGGTGCTCAAGTCTGGCACTCATTACAAGCCCGTCACCCTAGCAGAAATTGCCGCTGGATCACCGACCCTTGACTGGTGCCGCCCACTCTGGCACAGCGTCCGACGCACATCCCCGACTGGACCCACTGACCTCCACCGCTCCAGCGGCGGGAGCTCCTGCGAAGGCCTCTCGGTCGGTGACGGGGATTCCGACAGCTCCCAAGACTTGGACCGACCATCTCAAAGGCATCACACCCTCACCGATGCGTCAGGCGCTGTCATCGACCCTCAGGTCCAGCTCTTCTCCACCTCGCCCTTCTGGTGCTACCTGTACAGCCACGAGCCTGCCCGCGCAAAGAAGACACCCCCGAAGACTGCCGAGCAGATGCTCAACATGCTACGCACAGGCTGCCTGCCTGACTGGACGCCCATGATCGGCCTCTCGGCTGAGGTGTCCACGTACAACTCCCTGCCTCCAAGCCTCTTCATGACATTCGGAACACTCACACACCTAGCTGCCGCCGGCTCCAAATACAGGTAATGACAGGTACTGCAGGAGTGGTTGTGAAACACAGCATGTGTCTGTGGGATGGAAACAACAGCAAAGACAGCATCTTCAAGCTCGAAAAGCTGTGCACATAGCTTCTGCTTCTTTAGTGATCCCTACTCTCAACCTGCGCATGATAATCGCAGCCCAGCCTTGCCTCAATGAATGCCGCCTTTGTTTTTTGCACTGCATGCCTGCTTGCCTTGCCTTCTAAGACTGCCGCCCTGTGTTGCGCTCTACCCCGCAGGCCAGTAGGTCTGGAGGAGCTGACCCAGTGGGACAAGTTCAGCGACTCACGTACGGCCAGCGGTTGCACGCAGGGTGGGGTTACCACAGGTCACGGCGGGGTCTTGACCCCTAAGCCGCCAAAGCCGCCCTCTGGAGTGGGCAGAGCCCTCATGACCTCCATCTCGTTCTCACAGCACCAGCTGCAGCAAGGGTACAATACCGGGGCAGCTCCGTCCCCTCCTTACGGCGACATGTCGCGCCAGGGAATTTGGTACGGCAGTGGGTACCCCACCGCTACAAACCCTGCCCCGGGCGGTGCTCCGCCGCAGTACCGGTTGCCAAGCCCGATGTTTCCGGGAGGCCTGCCTGCCAGCGCAGGCCAGGCGACTGCAGCGCCTGGCCCGCACGGCATGGGCGCTCCTCTTTCCGCCATGCATGCGGGGGGCGGTGCGGCTGGAGTGCACCGGATCTCAGATGCAGGGCTGCTTGAGCAGGACATGCGGGCTCTACAACTGCCTTCAACCTTCATGCCCACGCCTCCGCCGCCCTTACAGCAGCAGCACCAGCAAACTCGAAGGTAGGGCAGGACAGGGGGAGGGGGGACAACTGGATTTCTTCCTATTACTCCCACTTAACCGTTCTATGTCTCTTTTACACTGGCACTGTAACACGGCCCTTCAATATAGTGTGTGCCCCCCTCCTGGCAGGTGGAGCACTCCGCTGTTCCGGCTCTTCACGTCTGATGTCAGCCGCGGGGCTGACGAACCCGCCTGGTGGTACCTAGCGAACGACCCTGCCTCGGGTACAGGGACCATCGCAGGTCCCTTGGACAGTGAACAGGTGCAACACTGCGGGGGCGGCATCACATTCGTTTTCCTGCAGCTGACCGCCTGTCCTCACGGATCAACTGATGTGCTGTGCTGTGGTAGCTTCAGACTTAATTTTGTGCAGCTGTCTGTTCTGATCAACCAACTTTCTGTGTGCTGTGAAAACGTCACGCTAGTTTTTCATGCATAGATGTGTGGTGCTGAGTGCTGCCTCTGGTCTCACCCGTGCTGCTGCATGCTGCCTTCCCCCCTCAACAGATGATTCTGGCCTATGCGCGAGGCAACCTGGGTGACAACCACTTCGCCTGCGGCACCGCTTCAAACTTCCACCCTGGAACTGTACCGCCCCGGCACCTGTTTGAACGCATTGGTTCGCTTCTGTTCCAGGTGAGCATCTGAAAGGATCTCGTATGACACGCTCTGCCTTAGGGGTGAATGGTCCAGTGGTGCAACATTGGTGGGATCCATACCACCAGTTTGAGGGATCAAACCTGCCAAACGATCCTCTCTCTCCCTCAATCTAGATCGCCGGGTTCCATGTGCCGTCCCCCCTCATGTAAGAGGATGGCATGGCTGCACCCTTGGTCCAGGCTGTGCATGGTAGCTGGAATTGAGCATAGGCCCCATGCGACTAAGCGTTCAGCAGGACCCAGCGGGTATGCACCGTTCTACAAGTATTACATCTTGTCATCTTAGCCTTGAGGCAGAGGCTTCATTTAGGACCTACCATGTCACAGCCCCCTCGTCCCATTCTGAGCAGTGCCAGGACTACCAGCTTGTTGCTCCGCCCCAGAGGCCGTCCTTAATCAATGTGCTTTGATCAGTGGTGTGCCGATTACGGTCCTTACGACGGCTGAATTATGTAGCTGAGTTTCAGGCACCGTAATTTCAAGGCAAATTCAGCTACTTTTCCCAGCAATGGACAGGAATTACAGACACAATTTCTAAGTTACGGCGCCATTGCACTGCACTCGCTTACTGCCGCATTCCATCAGAACGCTGTTGGTGTTTTTGATCCTGTCCTAAGCAGCCCTATGTGACCCTCCATGCAGGTGGAGCAAGGCGGAGAGTACGTCTTGCTGCCGGCCCACGAGCTGGTCGTGAACACGCTGCCTGCTCCCACTGGAGGCAGGCAATCGTACACGGGTATGAGCAGCTGCCCGGCAGGCCCCCCTTCGGACGGCGGTGCCAGCAACGGGTTCCCTCCGGGAGCGCCCAGGCGCCGCAGGAGCACCACCAACAGGGGAGGGGGGAGCAAGAGCAGTGCTACCCGGAACGTTTATTAGGTCGGATGAGATATGTTAAACCTCTTGCATGGATTGCCCTGGAGCCTGTTGATGGTGCCTGGATAACAGGGCTGGAGGGGTGCTGGATAACATCGACATCGACCATCTTACAAGGCTGGGGTGGTGCCACTGGTGCTGGATACCAAGGCTGGAATTTCAGAGTTCCACGCAGCAGGGGCGTCATTGCTCGTCCCTGCGTGAGTCATGAAGGGACTTTTGCGCAACGCGTGACCATTGTGGGGTCTGTGGGCGAAAGAGGGATGATACAGTGAAACATTTTGGACTCTTAGGAATGACACCTCTCAGGACTTAGCAATGGAAGGGCAGGCTTGTTGGCAGTTGTGTTGCCTTCAGTTCTTTGCTCCAGTTTGGTGTGAAGGCCTCACACTGCCTGTTATCATGCAGGCCCAACCCCTTAAGGATTCCATGACCTTCACAGTAGAAAATAAGTTCCATTTGCAATTTGAGGACCTGACTTTTTTAGTTAGGTTTATAGTGTAGGTACGGATGTCATTTAGATCTTCACCAAAGCTTCAACAGGAAAGCTTGAGGGGTGAACCCTGTTATTTCTTCTTTTGGCAGCCATAAAAAAAAACCAAGGTCACGGAAATAGGAACTGAGTTGATGTCACAGCTTTCGAGTTCAGACTTTCCTTGCACGTGCCTTCTGGCACCCAGGACTGCAAAAGCGAAAGGGCATTGCTGGCTCTACTGTATCTTGCTTCTTTTGCTACCGTACTTCCAGAAGTGGTTCAAGGTCCTTTACGCCAGAAAGGGCCGCCTTCTTTTTGGTCTCAAGCCTCCTGGGCATGCACTCAAGACTACTCTGTCATCCACTGCTAGCCTGGTTTTCGCTCGCTGTCCTAATGTATCCAGTACCGGTTCACAGGCACATGTCCAGTAAACGAAATGAAATTTTCTGTTGGATTAAAACTTTATTGCTAACGTATGTTAAGAGCGGTGCAAACCCGTTGGGATGTGCTGAACGCTCGGCCGCGTGGGGCATGGCTAGGCTCAATTCTAGTCACCATGCACAGGCTAGGCCGAGATGCAGCCATGCCATCCTTCTATGTGAAGGGGCAGGAACATGGAAACCGGCGTTCTAGGTGAGGGGAGAGAGGATCGTGTGGCGGGTTCGATCCCTCAACCTATGGGTGTGGATTTGCTTACGTGTGTGACGTTTTTCGGCAGTCCAGCACGGCTTATGCATGCGCCTGTAACCGCAAAGCAGTAAACGTATGCACATAGTCCATGGTCACCCATCTTTCTCGTGTTGGGTTACAACTGGAAACCTGGCTGCTGATCCCTGCATACCATGTCTAAAAACTCAAACAGGCAATCAGCCAACAACAGAGATGAGGCCACTGAAGTCCAGTGACTCGTTTGATTTAATCACAGAACTGATAAATTTGTGATCAAAATCCGGTGAGATCTCAGTCTGAAAGAAAAGTCAAACATATACTATTCAGCTCAGATCAGGTACATCTCATACCGGTACCTGAGAAAAGTCTGTCCTGTTGTGCAGATGAGACATCAACGTACGGGATCACCGTCAACAAGGCGCTGGCATAAGGATGACATGGACCCACACTAAACCGACCACATTCAACTCTTGTGCACTGACATATCCTCATATTTTCTCTGTGACTCATTTGGGTCTACCGTGAACATGCTGCAGAAACTGCAGACATGAAGCTTGAGATGCCAAACTCTAGCAGTTCAGCTTAACCTTCATCCCAGGTAATAACCTAAAAAAACAAATTCAATGTCCATCCTCAGGGCGATTCTTGGATGACCTACTCCGTTGACAGGTCGGACAAATCGATTTCGCTCGCCTCATCTTTTGCACCTACATCTGCAGTTGCATCGACATCGTCAAAAGGCTCCTCCGCCGCTGCGGTAGCAGCAGAAACCTTGGTAAGGCGGGCACCGTGCTGCTTCCAAGAGGCCTCGCTGTGACGAGACAGCTTGCCGTGGCCACCAGCCCCTGTCGAGCCCTCAACATCACCCGCTTGACCCCTGTTGGAATACCGCTCGCGCTGCTCAGCCTGCCTCTTGTACAGGATCTGCAGCAATGAGACGGGATAAATTTCGCTGAGCACCCGAATGAGAGGCAGCAACAAGAAGAAGTTGCATAAAGCCTCTCCATTAGGATATCAGTGCATCGCGAAAGTGGTGAGCTTCAGGCTCCAGCAGCACTGCAGTTCTGTGTACGGTGTGTCAACCCCCTCCCCTCCCCCTTCCCCCCCCCCTCCCTCCTCCCCCCCCCTGTCTCCTCCTCCCCCCTCCCCTCCCCCCTCCCCTCCCACCTCATAATCGCTGCCGTCCTCACTCTCCTGCTGAACCTCTCCCTGCACCTTGTGGATCGTCCTGGTCATGCGGTTCATCTCCGCCTCGATCTGGAAGGTCTGCGTCTCCAGCATCTTCAGCTCCTCAGACTTCACCTGCAGAGACCAAACGGTGAAGTGCCTGAGTGCCCCAGTGTTCAAGTGTCCGAGCGAGATGCACTTGCCTTTCAAAATGAGGCAGTTGTACCCTATACTGGACGTGGACATTTTTAGGGTCAGGTGGATAGCCTCAACAACATATGTGCGACAGAATTTCCTTTCAGGTCCTCTTATACACAGACTGCTACCATCCCTGACCACCAAAAAGAGAGCAGCTGCATCGGAAAGCGTTCCAAACCACTAAGCCCTGGGCAGGAGGACATATGTTGATGCCTGTGACAGTCAAGATCAAGGGGGTGAGGATCACCTTTAGCTTCTTGTGGAGCTCCACATTATCTCGGTGCATCCTCAGGGACTTGGTGTGCTCCTCCTGCATCAGCAGGAGAGCGCTCTGGAATGTTTCCTGGTTCCTGAAACACTGACCACTGTTACATACCTACCGCACATTTCGTGTCTGCATGGCATTGGAACCACCGCTCCGAACGGCCCACTTCGTATTTAGGCAGATGCTCTATCCAGAGGCAAAGAATCAGGCAAACCAGAAACACACGGGCCAGTCAACCTGCCCCTTGCCCTGGGCCAGTGGATCACTCACATGCAAGCTGTGCTTGACGTTTGTTATTTCTTCATGCAGCTCCTGCAGCATCAGCTCATGCGACCTCTCCCTCTGTTTTAAGCAACGACAGGTGTTTGCAAGGGTAAGGAGTGGGTGGTTCGTGGAAGAGAGGAGAGGGTGGTTCGCGGGAGAAGGAAGTGGGTTGCTAGCGGCATCAATGAGCAGGTTGTGTGCCGAAGAGCCGGTTCATGGTTCACGGTTCATACTTTGCAGCCTGCTGCAGTCTGCACTGCCTCCCGCTGGATCCAGCAGGAATCCAATGAGGGCATAGACTTGACCCGCCCCATCATTTGCATCCTGCAACATGGGTGCCTCAAGAGTTATCAGGTCACTCCAGCAGAGACCAATATTGATCAATGGGGATCAAAAGGTATCATACATCATAATGGAACAAAGGTACCCAGCACCCAGCACAATGTTTGTAGTGCAGTTCAGCTACATTTTAGCTGCATCCCAGCTGCGCCTTGAGATATTTTGTTCAGCATGACGTTTTCCTTGGGCCGCCGGCCGCAGATGATGGTCAGATCCCGATGGGCCTAGTAGTGTACGCCTGGCAGCCCCCCACAGGTGGTCTGGTGCTCACTAAAATCAACATTGATACCCAGCTAGGGGCAAAGTTTTCATGTCGGTGCAGTGCCTCACTTCTTCAGCTTCCCTTTTCAGCGTGTCCAGTTCCTGTACTCTATGTTTCGATGCCGCCAAGGCCTTCGAATACTGCACACAGCAAGTGGGCAGCAAGCACTGTGTTTAACAGCTCCCGGCCTGTACCGTTCAGGTACTTTCAGGTCAGCATATTTTCAAAAATCACAAAATCACAAACATATACCAGTATATGTGGATGTGCCTCATCAGCGGCCTCTTCTGTGGGGCATGGGCATCGGCGTCAACGATGAACTGGGACAGACTCACATGCGTCGCCTTCTCGAGTGAATTGGCTTCTAACAACTCAAAGGCAACTTTATTCTGCGCAGCCTGTTGTTTACATAGACAAGCAAACGGGCGTTAGATATCAGAAGTGAGTTTGGAAGCATGCAATGCAAGCGATTGGTAAATCATGCGGGCACTGCCCATGGTGTGTGTCGGCTACCATGCATGAAAAAAGCCCACACATGCATGCACCCCGCCACACCTGGCTGTTCGTGTACCATGCCAGTGATGAAACGATCAAGAGGGCGCCCACGAGTAGCACATACATCGGGTTCCAGCCCTGGCAAATTGAAGAAATCCCAATTGAGCCGACGACGGGCAACAAAGGACGGGCATCGAGCGTTTGGACAATATCAGACGTACTGTACCTGATGATGAGGTTGATACAATTGTCTTTTACGTGCTTCGTTATCATCTTCCGTGTAGGTAGAGTCGACTGATGCTTTCCCCTCTTCTGCTGACCTACCGGGATCTATGCCCTTCCGATACTGCATATACACATAAATTGCTCAGTATAATAGGGAATCCAGAGAAAAGAGGGCCAGCTAGCTAGCTTTTAAGCCAGGATGTACCATTAGGATCTCAAGGAGACTTTTGCGGAGGTGTCTTTGATGAACTCGCAATATATATGCTGCACAATGCCTACGGGTGCCTGTGTATAGAAAAAGGAGACCGGAAATCAGAGAGCGATAAAGCGTTGCTTTAAACTAAGTACGGAATGAATGCATGACGTACACATGACGTACACGGATTCATGGTTGCACCCTGTTTGCACTTGAAGATGGCCCTGGGTACAACAAGGTTGTGCATGGGCTTGTGCATGGTTTCTGAGCGGCTGCATAGTGCTCCTGGCCTGTCTGGAGCAGCTGCTGTTGCTTGCTCTTCCTGGAAAATTGGAAGGTGAAACGCTTGAAGCAAGGGGGGAGGGGGGCAAATTACGACTGTACATGTCTAGTTGTCTACCATGTACATGCTTACACACTAAAACTGGGTCCCATCTTACCGTGCACCGCTGCAGGTCCAGGAGTCGACCCTTGGGCAGTATTCAGGAAGCCACTCCTGATGCCGGTTGACGAAGGAAGCCTAGCTGCCAACGTCAACACCTACGAACACATGAAGGTATCCCACTAGAGGTCAAAATGAGTGCAGAAGGTGAGGTACCGGTAGTTCACCCACCTCCCCTGCACCCCCAAACACCACACACCTACAATTATACCGCAATTCTTCAACCCTAAACCCTAGACACCCTCTACCCCACCCCTGAGAACTGTCACGTACTATATGCGTCACAAACACTAATCCTACCCAACTGTCACACTACTGTGTGGTACAGTAACCCTATTCTGAGCTCATCCTGACCCCCCGCATGATAAGTTGTTTACCATACCTAACCTCGAGATGCACCTCACCCTTCCACCAGAATCCTATCAGCTACAAGGCAGGTAACCTGAACCCCACCTCCCCCCCCCAACCCCAAGGGTTAGTCACCTACAAACCCTTAACCCTAAACCTCAAACCCCGCCAGTCCCTACCAAGGGTCAGTCAACTACAAGGAATGCAACCTTAACCCCGCCTCCCCCCAATAGCCCCCCAAACCAGTCTGTCCCATGTCAGATACCCTAAACCCACCCCCACCCCCACAACACTGAGGGCCACACAGCTACCATTCAAATACAAGCCTACTGACCAAGACCCTTAGACACATTTCCTGTCCACCACTTTGGGTTGCCAATACAGGTGGCAAAACAGGTGGCAAAACAGGTGGCAATGCAGGTGGCAATACAGGTGGCAGACCATGTGGCAAAACATGTGACAAAACATGTGGCAATACATGTGACAATACAGGTGGCAATACAGGTGGCAATACAGGTGGCAATACAGGTGACAAAACAGGCGGCAATACAGGTGGCACTACATGTGGCAAAACATGTGACAATACAGGTGGCAATACAGGTGGCAAAACAGGTGGCAAAACAGGTGGCAATACAGGTGGCAATACATGTGGCAGCCCATATGGCAAAACAGGTGACAAAACATGTGGCAATACAGGTGGCAATACAGGTGGCAATACAGGTGGCAATACAGGTGGCAGCCCAGGTGGTAAAACATGTGACAAAACATGTGGCAATACATGTGGCAATACATGTGGCAACACAGGTGGCAATACAGGTGGCAACACATGTGGCTATACAGGTGACAAAACAGGTGGCAATACAGGTGGCAACCTAGGTGACAAAACAGGTGGCAATACATGTGGCAATACATGTGGCAATACATGTGGCAATACAGGTGGCAAACCAGGTGGCAATACATGTGGCAATACAGGTAACAAACATGAGGCAATACATGTGGCAATACAAGTGGCAATACATGTGGCCATACAGGTGGCAATACAGGTGGCAACCCTGGTGGCAAACCACGTGGGAATCCAGGTGGCAATACAAGTGGCAATACATGTGGCAGCCTATGTGGCAAAAAATGTGGCAAAATATGTGGCAATACAGGTGGCAATACAGGTGGCAATACAGGTGGCAGTACATGTGGCAATGCTGGTGGCATTGCAGGTGGCCAAACAGGTGGCAGCCCAAGTGGCAGCCCAGGTGGCAATACAGGTGGCAACACATGCGGCAATAGAAGTGGCAATGCAGATGACAATGCAGATGGCAACACAAGTGACAAAACAAGTGGCAACACAGTTGGCAATACAGGTGACAAACATGAGGCAATACAGGTGGCAACCCAGGTGGCAAAACATGTTGCAATACATGTGGCAATACAGGTGGCAATACAGGCGGCAACCCAGGTGGTAAAACATGTGGCAATATAGGTGGCAATACATGTGGCAATACAGGTGGCAGCCTATGTGGCAAAACAAGTGACAAAATATGTGGCAATACAGGTGGCAATACAGGTGGCAATACAGGTAACAACCCTGGTGGCAATTCAGGTGGCAATACAGGTGGCAATACATGTGGAAGCCCATGTGGCAAAACATGTGACAAAACAGGCCACAAAACAGGTGGCAATATAGGTGGAAATACAGCTGGCAACCCTTGTGGCAAAACAGGTGGCAATTTAGGTGGCAATACAGGCAGATGGCAACACAGGTGGCAGCCCAGGTGGCAATACAGGTGGCAAAACAGGTGGCAATTCAGGTGGCAATACATGTGGCAATACATGTGGCAATACAGGTGGCAAAATAGGTGGCAATTTAGGTGGCAATACAGGTGGCAATACATGTGGCAGCCCATGTGGCAAAACAAGTGACAAAATATGTGGCAATACAGGTGGCTATACATGTGACAGCCTAGGTGGTATAACAGGTGACAAAACATGTGGCAATACAAGAGGCAATACAGGTGGCAGCCCAGGTGGCAAAACAGGTGACAAAACATGTGGCAATACAGGTGGCAATACAGGTTGCAATACAGGTTGCAATACAGGTGGTAAACCGGTGGCAATACATGTGGCAATACAAATTGCTATACAGGTGGCAATACAGGTTGAAATACAGGTGGCCACACAGGTGGCAACACAGCTGACAGAACAGGTGGCCATACAGGTGGCAACCCAAGTGGCCAAACATGTGGCAACACAGGTGGCAACACAGGTGGCAACACAGGCGGCAATACAGGGGGCAATGCATGTGGCAGCCCAAGTGGCAAAACAGGTGACAAAACCTCTGGCAATACAGATGGCAATACAGGTGGCTACACATGTGGCAACATAGGTGACAAAACAGGTGGCCATACAAGTGGCAACCCAGGTTGCAAAACAGGTGGCAACACAGGTGGCAATACAGGTGGCAATATAGGTGGCAAAACAGGTGGCAATACAGGTGGCAATACAGGTGGCAATACAGGTGGCAAAACAGGTGGCAATACAAGTGGCAATACAAGTAACGGCCCAGGTGGTAAAACAAGTGACACAGCATGTGGCAATACAGGTGGCAAAATTGGCAATACAGGTGGCAATACAGGTGGCAATACAGGTGGCAATACAAGTGGCAAAAAATGTGGCAAAAATGTGACAAAACATGGCAATACTGGTGGCAATATTGGTGGCAATTCAGGTGGAAAAACAGGTGGCAATACATGTGGCAATACAGGTGGCGGCCCAGTTGGCAAAACAGGTGACAAAGCATGTGGCAATAGAGGTGGCAATACAGGTGGCAATACAGGTGGCAACACAGGTGGCAGCAAAGGTGACAAAACAGGTGGCCAAAGAGGTGGCAACCCAGGTTGCAAAACAGGTGGCAATATAGGTGGCAATACAGGTGGCAATACAGGTGGCAATACAGGTGGCAATACAGGTGGCCAAACAGGTGGCAATACAGGTGGCAATACAGGTGGCAATACTTGTGGCAGCCAAAGTGGCATAACAGGCGACAAAACATGTGGCAATACATGTGGCAATACAGGTGGCAGCCCAAGTGGCAAAACATGTGACAAAACCTGTGGCAATACAGGTGGCAACACAGGTGGCAATACAGGTGGCAATACAGGTGGCAAAACAGGTGGCAATACAGGTGGCAATACAGGTGGCAACACAGGCGACAATATAGGTGGCAATGCAGATGGCAGCCGAGGTGGCATAACATGTGACAAAACTTGTGGCAATACAGGTGGCAATACAGGTGGCAATACAGGTGGCAACACATGTGGCAATACATGTGACAATAAAGGTGGCTATACAGGTGGAAATACAGGTGGAAATACAGGTGGCAATACAGGTGGCAATGTTTTACAAGTAGTGAAGCGGGGACGAGCCTAGAAGGCTTCATCCTGGAAACTGAACATGCCCTCTGGCCAACTCAGCAGATTGAGTGGGTGAAGGAGAAGGCCCATTTCTCCGCCCTCACCCTGCTGCTTTCAAGTAGTAAAGCGGGGACGAGCCTAGAAGGCTTCATTCCGGAAACTGAACATGACCTCTGGCCCACCCTGCAGATTGAGTGGGAGAAGGAGGAGGCCCATTTCTCCGCCCTCATCGGAGCGCTGCGGAGGGAGACCGCGGATGAGGTCACCCAGGTCAGGGAATGGGAATAAGGGTGGAGGGAGGAGGAGGGGTGGGGAGGAGGAGACAGGATCAAGGGGTGAGAAGCAGGGAGGGGGGAAGGAGTAGGGGGGGAGAGAGGAGGGAGACCACAGATGAGGTCACACAGGTCAGGGACTGGGAATGAGGGAGGCGGGAGGAGGATTGGGGACATGACCAGGGGCTGAGAGGGATGGAGGGGGGGAGTAGTTGGGGGGGGGGGGGGGAGGAGGTCACACATGCCAGGAAGTGGGGTGTGGGCATGAGGGAAAGGTAAGGGGATGGGGAGGAGGATTCAGGATCAAGGGGTGAGAAGCAGGGAGGGTAGTGGGAGGAGGGGGGATATCTCTGATGAGGTCGCCCAGGTCTGGGAGTGGGCATCAGGGAGGAGGATCAGGGAGTGATGAAGAAGGGTACACCAATGATATCACACAGGTCAGGCAGTGGGACCCATGCACTACAGCATCCATCCGCATGGGAGTGGGTTGTGTAGCTAGCGACAGGGTTCAGTCTTTAGGAATAGAGCAGCCGGCAACATTGAGGTGCTCCTGGCGTCTGGCCCGGACGATGTTTGTGCAAGCCTCAGCGTTTCATTTCGACCAAACAACTTGATATGTCCCAGTCCACTCTGCCGGATTGTCCTCATTGTTTTCCTTGCCGCCTGCTTTGCCCGTGTGTCTGGCTGCAAGGCGAGAAGGCCTCCATGGCCGAGGCGCACTACGAGCAAGTGGCGGAACTCAGCGGGAAGGTGCAGGAGCTGGTGTCCGTCCAAGCTGGAATGCAAGTGAGTCGTGTTCTGTGCGTCTGCAGGTCGATGTGGGGTCTACGTGCAGGCAGGCAGGCAGGCAGGTGGGATCTTCTGTCCGTGTATGTGGGCATGCAGGTGGGTGTGGGAAAACCTCAGATCGCAGTCTGTGCAAATCAGGGTCCTGGGGGGCCTTTTCAGAAAGGTCGGCTGACGCCGACCACCCTCTTTTTTCCGGTCGGCTGACGCCGACCAGGCCTTATTTCCCGGTCGGCTGTTTCTTTGTTTTTTTCGTTAAGTGCGAAAAAGTGTGAGACGTGAAAAAGTGTGAAGCCGGATTTCATTTTTTGAAGTCAAGAACGTTACACGGGGGGCCTAACTGTCTAGGAGACTTCTACTTCGTCATCGATAACTATAGGACCCTCTTGGATCTCGGAGTTCGACATAACGATTTAGCCGACGAGCGTGTAAAAACGTGTCGGCTGACGCCGACGCGTGGCCTACATATAGCAATCTGGCATCGGCGCCCCGCCGATGCCAGGGTTCTGGAGTGGTCGGTTTTTTTTCAAGTTTTTTTTCTGGCGTCGATGGCCGACCGGCCACCAGGACCCTGGTGCAAATGAGGAGCACCCTTTTTTGTTTTTTTTGAAATTGTGCCATTTTTTCATCATGGCAGGCGTGGTGCAGAATACCTCGGTGATGTGACGTTGGAGCTGTAGCGCTCAAATGAGTCACCAAAAACGATACATAGGAGGAGTCATTTGTTTGTTATCAATCTATAATGTGTTGAGACTTCTTAGGTTCTGATGCTTAAAAGACCGATACTGCCCCCCCCCGCCCAGGCCCCTACTGATACTAAAAATTCTTAGGCTTTTAAGACCCCTCCCCCCCTCCATGATCCCAGACTCTGAGGCCTGATAGCTAGGCCATGGGATGTGGTGGTTTGCTCAGGGCCTGCCCGTGACCGCAGTGGCTGTGTGGTGCCGTTTACCCCCCCCCCTCCCCTCCTCCTCCCTCTCCTCCTCCCCCCTGTTATTTCATCTCAGTATCTTGCTCTTGAGGTCCTCTGTCGATTTTTATAAATACAGGATCTATTTTGTTCTGTAGTGTTGTTTCATACCCCCCTTCCCTGTCCCTTCATCTCGGACATCTGCTCTTGGGGTCCTCTGCCAATTTCCACAAGCAAACATGATCTGTAGCTGGGTGATATTGTTATTTCCTGCCCCCCCCCCCCCCCCCCCAGTACTTCGTCCCAGTACCTGCCGAGTTCCAAAGAAAACGAACCCTCTGCCTGTTTGGTGTCGTTTCCCGTAGGCAACTTTAAACCCTTAACGAACCCTCCGTCTGTTTGGTGTCCTTTCCCGCAGGCAACTTTAAACCCTTAACGAACCCTCTGTCTGTTTGGTGTTGTGTCCCGCAGGCAACTTTAAACCCTTAACGAACCCTCCGTCTGTTACTCTGTTTGGTGTCGTTTCCCGCAGGCAACGTACCGTCGAGAGGCCTTCGCTGCAAATGACAGCTTGAGACAGACGCTTCTGCTCCTAGAGAAAGAGCAGGTGGGGTCCTGCGGCATGCTGCTCCATAAGACCTGCCTGATGACTCGCCCCCCGCGAGCAGTGTTTCTTTTTTCGGCTACGGGGCCACCATCAGAGCAGGTTGAGCCGCGGCCGTGGGAGGCCCGATGGGGAACAACCCTGGGCCGGCCTACGGCCAGCGGCCTCAGCAGCATGGCTGACCACACCTGTGGCCTCTGCCAGGAAGCCGGGTTGAATGTGATATGTAGCTGACTAACAAAGAAAGAAAATCTGCCCCTCAGTATGCTTACCCAAGCTCTACCATGTTGCGTGGGAATGTGGGTAATGTGATCTGGTCTTGTGGATTCTTGACAATGTTATGGAAATGTGGTCACGTATTCTGTTCGCATCGTAAGGATGTGTAGGGTTAAGCCCTTGAACCTACATCCTATTTTATATACATGATACGCTGGCAACGTAAGGTTGTAGGTTTCAGCCCTCCAACTACTTGCATGGTCTGTTGGCAGCAAACCGCTGAGGGTTTGGCCCAGAACCTGAAACTAGGGTTTGGCCCAAAACCTGGAGCTAGTTTTTTTGCCCCAAATCTGAAACTAGGCACATGGTCTGCTGGCATCGGAACAAGCACTAGCCTTTACACGGTCTTTCCATACATGGGCCTGGACACAGTGGTGGTTACATATCAGTAACCCTAACATTAACCCCATGTGACATCCATGCACTTCCTCGTTGGACTTTCCACCCATCAGGCCACGTCTGCCGCTGCTCGCGAGACAAGCGCCGCCCTCGCCCGGGAGCTGGGCGTCGCACGAGCAGCGCTGCACGCCTCGCAGCTGGCCATGGCTGCGGTGGAGCAGGGCGCTACCAGTGCGGCCCGCGCGGCCTTTGAGGCAGCAGACGCTGCTGACGCCGGCACTGTTGCCGCCTCAGGCCACCTCAGTCCACCGTCTGACAGAGAACATTCCAATTCCTCCCCAGCGGCAGCAACAGTGGCAGCGGCGGCGGCGGCGGGTGGTCGGCTGTCCTACACTCTAATCGGCGGATTCGACAGAGCGATTTCTGTAGGAGACCTCCTCGGCAGCGTGGCCGAGTTGCAGGCCAGCAGGGCCCAGCCGCCAGGCTCGCCGCCTCTTGTCGGCGCATGGTCCTCTGTGGATGCCCTGCCGCTGGCTGCGTCCAAGTGCGGAACCAGCCTGTTGCATGGAGACTCGCTCGGTGGCGCCGGATCTGGATCTAGATCTCGGATGGGGCCCGGCGGTGGGACAGCCGAGAGCGCGGTCGCCCGCTTGTTGCAGCTGGTCGGATCCGGATCGGATCCGGTTCAGCGGGGCAGACATGCTGCATATCCGCTGCTCCTGGACGATTCTGCTGCGGATCCGGATCCAGGGCGACGTGAGCCCGACGGCGTGGCCAATAATGACATGCCTGGCCAAGAGCAGCACCTGCCGCGGGACTTCACGGACCAGTACCTGGGGGCTTTGGCGCCGGTTGGTGACACCCGGGACGGACCCCAGCAGCAGGACTCCTTGGGAGAGGCCCTGCCCGCAGAAGGCGCAGCTGACGTGCTCCTCCTCAGAGGCGTCGAGCCGCCTGGCGCCGAGGCAGGCCACGACGGGGTCCCCGCTGCTGCTGTCGACTCTTTCTCAGGCTCCGAAGGTAGCAGGCCTGGCGGCATGACGGGGAGCCCGATGACGGCGGTGGGCAGCGATAACAGCCCCTACCAGACGCCTCAGAAGTACTACTACTTACAGGTGGGCAGCGGTAACGGTGCGGATGTGATGGGCGTGTACAGCTCGTTGTTCCGTAGGCAGTGAATAACTTAAGCTGCTCAGCACCGCACTCTTTGATGGCCATTTCCATCCCCGGTGCCTTGCCCCCACATGTATGAACAAGTGCAAGCCGCCGGTTCACCGTACCACTCGGGTCAACCATACACCCTATATGCTGGTGACCACACATGTTTTTTCTTGTCGGCCGGGGGTCCTTACCACTCCGATGAACCCTACACCCTTAATACATTTTGTTGTTGTCGTTGTTTGGTGAGTGGAGATTCCACCTTCCTTTATTTTCTCTGGTGCCTTCTCTCTCCAGTTGCCTACCCACCAGACTTTTTGTTTGCCGACGCGACTGAGCTTCATGTTTGAGCATGGCCCAGAGGTGTACCGTCATCTAGGCCCATGACCACCGAAAGTGCAGAATACTTCGCAGGACAGGCTCTCCGCATCACTGCAGTATCCCTTGCACCCGTCACCTGACCCCCCTAAACCCTCAACCCTAACCACCACATTTCCGTGCAGGAAGGCCGGTTCTCCACACCCCTCCGGCTGAACCCCGCCTTCGACGAGTACAGGACGGCGTCATCCGGCGGGCTGCATGGTCATGCTGAATCTGCCGCCGCCGCGGTCGGCGACGAGAGGCTGGCCGGTGACGGACGGGGAGTACGTCCCGCAGAGCAGCAGCGGGCAGCTGGCACCTCACCGCCGGATGAGGGAGCGGGGCCGGGGAGTGGCCCGTGCGGAGAAACCGCTGCGCTGGCGCAGGACCTCCGAGAGCGCGCCGAGAGGCTGACGAGGGCGATGAAGGTGCGGTGGGCACACGACGGTTTAGGGTTCCAGGAGGGTCCAGGTGGTGAAAGTGTGATGTACACACGGGGAGGTGGGGTCCAAAGGGGGTGAAGGTCTTGAAAGTGTGAAGGGCGCACAGGGGTTTCGGATTCAAGGGGTTCTAGGTCTTGCAGGTCATGGGAACATATATGGGTAAGGGTTTAAGGGGTCTAGGTTGTAAAGTGTGATGGGGACACACGAGGGTTAAGGGTTCAAAGGGGGTCTAGGTCTTGACGGTGAGGGGGGCACATGAAGGTGAGGGGGGCACACAAAGGGCTTAGGGTTCAAAGGGGTGGGAGTCTAGGTCTTAACGGTGAGGGGGGCACCCGAGGGTTAAGGGTTTAAGGGGGGTCTATATCTTGAAGCGGAGATCGAGGTCCAAATCATGCCTCTTGCCTGTGTCCATCATTCCTAAAATCCCAGACGGATCTGAGATCTGAGTCACGGCACCCTATACCCCATGTATCCATCTGATTCGATGTCTTATCTTGAGAATCATGAAGCCATATGTGTGCTTTGCAATCTCACTTCCAAACGATGTCCAGTCCTGGCATGATCCTTTGCTGCACCCCTTCACACATGACATATGGCATTGGGTCCTCCGGCCGCCATGTAGGGATGCTTTAATGCTTCAGTCACCACACCGCCAGCACTGATCCACCCCTCCGCCCCCCTGCACCCAACTCGTCTCATTCCTCTCTTGTGTGCAGGACCTCCAGAGTGGGGTGAAGGCCTGCAGTGTGGCTGTTGCCAGGCAGGGCTCGGTGCTGTTAGGAGTGTCTCAACATGCACGCAGCCATCATGTATGTGTCGAAGTATGTGGGGGGGGGATCTCAGGGGGGTGATAAGGGGGAGAAGGGAGGCACTATGGTGTATGAATCGCGAGGGAGTTGTTGAGTTTGTCTAGTGATGCACATAGCCATCATGTATGTGTCGATGTGTGAGGGGAGGGGGGGAGGGGATCTCAGGGGGGGGATGAGGGGGAGGGGGGGGTGAAAAGGGGGAGAGGGGGGGCGGGGGAGGGGGCAGTGGGGTGTATGAATTGGGAGGGAGCTGCTGAGTGAGTCTCAGAAGGCACATTGCCCTCAGAAGGCGAATCGCCCTCAGGGCCATGTTGAACGCTCGGCCGTGTGGGGCGGGTACGGAATGGCCAGGCTCAGGTGCCGTCAGGTGTGTGTCAATGTGTGTTTTTGTGTATGTGGGGGGGGTAGGGGGGATGAAAAGAGGGGGGGGAGGAGGTGTGAAAAGGGGGGAGGGGGAAAGCAATGAGGTGTATGAATGCATTTAAAGGGAGCTTATGAGTGTGTCTCTTGAGGCAAATAGCCATCGGGGGTGTCAGGGGTGCAAGGGGGGAGGGGATGATAGGGAGGCTAAAAAGGGGGAGAGAGGAAGCATGGGGGTATAGGAATAAGAAGGGAGTTGAGGGAAGACGTTGCAGAATCTTGATGAATTTTGTGAGCTTCCGTTTGCCAAAGAGAGGGGCGCAACACTCTGAGGGCGACACTCTTGAGGGCGTGGGCGATGGCTTAAACAAGTACTAATAAACTCTTATGCTTACAGTAGGAGCTTCTCGATTCTCTGCTGTAACTCAGTGAAATCAGCTCGATAACAGGTGATAGCTCTTGCTACTTCACCTGGACTTCTACGATACTGTTGACAGGAGTCCGTAAAGCCTGGATTTCCTGGGACGACCTTGGGCGATTGTGGCCGTTGATCTGCTGTGAAGAGTCGCTTGCTTGGCGACTTCTGGTGATTGAAGATATCTCTGATTAATCAGATGGTCGACTTGGAGCCACAGTAAAGGCTTTGGTTTGGAGTTGTGATGGTGGTGGTGTGGTAATATCCAGCTGTAGGACTGGAGATATGCCTTGTTAAGGGGCAGGAATAACTATAATTGCTGCTGGTAGTCGACTGTTGGCCTAGATGCTCTGCCAGCTTCGTATTAGGAGACTTGTTGATGCTTATAGGGTCGCTGGCCTAGATGCTCTGCCAGTTTCCCCTTGGTAAGACTTGGTGACGATTAACTTGCAGAAGCGATATTCAAGAACAATAGCTGAGAACTTTAAGAGTCTGTTGAAGGCCGTGAAATCGCAGTAATCTAAGACGGCAAACACACTTGTTCATGTTCACACATAACTTTCAAACCGAAAAAGGAGTTGGCGCGGTCATACGCACGGTGCAGTCATACGTCGTGACACTGCTTGTTTGACACCGTGCATATGGGGTGATGGGATGATGTGACAGGCTTGACCGTGGCTCATGTTTTAAGAGTGCTTGAGATTCAATTATGCACTGAGGAGATGCCCGATCAAAGTTTTGGCCATGTCGATGTAATTGCATCAACCTCGCGACCTGCTCGCTGAAGGTAGTTGCCTGGCGCGCAACCACACACCCAAATGGTCACCAGGTTTGGTTCCCGTGCCCTCAACCTGTCGCAGGCGGCAGCGGAAGGCCTGTCCATCCGCGTCGCTGCGCTCGAGGCTGCTCTGACGGCAGCCAACGCTGGCGTGGCGAGGCAGGCCGACCTGCTGGCCCAGGGTTGCGCTCATCTGGCAGGCGAGCGCGCTGAGCTGGCGCTAAGGAGCAGCGAGCTGACGGCATGCCGCGAAGAGCTAGCTGCGGCAAAGGTCGTCATATCTGGGTTGCAAGCGGTGCGTACTCTAGGGCATCGCGAGTTTCAGGTCTCAGATAGTCAGATCCCCTCCTTGTCTTTCTCATCCGAGCAACCATTTGCCCTTCCTTGTTTTTAAAAACGCCACTGACCCTGTCCTTGGTACCTTCAGGCCATATGGATCCCAGCAGGAGAGGGGGGGAGCCGAATTAAGGGTCAAGGGTTCAGGGGAGCAGGAGAGGAACCAAGAATCCATGTTGCACTCATCTCACTCACTGTCCCTCTTGACTATGCAAGCTCTGAATAACATAGGAGAGGCCTACGTAAATTCAAATATTGGGTTGGACAACATCTGATATGAGGATTCGACTCCTCGCACTGCCGATCCATCAACGCCATGGCTGCTGAGCCTGGCCTCCCCGTTGCCCCTTTCAGGAAGTGGATGACCAGGTGATGGAGAAGACGGCTTAGGTGGAGAGGTTGCGTGGGGAGCTGGTGGAGGCGCTGACAATGGGGGCCGCCGAGGAGGACCGGCGGAGCAAGGTGCATGGACAGAGGTGAGGGGGGTATCAGGGGAAGGAGGGGGGCTGTATGAACAGAGGTGAGAATGTATCAGGGGAAGGCTCACCACCTCATCTTCCGTACATATGTTCATCTTTTCCCCTGTTTCCCCCTGGTCCACAGGGCCGTGTTGCTGCCTTGCTGGAGGAGCGCAGGGGTGTGGGCGCTCGACTGAGGGCTGCCCTGTGCATCCAGCGGGCTTACTCTCTTCTAGAAGTGTGCAACAGCAGGGTCCCTCTTCTAGAGGTGGGCAGCTGCAGGGTGCCTCTCCTGGAGGTGTGCAGCAGCAGGGTGCCTCACCTGGAGGTGGGCAGATGCAGGGTCTATCTTCTAGAGGTGGGCAGCTGCAGGGTACCTCTCCTGGAGGTGGACAGCAGCAGGGTCCCTCTTCTAGAAGTGTGCAGCAGCAGGGTCCCTCTTCTAGAGGTGGGTAGCAGCGTGGTGCCTGTACTGGAGGTGGGCAGCTGCAAGGTCTCTCTTCTAGAGGTGGGCAGCTGCAGGGTGCCTCTCCTGGAGGTGGGCAGCTGCAGGGTCTCTCTTCTAGAAGTGTGCATCAGCATGGTCCCTCTTCTAGAGGTGGGCAGCTGCAGGGTGCCTCTCCTGGAGGTGGACAGCAGCAGGGTCCTTCTTCTAGAGGTGTGCAGCAGCAGGGTGCCTCTCCTGAAGTGGACAGCTGCATGGTCTATCTTCTAGAGGTGGGCAGCTGCAGGGTGCCTCTCCTGGAGGTGGACAGCAGCAGGGTCCCTCTTCTAGAGGTGTGCAGCAGCAAGGTGCCTCTCCTGGAGGTGGACAGCTACATGGTCCCTCTTCTAGAAGTTTGCAGCAACAGGGTCCCTCTTCTAGAGGTGGGCAACTGCAAGGTGCCTCTCCTGCCTGCCTATACGTACAGTATTAGACAGAGGTATTAGAGCTATGCTGCTAGACCAACTTTATAACTGGGACACCCTTCTAAGAATTTCAAGGGCTCGTTATGACCGTGTGCGTGAGACTGCAGACTGAAAAGCTCGGCTTCTGGATCAAATGCATGACTTGCCAATAGGACAACGCGAATCTGACGACGTTACGAGGTAGCGTACCTCGATTAGAGCCTGGGGAAAAAGGCCATGTTTTCTAAACATTAATAAAAAAAATCTTGCACCACATCCAGGTAGCACTTGCTGAATCATTTAGGAGCAACACCTTCCGGGTTTTATCCACACCCATTTCCCGGGTTGCCCAACAAAGCACCCCTGTCCCCAGTCCAAGAGAGCGGACATACAAAAATTCGTTACACCGTTGTTACCAGGGGGTTCTTACGGTAACGGTAACAAGGTAACTTGAAGATACGGTGTAAGTTCCCAACACTGCTCTCATGTGAGACTTAATTGACGTGACGGCCCCAAGGGGCAGGCCAATGGCAGGCCATCCACTGCCACTGTCCTCAATCCAGCTAATTCCACAGTCGAAATTTTGGAGGATAAGGGGGGGTATGACCCGGCGACGGTGGTAGCCTATTATATATTACTAAGAACACCAAATATACTCTTAACTTGGGGCTTGTGTCTGTCACTGAGTGGATTCGTGCCTGAGGTGGGTCGCGACATGAGATTGCGTCGAGCAGTTGGCATGTAAGTGGATTTGAATATCGTGATTGCTGTATGCAGGATTCCTGAAGAGTTTCAAGAGGCTGAGCCGTGTTCCTTGAGCACACGACCAGTGCCCGGGACATCTCGGGCTAGGCAGGCTTTGAAAGAGGTTCTGAGACCAGTAGAGGTGGAGTGCGAATGAACGATTGCAATGGGTCCGAGCAGACGAGTCGGGATTGCCTGAACTTTCTTCTGGTAGCCGATGCTTGAGCCTCGAGGAGCTGGGGGCTAAATCCAGGCACGTGGCTAGGTTCCTGTGAATGAAAATAGTCAAATGCACGATATGTCACGAGATACACGTCTTCTCGGGCTGCGACGCTCCGTCGAGCACCCGCCACATGACCTTCTCTCTCCCCCCGCCTAGAACGCCGGGTTCCATGTTCCTGCCCACTCGCACAGGAGGATGGCATGGCTGCACCATGGCATGGCCCAGGCCGTGCATGCTAGCTGGAATTGAGCCTAGTTATTCCCTACCAGCCCCACGTGGCCGAGCGCTCAGCGGGTATGCACCGTTCTAAACTGGCATGGAGAGAATCTTGCGGAGAACAGAGTTTGCGCAATTCGAAACAGCACCATCAACCTAACTTCTGGGTCATGATTGCTCCTGCCTGGGCCCTGCCGCAGATGCAAGGATTGAAGACAGCTTTGTTCGACCTGCTCGGTGAATGCGATGCTTCAAAGTTTTCTGAGGAAGAGGTGACCAGACTCGTGGAGGGGGGCTACGAGGACCTGAGAGACCTGAAGACGGCATCACGGGACGGGCTTCAGACCTGTGGGCTTCGTCCAGCACGGGTGGACGCCTTAATGGCTGTGACGGGTGAGCGTGCTCATGTGCCCTTTCGACATAAAGCACCCTTCTACACACGTGGCTGTGCAGGGACATCTCATGTGCATATGCACGGGGTTTGCTCGGCTGGACTGGGCTTTCCCACGCCCTGCCCGTAGCGCGCCTCATGTCTTGCTCCCAGCCTGCAGGCACATGATGGCTGGCCGGCATGGGCCTAAGTTCGGAAGCCAGAAGGTAGCTGAACTGTAGCTGAACTGGGGGTCATTTGGGTAACATTATTCAGCGACCACTCTGGCCTTTCCCCACCTTCCTGAGTACCTAGAGACCACTTTGGCCGTCCTCCCTGGGGCCGTTAGTTGCATACTGGGATCTCAGACGCCGCGGCCCTGCTCTAGCCTACCCCCTGGGTGCCTTGTGGCATGTGTACAGTCCTGGCTGCATGATAAGAAAAAGCTTCATGTCAATGACGCGCGGTGCCTCCATGTAAGTGCCATGTATGTGCTGCCCCCCCTCTCTGCTATGATGCCAGGCCGGCACCCCTTTGCTGCTCTCACATCTGGCATGGCTTTGCTAGTTTGAAACCTTTCCTTACATATATTTTGTGCTTGCTGACTGCAGCGGCGGCGCATGCGATGGCAGGTGGGCGCCATCATGCATGGCATTAGGGCTTTGACGGGGCTCTGGGGCTGCGATGAGAGGTTGTGTATCTGCTTCCCGCCCGCACGGTACAACAGAAAGGCGGCAGGCACGGTTTGCTGCCGTCCAAGGGTAGGGTACAGGGAGGAGCAGGGTACAGGGAAGGGCATGGCGTGAAGGGCAATGCATGTCTGTCGGTCAGCCACGCATCTTCATTTCAAATTTTTGACACATTGTTGTTTGCTGCAAGCAGTGCGCATCACTAGGTGATCTGGTGTAGCGTACTGCATGTTCAATGGTGTTGACCAGGGGGGTGGGGATTAGGATTTCATGGATTGCGCAGTAGCCCGCGCGCCGCATGCATGGACCTTGGGTGAAGTCAGGCAGGTGGGCTGTTGCACTGCCCTGTGTTGTACTGCCCTTGGATTAGTACCGCCCTTCGGCGGTATCCCTATAGTTTGGGGAGGCACTGTGCCAAAGTGTGAGGGTTGCAATTTGTTTTGCCCCACACCTGCTCAGTTCATGCAAGGGGTCCCTAAATGGGTTGCATGATGGAGAAGTGGAGGGGGAAGGTGGGTAGTGGAGGGGGAGGGTGGGTAGTGGAGGGGAGGGTGGGTAGTGGAGGGGGAAGGTGGGTAGTGGAGGGGGAAGGTGGGTGGGACACCAATCACCCTTTTGACGCCCTAGCCGGTTCGGGGTCCAAGGGCCCCTTGAAAGGGATTGCATAGTTAGCAGAGGGGGTTGTAGTAGGGCTGTCATGATGCACTTAGCCTCTTGCTGTTCATGCATGCATGCTTAGAATGCATGTTTGTTGCTGAGTCATGCATCTTCATTTTATATTTCCTGACACTGTTTTTCGCTTGCTGACTGCAGCGGTGATGCCGACTCCGGCGGCGGCAGGTGGGCTTACGGAAGGGCTCTAGGATGGGGACATGGAGTGGGAGGGCTGGGGCCTGTATGATACATGTTCCGAGTTGTGTGATGCACCAGGACCTAAGGCTTATGGTGTAGGGTTTAGGGGAGGCCTAGTGTTCAGGGTTATGGGGAGGGCTGGGGCCTGTATGGCACATGTTCCGAGTTGTGTGCTGCACCAGGACCTAAGGCTTAGGGTGAAGGGTTAAGGGGAGGCCTAGTGTTGGGGATATGGGGAGGGCTGGGGCCTGTATGACACATGTTCCGAGTTGTGTGATGCATCAGGACCTAAGGCTTGGGGTGAAGGGTTAAGGGGAGGCCTAGTGTTCAGGGTTAAGGGGAGGGCTGGGGCCTGTATGACACATGTTCCGAGTTGTGTGATGCATCAGGACCTAAGGCTTGGGGTGAAGGGTTAAGGGGAGGCCTAGTGTTCAGGGTTAAGGGGAGGGCTGGGGCCTGTATGGCACATGTTCCGAGTTGTGTGATGCACCAGGACCTAAGGCTTATGGTGAAGGGTTAAGGGGAGGCCTAGTGTTGGGGATATGGGGTGGGAGGCATGGGGACATGGGGTGGGAGGCATGGGGCCTGTATGGCACATGTTCCGATTTGTGTGATGCACCAGGACCTAAGGCTTAGAGTGAAGGGTTAAGGGGAGGCCTAGTGTTGGGGACATGGGGTGGGAGGCATGGGGACATGGGGTGGGAGGCATGGGGCCTGTATGACACATGTTCTGAGTCGTGTGATGCACCAGGACCTAGTGCACAGGTGCCGCCCATTATGGTAATGGGATGGCCAGACATTAGGTATGCATGATGGTGTGGGGTGTACCTGCCCCTTTCTCCAACTATTTACAATGTTTGTTGGGACTGCCGTTCTCCATGATCTTCACATTTCACCCGACAATGAAAAATTTGATTCCTTGACGATGCCACCATATATGTCACTGTGATTTTATAGGGAATCGGCTAAACTCTGATTGTACCACTTCAAGATTTTTTGCCCAAACCGTAGGTGAAATTTTCCCACCCCAGGGTGTGTGTGGGGGACACCGCCCCCCTGCTTGGGTGCCCTGTGGCGAAGGCTGTTGTCATTGGCAATCTTCCCTTCTCTAGGGCCTTGAAAGCTGCCATGCTATTTGTGTGCTTGAGTGTCTTTTCATTTTTTCATGGTCATCAATCTGCCGCTTGTGTGTGCCTATATCCATCTGGCTGAGGCTGCAGTGACACATGTACTTGTCCAAGCTCTTTTGAATTCTCTGATTTTGAGCCAGACGCGCCGCATTACGCCGCCTCAAAAGTATGTGTCCTGAAAAGTGTTTGTCCCCTCGCCTTTCTTGCCCCTCCGAGAACCATCACTTTGGTCTTTCTTTGGTTTCTCCGCCATTTACTGCAATCGACCGTGCATGAGCTGAAATAAACCTGTTGTACTGAAGGATACGGCCACGCCGAAAAAGTCGGATTTTACCACGCTGATCGGTACCGAAAACGTTTGTTTCACGTTTGTTGTGAATCGTGGTACACGATGCCTTACAAAACATCACTGACATGTCAATGATGTTACACCTCTGGGACCTGACCAAGAAGGCTCGGCCGCATAAGCGCCTAACTAAAACGGGCAGAATGAAAGAGGAAAAGGGGTAAATAAAGTGAAGGGACAGACATGAAGTGAAAGAACAGCAGCAGCAGGGGAGGGCAGTGGCAGCCCAGCCTGAATCCCCGGGTCACTGGGATAATCACCTCTCCTTAAAGGCAGGAAAGGAAGGCAAAGGAAGTTTGAGCCTCTGAGAACATCTACGCCTGAACCATATATACCGTATATCTACCACGTCACCATATATGTATGCCACCTAAGTAATTAACAAACATCATGTCCCTTGCCTCCACATACCACCCTCTGTGGCTTTGTGGCTCGACGGACCCCATGTTGGTTGTCCTCCTTTACCCCCTTGCCTGCCTTTCCCCACTGCTTGGTCCCAAGCCTTTCATCCCCCAACCTTTCATCTCAATTATATGGAGCTAGGTAGACATGCAACTGAACACATACAAATTGACACCTTTGTCCAATGAACCTCTTGTACTAGTTTCCGCTGCTACTGGGCAGATTAGGTAACAACCACTGCCAGCGCCTCCTGTAGGTGTTTGCACTGTTGTGTTACAATCAATAAGACTATCAACCTTACCTTCAATTTTGTGTTAAAATTATGAGCGAGAACTACCGGTACCGAGTTGTGCATGTAGTTGTGCAGGTAAACCATATTTCCTAATTTCCCCATGTTTAAGTCCCCCTTCTTGCCCAGATAAGTGATTGTTTTATGGTCTTTCGGTCATAAATTTTATAAAATATACCTGGGTCGTAACCTTTGTAGGGATATCCAAGATCAGCCATGTGCAACATTGGCAACATGATGAATAACGAGATACGTCATCCCGTCTATTGCAGATCTTGATTCAAGCAGAGAACCCTCTCAAGGTGGTTCGAGTGCAGGCGCATCCAGCTCGAAGTCCATCCCAACATGGCATGACTATAAAGCAGACGTTCTGCATCAGGTCGTGGGCCTTCGGAAGGAGGATCTCAAGCTCTTCGATCGCAATCTGGTCTGCCAGCTGATGCAGGCATGCCCACGTGAAGACCTCAAAGCTGCTTGGAGCGACGAGGCTGCTAGGGTCAGTGTCTTCGCCAAACTGAGCACCATCCTGCCGGCGGACCGAGCTGCTCTCATCAAGGATACCTTCACTGGTAACGCACCGTCTAGGGTCCTGGGCGCCGGCCGGATTTCGACCCCAGAAAAAAAAGGAACAAAATCGACCGAACTGAAACTTTGGTATAAAACGTGTCAGCTAACGCCGATACCAAACCGCGCCTATAAGGCCGCTCGTCGGCTAACACCGACACGCTTTACAGACTCGAGCGAATAGTGCAAATGTAGAATTCTGATATCGTTGGAAGCCATTCCATAGCGCGGACTAGGTTTCATGCACTAGATCGCGAAAACCCCAAGGAAAATGGCACCTGCTGCAACAGGGCGTTGGTCCAGAAAAGTGCCTAGTTCTGCACATTTCACACCTTCTAGTGTTCCCTTCAAAGAAGAAAAAGAAAAACCGACCTAAAATAACACCTGGTAGGCAGAAGTGGACGGGAAAAAGAGAGGTTGGACCCGACCGTCATCATAAGGCCCCCCAGGACACTAGGACCGTTAGTCGCAAAGTCTTTTTTGTGTCGAGAAAAGCCATCACAGTGAAGTGGACCACCCATGCCACACTACACTGCTTGTGATGCAGATGCTCCTACTTAGTAGCCTCAACATGTTCCTTGTGGCATGCACCACAAGTGTATCTGGAGCATCCCAAAGCCCATGCAGCTGACTCTAGGGCTTGGGAATTAGGGGCTGCTACTTCTGTGGTTGTCCTCTTAGGGTCAGATGCATCTTCACTGCTGCTGCTGAAGTTGCTGATTGTGCTGTCGTCACCATCATTCCTGGGTGCTTGTCCTCATTTGCGCCCTCGCCCACACCCACACCATGCTCTTTTGACACCTGCCCTCTGCTCGTCCTTCTCAAAGGTGGAGCTGGTGGTGAATGCCTCTTCTTCTGAGATGATGCATGCCTCATCTTGTATTCTTTGTGTCTTATTTGCCCCGGCCCCTAGCCCCTGCCCTTGCCCTTGCCCTGCCCTTCCTAGCAACAGCCGAATGCATATCGGTGGCCACATCAGCATTATTCACCTAGTTTAGAACGAGTAGCCCATTCGCAAACTCAGCATCGTCGACCGCATCTGAACGACTACTCGTTAGTCTCGCCCCGCCCCATGTTGCTGTCCGATTCTTTGGCTGCTTTTGCTACACATGTTGTTGCTGCTATTTATGCGGCAACAGCTTGAACTCAGATGAGACGAAGTTGATATGCGTTATGTGGCAGGCTGTTGTTGATCTATGCTGGCCCTTGCCAGTGAGGGGACTTCAACTGAGCTGTTTATGTCTTAATGTATGCAAGCAATAGCGTGCATCCTAAAACAGAGGAGAAAGCGTGGTAAAACACATTTCCCGCACGAAATACGACTTTCGCAAAAATGTAGGTTTGGTTCAACCATTTCAATTTTAGAAGGCCACTTTATCCATATTGGCTTCGTGTTTTGGGACCATAGTGAATACTAATTGAGAATGGCAGTACGGTGTGGTCGGTACGGTTAGTACGGTTTATATCATGATGTGAGTCAAGCTGGAAGAGCCTCCTCATCATGCCTCTGGCATTAATGACAGTGTCTACGTTTCATCACACAAGTTCCATTTGCCTGTTTTGGGGGGCTTGCACACTTGTCTCTAATTTGCTTTGTGTCTTCCAAATTGCAGGAGGAAGACCAGTGGCTTCGCAAACGGCGGCAGTCACGTTCAAGGCAGACGCGGCAAAGGCTGTTGCCGACAAGGAGGTTGAGAAGCAGGAGATGGAGGCGGCAAGGATGCATGGTGGCCGTTGTATGGCTATGAGGGAGAAAGGTGTGCACATTGCATGGGCAATGGGGTACTTAATTGCCATCCCCATGAGCCATTTGTGTGACACGCACATCAACAACAATATCTCAGTGGCACACCATCCAGAGATCTCGATGCTAAGGTTAAGACGGAGGGCCTTTGCATCAAACTTCAGTTCGGGATGGTGTGCCACTAGGATTCTTCATACTTACGGGCACATCTGCCCGGCTCCATCCCATTTATCTATGTGTATACGTGTATGATGTTTATCAGCATCCCACTAGCCCTTGAATGATAAAACGTGATTGATCGCTCCGCACCGCGGCAGTCTGATCCCGGATTATCAAGTGTGGTGCTTTCGACATCTTCAACACAAAAGATATTTACCGTGAAACAGGTTTGACTCTGCTATTAATTAATTATTTTGGAGTACACGCGCGGTAGAAAATAATAGCAAAAAGTGTGCGCAGCCGGTCAGTCACGGACCAAAACAAATATGTTGGGGGGTGTGCGGAGTAGTTTTTCCGTAACCACCATCACTGATCCACCGAATCCTCCCCCCGACGTCATTCGCCCCCCTTCCGGCCACGCCCACCCCTGGCAGGCCGTAGCCGACGTATCTTATTGATTGATTGATTGACGACTGATTGATTGATTGACGACTGATTGATTCGACATCCATTCACTGATTGTTGACCGTTTACTGTTCTTTCAGGCATCAAACTAGGGGTTTGATTGAGTTGACTGTACTTAGTGCCTATAAGCGCTGCGCGGAGTTGAGTAAACGACATTCACTAAAAGTGCTGCGCGATGTTTAATTAATTGTTTAGAACCGGCTGCGCGATATAGCAAACAACTATTTAAAAAAATCAGCTGCGCGTGCGCGGAGTTTGGTACTTATTTGCTGCGCGACGAATTTGATATAATTATTCCGAATCGGGGTGCGCGGACCCTAAAGCGTTTTACGGTATTGGAACAATTCTGCCTTGCCTCGCTACGTTTTACCTCCAACTATGCCCAATGCACTTGCAACTCGTAACTCGGCCTCCGTTCGCCACGTGCTATATGTGTTGAGCCATAAAAAGTGTCCAGAGTCGCTAGGCGAACGCATGGTGGATGGGAATTATTTATTAGCAATTATTTGGCATATCAATTTGATGCGATGCTGCCTCATCGATCGGCTAAAATAACCCAGCCAGAGAACATAAACAGTTCCTCCTTTTTGCTCCAACTTCGCCAAAAGACCCGCCAGCTTTTACCTATTTATTTTCTCTCTGGCCAATAGGCCCTTGCTACCGGCCGGTTTGTAGAGCCTTGTTTGACTGGCCTTGCAGGGCTGGATACCAACTACACTAATGCAAATACACTTCGGCGACGTCATGTGGCTCGAATTTGAAGCCTATGACCTTGCTGGTGAGTGGTGTCAGGGGTCGCTATGTAGTACCCTGCCCGAGGGTTTCAAGCAACTCACAATTTGGAGTTAGGGTAATGGTGCATTGCCATAGTTTCAGATTCAATCATCACTTCAAGCACTTGAACGAGGTTGGGCTCTTGCGTGGGTCAAAGTGGAGCCGAGCGTGTATGTGCCAAGGAGGAGTCATTTACCAAGGGAGTCCAATCGTTTAATTATGGACTCTAATGAGAGCGCCGAGTTGCTTGGTAGACGGACAGGGCCCCAGTTTTAACACGCACTGAAAAGCGTACCCTTGTTATGGCCCTATTACCAAGACCGAGTGATTGTGCACCAAGAGAGTGGCAAGGGCCCAGGGGAGGACCTATGCAGTAGGGAAATATGCACCGTCCGGCACCTGGAAAATTTTGGAATAAAGCAAAAAACAACAGATGCCCTGACAGGGTCGTTAGACGGGAGCCGGAAGTTTGAGGGGTGGGCGGTTGGTTGCGGCCGAAGGCCTGAGCTAAGGGTGGTTTGGCCTTCAGTAAAAATACAAACAGTAAACTTCAGTAAAAAAAAATCTAACATAAGTATGGGTCACCACCATAGACACTTTTCAACTCAAAGCCATATGTTGAAGGGAATGCTCCAACAGATGGTTCAATGACATTTCACCTCTGGGCCCTGCTCAAAAAGGCTCAGCAGCGTGGTCGCCCAACAGATAGTTGAAGCATCAATACTTTTACGAGCTTTGTCCATAGGATTTGCTCAGGTTCAAAAGCTCTTTTGATCAAAGTCTTATATGAAACAGAGAAATGTCAACACAAATTTGACTTGATTTGTGCGTGCTAAAATACTTATAAACAAAACATATGGTACAAAATGTAGCACACAACACCTCACAAAATCTTCCGACATTTGTGCTAATTTATTGCCCCCCCCTCCCCCCATGTGTAGAGATTCCTCTCTTCGTGGGTATCTCAGCCCTTGTGCAAAGCATGTTGATGAGGATGCGCTTGTTGGAGTATGCTCCAGACATGATGAACAATACGATGGCCCTCGCCCTCTTGGGTTGCATTATCTTTTCACTCTCTTCCCCTTGACCTTGGAGACGCTGTCATGGGTGCGTCGTTCTACAGTGCCTTGCTTACCATGTTCCTGGAGATCATGATAAGTGGCGACCTGATCGACAAGTTCAAAATGTACGAGAGGACAACACCGTACGAGCTCTTCTGGGTTACTGTATGGCTCGTCTGTACAATGGGGCCTGTTTGGTGGTTTGTGAGGGTCAACGTTTGGTTTGAGGTCATGATGACCCTCACATTTGTCATCAAGGCGAGGGTAGCGAGGGACAATGCGGCGAAGGTGGTCAAGACTATGAGCAACAACCTCATCAACCTCGTCATGGTGACGCCCGCCATCATTACTCTGAAGTTGTGAGGAAACAAACCTCATGTGACATGCGGTTCTGGTGCACTTCAGTTTACTGTGTTGAAGACCTGCCAACTAGCTTCCTCATCATTTCAGTTTGCACTCTTGGAGTGCGTTGGCGGAGTTGGTGGCTGCCCGTGTTGCCTCGCTTTCAATGTAGTACTTACTGTTGCTTGTTGTGCCCCGGTCCCTTTTGTTTCTGGCTTCGCCCCTGGCTCTGGGTTGGGTTATGCCCTTGCCCTGCCTTGGGCTTCTGACTTCCGCTTCTGTCTTTTGGCTTCGGGTTCAGACTTTTGGTTTCGTCTTCCCCTTGTTCTTTGTCGCTTCTTGTTGGTCATGCTTTCTGGTTTCCATTGTCCCTGTCCTGATGGTGTGCAAGGGCCAATAGCATGGTCCAAAGGTATAGGGTTCATTGTATTCCCTTTGGTGAAGGTAGTGGGGTGCTGTCGATTGCATCAAGTTTCGCGGGACTCTATCTCGCATTGTTGTCCTCCCGACACAACAATCATCAACCCCATGAGATGTGTTGACGTTGTTTGTTGACGAAGTTACACCTCTGGGCCATGCTGAAATGAAGCTCGGCCACGTCGGCAAACAAAAAGTCAGCTAGGAAAGTCAAGGGAGAAGGCACAACAGGAAAGAAAGGATAGCAAGTTCTCCCACTAAACAATAGGAACACGAAGGTATGACAAAACGTATCCCCTGCCCCTAGAGAGACTATCCTTCAAAAAGTTCAACGACAAGTTGCAGAAACCAGGGCCTCCCACCCCTGCCTGTGGGGTCTCCGAATCCTGTCTGGTGGTGAGGAAAAGGAATGGAAGTTTTGGCTCAGTGTTTTTACCCCCCCCCCTCTCGGAAAAGGGGTAAATAAGGTGAAGGGACAGACAAAAGGCTAGAAAGGAAAGGTACAGGAAGTTCTAGCCTCTGAGAACGTCTACGCCTCAACGATATCTACCACGTCTTCCACAAAAGCCAGGGCATCCCACCCAAACCTGAGTGCCCCGGTACACACACCCTACAAGTCAATGACATTACACCTCTGGGCCCTGCTCAAAAAGGCTCGGCTGCGTGGGCGCCCAACTGTCCATTGGAAGAAAAGAAAGAACCGTAAGTTAAGAGGGAAAGAAGGAAAAGAACATAAAGGAGAAATAAATACCCCAAAAAAAGGAAAAGGCCTACAAGGAAAACATACACACGGGTTTTAAGGTTAGCTTACTTAGCTCCCCGTCGTCCAGTACAGTTCACCATGGCGGGTTGGTGGATGGGCTGCATTTTGAATTGCAAGGTGGCTGTCAGCTCTCATCAACACCTTGGTGGAGGGTGGCAACCTCTGGCTAAGACTTCCTTGATGTGTGTTCATAATCCTCATATCAGGGGCAGCAGAGCGCTTGTTGAGATTCTCTGATGTTGAAGTGATGATGAGATATAACTTGAATTGCCTCCGTGGCCCATTTGCCTGGGACACTCGGAACCCCTCTTGCCATGTCATTCTCCTGTGATTGTAAGCACGATACTGCTCGAACTTGGCACTCGTCTCGTATACCTATCCGCCCAAGGAACCTCAGCAACAGAGGTCCTAATTCAATCAGAATCACGCTGATCACGAGGGGCCGTTTCTGAATTTTGCCCTTGGGTCAATACGGCATTCTTTGGCATCTGAATAAATCTCCAGCTCGAAAAACTTGCAGGCCCAGCATTTTGGGCATGGCCACATCTTCTTCAAACTAGACGCATGCAAGATTGTGTGCCACCTTCAAAGAGGGTGAAGGATTTGCCTGACAATATCCTGACATCATATTTTGATATATAGTTCGTAGATTCCCTACGGTACAAAGCAATTCACTGTCCTACAAGAAATGGAGTATGGCAGTCAAAAGGCAGTACCCCCTATTTAATTTCAAGACATGTTGTAGTTCTTCGCATGAAATTAGTGCTCACACCCCGGCCTTCCTCACAAAGCTCGGTCGCATCAGCAAATAAAAGTCTGTAAGGTAACTCAAGAGAGAAGGAAAGAGAGAGGAATATTTGAGTCCTCCCCTCATTTTCCAGAAATAAATAAAATGACAGGATAATCAAAGCCCTAGGCTGTCCCCATGTTTTAAAAAGTATGACGAAATATAAGAGTAAAAAGACAGGTCCTGCAATCGGTGTGGGTGCCCCAATGTTATACCGTGTTTGTGCTTTAATAAGCAGTGCCTCAGGCTTGCGTTTTTCTGGGATCTCCTTCAGCCTTGAGTGCAAGGTGATGACATCACCCTCACCCTCCTCCTCGGCTGTATCCTCCATCCTAAGCTAGAGGGAGCAGAAGAGGTAGCAGCAAGAGCATGAGGGAACGAGGGGGCATGAACAGGAGCACGAGGGGGACGAGGGGGTAGGGACAGGAACAGGAGGGCGATGAGGGATCAAGGGCGGGAGGGGACAAGGGGGAAGGTACAGGAGCAGGAGGGGGAGGCGTGGGCAGGGACAGGAGCAGAAGAGGGATGAGGGAGCAAGGGCAGGAGGGCACGAGGGGGAAGGTCCAGGAGCAGGAGGGGGACGAGGGGGCAAGGACAGGCGCAGGAGGGGGACGAGGGGGCGAGAGCATGAGGGGAGAAGGGGCAGGGACAGGAGCAGGAGGGGGACGAGGGGGCAGGGACAAGAGCAGGAAACGAGGATGGGACAGGGACATGAGGGTTACAAGGAGGAAGGGGCAGGAGCAGGAGGGGGAAGATGGGGCAGGGGCAGGAGCAGGAGGGGGCGAGGGGGCAGGGAAAGGAGCAGGAGGGGGACGAGGGGGCAGGGACAGGAGATAGGGGGGGACAAGGGGACAGGAGCAGGAGGGGAAGAGGGGGCAGGGACAGGAGCATGAGGGGACGAGGGGGCGGGGGCAGGAGGGGGCAAGGGGGCAAGGGGGCAGGGGCAGGAGTAGGAGGGGACGAGGGGGAAGGGGCAGGAGCAGGAGGGGGGCGAGGAGGCAGGGCAGGGCAGGGCAGGGCAGGGCAGGGCAGGGGCAGGGGCAGGGGCAGGGGCAGGGGCAGGGGCAGGGGCAGGGGCAGGGGCAGGGGCAGGGGCAGGGGCAGGGGCAGGGGCAGGGGCAGGGGCAGGGGCAGGGGCAGGGGCAGGGGCAGGGGCAGGGGCAGGGGCAGGGGCAGGGGCAGGGGCAGGGGCAGGGGCAGGGGCAGGGGCAGGGGCAGGGGCAGGGGCAGGGGCAGGGGCAGGGGCAGGGGCAGGGGCAGGGGCAGGGGCAGGGGCAGGGGCAGGGGCAGGGGCAGGGGCAGGGGCAGGGGCAGGGGCAGGGGCAGGGGCAGGGGCAGGGGCAGGGGCAGGGGCAGGGGCAGGGGCAGGGGCAGGGGCAGGGGCAGGGGCAGGGGCAGGGGCAGGGGCAGGGGCAGGGGCAGGGGCAGGGGCAGGGGCAGGGGCAGGGGCAGGGGCAGGGGCAGGGGCAGGGGCAGGGGCAGGGGCAGGGGCAGGGGCAGGGGCAGGGGCAGGGGCAGGGGCAGGGGCAGGGGCAGGGGCAGGGGCAGGGGCAGGGGCAGGGGCAGGGGCAGGGGCAGGGGCAGGGGCAGGGGCAGGGGCAGGGGCAGGGGCAGGGGCAGGGGCAGGGGCAGGGGCAGGGGCAGGGGCAGGGGCAGGGGCAGGGGCAGGGGCAGGGGCAGGGGCAGGGGCAGGGGCAGGGGCAGGGGCAGGGGCAGGGGCAGGGGCAGGGGCAGGGGCAGGGGCAGGGGCAGGGGCAGGGGCAGGGGCAGGGGCAGGGGCAGGGGCAGGGGCAGGGGCAGGGGCAGGGGCAGGGGCAGGGGCAGGGGCAGGGGCAGGGGCAGGGGCAGGGGCAGGGGCAGGGGCAGGGGCAGGGGCAGGGGCAGGGGCAGGGGCAGGGGCAGGGGCAGGGGCAGGGGCAGGGGCAGGGGCAGGGGCAGGGGCAGGGGCAGGGGCAGGGGCAGGGGCAGGGGCAGGGGCAGGGGCAGGGGCAGGGGCAGGGGCAGGGGCAGGGGCAGGGGCAGGGGCAGGGGCAGGGGCAGGGGCAGGGGCAGGGGCGGGGCAGGGGCAGGGGCAGGGGCAGGGGCAGGGGCAGGGGCAGGGGCAGGGGCAGGGGCAGGGGCAGGGGCAGGGGCAGGGGCAGGGGCAGGGGCAGGGGCAGGGGCAGGGGCAGGGGCAGGGGCAGGGGCAGGGGCAGGGGCAGGGGCAGGGGCAGGGGCAGGGGCAGGGGCAGGGGCAGGGGCAGGGGCAGGGGCAGGGGCAGGGGCAGGGGCAGGGGCAGGGGCAGGGGCAGGGGCAGGGGCAGGGGCAGGGGCAGGGGCAGGGGCAGGGGCAGGGGCAGGGGCAGGGGCAGGGGCAGGGGCAGGGGCAGGGGCAGGGGCAGGGGCAGGGGCAGGGGCAGGGGCAGGGGCAGGGGCAGGGGCAGGGGCAGGGGCAGGGGCAGGGGCAGGGGCAGGGGCAGGGGCAGGGGCAGGGGCAGGGGCAGGGGCAAGGCAAGGCAAGGCAAGGCAAGGCAAGGCAAGGCAAGGCAAGGCAAGGCAAGGCAAGGCAAGGCAAGGCAAGGCAAGGCAAGGCAAGGCAAGGCAAGGCAAGGCAAGGCAAGGCAAGGCAAGGCAAGGCAAGGCAAGGCAAGGCAAGGCAAGGCAAGGCAAGGCAAGGCAAGGCAAGGCAAGGCAAGGCAAGGCAAGGCAAGGCAAGGCAAGGCAAGGCAAGGCAAGGCAAGGCAAGGCAGGACTGCAGGGTAGGGCAGGGCTGCATGCAAGACAGGGTTGCATGGCAGGGCAGGGCTGTAAGGCAGGACAGGGCTGCAGGCAGGGCAGAGCTGCAGGCAGGATTACACCCTTACCTTCGGCATTTTGCGGGAGCGACTGAAGTGATGAGCGTGAACGGGGCGCGCGAGATTATACTTGCGTTTTCAACCTTGGAGGCACCCTGACGCGCACTCGCTGATAATAAATGGCCCCCCTGTCAAGAATGCTAGGTGAACTTGACAGGAATGAATGGTACAGGTCGCTGAGTCTCACAACGTCTCCCAACTTTTTATATCACAATGATTTTGTATGCCAGTTAACTTGGTGACGGCCTTGCGGCCTGCCATTTGGCATGTTGCCTATTGAACACCGGGATGTGACATGGGACATGTTTTCCCCCAGAAAAGATACAATACCGGTACCCAAAACCCATTCCATCTTAGTTGCCAATGACATCAAATGTGCAAAGCAAGGTTTGTCTCTTGGGAACCGAGTGCCGATCGGGCGGGTTGCACATGCCTCCGTTTCCTACGTCCTAGTGAACCATGCAAGTCTGGAGGGGTGGGCGACATTCCTACATGTTTCTAGATGGGGCCAGGGGCTGCATGGGTGGGTGGCTACACTTGATTGCCTGGTCGTATGCCTCTAGCAAAGTGCATTAGCAATGGCTGTGGCCATGCATGCGTCTAGTAGGCCAGGCATTTCGCTGAGACCCCCCTTGTTACGGCTGGACTGAGTGGCAGCGATCTTTCCTTTGAAGATCGCTATTGTTTGTAAATACCTGCATCGATTGATGGCTAATTCATTATCGCGAGCTTTGCTTCGCGACTGAATAATAAATCTTTGATTATAATCTAAGCTATCGACTGGAATCAAGGGAGTCTTTCGTGCGCCTGGCACTTTCAAAATGCAGACCAGGGGCCCTGCTTGGTGCCGACAGCTCAATTTGCCGATGGAATTACGCCGACCCGCTGCGTCGCACCTGGAGGGTTCAGCGCTTTTGACCTTGTCGAGGGCATTCGCTACTTTGCGGATGCTGCCGCTTCCTCCACCGCAAAGCCATACAACAAAGCAGCAGGAAAGAGAGCAGCGCGCGATGCGTTTAAGGATTATTACAACACCAGCCCAATGCTGCAAAATCTGCCAAGGGTGTGTGAGGAGCCCCTCATCACAACAGCAGAGCAGGTGGATGCCATCATCAGCTGTAAGCCTTATGTGGGCATATGTGCTGCCTTTAGGCAACAATATCAGAGTGCAATCCTGGGCTCCCAGCTTCTGGTCCAACACAACCCCTGCCAGCTTGCCTCAGTAGTGTCAGCTCTGCCATCCAAGTGGCTGGACAACCCAACTGTTACCAAGCTACCTTCTACAGCCTTATTTTTGCATGACATGATTGCCTTGCTCCTTCAAGCCTACCTTTGAGCCTTCTCCGACACTGAAAACTATTTTTCTGCAAAAAAAACATGACTGTCTTGCTCCGTCAACTCGTCAAGCCAACCTTTCAGCCCTCTCGGACACAGAAAAATATTTTCCGTGAAAAAAACATGACTGCCTTGCTCCTTCAAGCCAACCTTTGAGCCCTCTCGGACATTGAAAAATATTTTTCTGCAAAAAAATGCAAATGCAGGATCTATGCCTACAGAATCAGCCCCTACTACGCCCGGATGTACCCGGTGGACAACCTCACCTCATTCAGCTACCATCGGATGGTCCATGCGAAGGCCCTACCGTCCTGGGCAGCGGGCCGGCCTGCCGTGGTTGTCCAGAAGCTCTTGCTGAGACAGGAGCGGGTTATGGCTGACATGGTCATCATCCGGCAGAGCCCACTTGGTCATTGACGCGGAGGTGGTGGGCTCCTTCACTGTAGAGGAGGTACGACAGGAGGTGGCACAGCAGGAGGTGGAGGGGATCATGGAGGATGGCTCAGGTGACGAAGAGGCTGCCAGAGTTCTCGAATGAGACTGGCGTGACTTGAGGTCTGATCGCGAGTCCAACATCTGTGAACTTTTTGGCACTGGTGCGTGGAGCCCAGTCGACAGGACGCGGCCTACTATACGTTATTTGATTATATATAAATAGGGAGAGCAGCTATGACGACGATTTGCCTTTTACCCAGTTGACCCTAAGTCGCGAGGGTTTTGGGGGGGAAGCCAGTAAAGCCAGACCCACTGTACAGAGACGCACCCTAAATAATAAATCTCGGCTGTCACGTCGGCAAGTAATTAATTGAAAACAGCGCGCGCTTCTATTTCTATCGCATGTACGCCAAAATGTACCACTCATCATCGTGAAAGGCCATCGTTTGAGGGCTCGGAACAGAAATTGTTGGCGCACAATTTGCTGTGATGGCGGGGTTGGTCCCCATATGTCAGAGCTATTTAAGTTGCTCCTCATGGTGTATCGCTAATTTATTTAATAATCATCTTGCACTGTCACTAGGTTCCGGGACAACATGCGAAGGTCAATACTGTAAAAATAATTAATTGAAAATCACATGCGGCATATATCAAGAGCACGCAAGCCAAAACGAATTTACAGCCCCTTCGTGCACGCGAATCTCATCGAGCATCATCGTCAAAAGCCATCGTTTGTGGCATGGAACAAATAATTGCCGACAGAGTTGCTTGCGCAATGAATGTAGCGTTGGGGGTTGGTCCCCGTGCGTGTCAGAGCTATCTATGTTGCGCCATGCAGGTTATGAAGGCAACCATGCCACACCGACGGATGTGCCAAGCTTCGCATGCGGGGGCAGTGCACCCCGATCTAAATTGTTGAATGATCATGCACACTCATGCACATGCACACAAACCAAATTCGGCCTTGATGTATGCACAAAAAATAATACTTCCATGAAACATCGCCAATTCGAAATCGTTCGCACAACACTTTAACTATCGCACATCATCATCAAAAGCTTGAGGCCTAGGAAAATGATATGAGACATCGGATAGAAAAAATGATTGTCAGATGGGCATAAACATTTTTGGCGCAAGAAATATAGCGCTGGCGGATGGTCCACATGTCGGAGCTATATATCTTGAACCACGCATGTTATGGAGGCAGCCAAGTGTCGTAGACGTGCCTAGCTTTGTAACGCAGGTGCAGCTGATCCTAATCTAAATTGCTGCACATAGGTCTTTGACAGATACTTCTTTCGAAATAAGACAAAGCATGCGGGGGGCTATGTTACGACATAACCCGTGGCAACCAATCATCAAGCACTCATCCATGCCCCCGTTATCAGTAATACTGTCATCAAGCACCCATCCTTGCCCCCAGGCAGGGGCGGGTATGATTTGTTTTAACCCTGCCCCAAGGATCGAGCTTCGCACTCCATCGACGTGACGGGGACCGCTCGCCACGGGGAAAAACGCGCTATCTTGTGGGCCTGCTTTTGCTGCGAACAATGTCTGCCCCACACATGGGCCATGTGTGGTTAACTTTGTTAAAGAAGAATCGTTGTACCACAATCACTCATGAGAGACAACATTGAATGAGTATATAACGAAGCTATGGTCATTATCCATATAAGGAGAAGCATTGCAAGAAAAAGAGAAAACATGACATGCCGGTAGTATTAATGAATACAAACAGGAATTCAAGATATGTGGGAGAGAGGCGCAAGTGCGTAAAGAAAGAAGGCAGACTTAATCAAGGCTTCATAAGTAATAAGATTTAAAAAGAGAAGAGAGGAAAGAAGAGAGTTACAAATAAGAGCATAGGAAAAGAATGGAAGAGAAAAACAAATCATGTTGAATTTGAGCGGACAAAGAAAGGGGGGATGAGATAAACTAATAGGACAAAGAAAGGAGTAGGCAATAATACAACAAAGAGGGGAGAAAAATAGCTACGTAAACATTAAAGAGGGCAAACAGAGAAGAGGGGGCAAAGAAAAAAATGTGGAAAGGAGAAAGCAAATTGGGGAAGGAAAAGATGAAAGGAGTAGGGGTGCCCGGAGGGAGGATTGAAGGGACAGAGAGGAGAGGGGGATACATTGGGCTTTGCCATTGGGCATGAAGCCTGACCTGTAGTGGGTGAGGTGCAAGTGGCCAGGGTGCCCCGGCAAAGGACGCTGTTCGCATGGGGTGTCAATCATGGGGTAATGCACGTTCACACATGAGCTGGGCTGCTGTTGCTAGGGTTGATCTGAAAAACAGGGTAAACAAATCAAATAGCACTTCGGGGTAAACAGGGTAAACAGATCATATAGCAATGCATGAAACATCCAAGGGCCAAACTTGGGCATTGTCTACACACATGTTTCATGTTGTGTGGCCGATCCCATTATTAATATGTTTCATGCATGCCGAATATGCAAGCATGAGCCACATGCAACAGGGGCACCTGGTTATAACATTATTGCCATCTTACCAGTCCACCACAGCCATACGGGGGTGCCACGCTGATTGGGGTAAACTGCTGCTCCGGAATGCACATTGCATTCCTGGTAGATCCCCTCCTCCGTCGGAGAAATTGCACGTGGGGGGACCCACTCACTCTATGATGGGTCTGACCGGACCGGTGCGTGGGTCACCCCACATGGGGCGCTTGCCGCCCCACGGTGAAATTACCTACAATGCCCACCACCGTGGGAGGACCATGGTGGGGTAGCCCCACCATGGTCCATCCATATGGGTATCCCCACGCAGATATTACAGTGCCCCCCCCCACGATGGGTCAACCCACTGCATGTTTCCCACCCGTGGTCCACCCACTGCTACGCCCCCAGGATGGGTATCCCCACTACTGTCTCCCACCCATGGTCCACCCACTGCTGTGTCCCATGATGGGTCAACCCATTGCAGGCTCCCCACCCATGTTTGACCCACTGCTGTGCCCCCATGATGGCTATCCCTACTGCATGTCTCCCACTGCTGTGCCCCTAAAATGGGTATCCCAATTCATGGCTGCCCATCCATGTCCACCCATTGCTGTGTCTCTGGGTTGGTATCCCCACTAAAGGCTCCCCATCTATGGGCCGTAACCACCATGTCCATTAAATGAAAACCATGTATGTCCACAGTCCTTGTGTCTCCACAGTCATGCATTTGTAGTAACTAAAAAACTACTAGTAATATAGACAGGAAAAACCACTGACTGAATGATCACCGCGTTAAAAAAGCAAGCTAGCTCGCACATATGTGGCACCCTATTCTTAAACTGACATGAAAGAACAAACATATCAGGAAAAAACGAAAGCAGAAGAAATGAATTATCTTTAACGTTACACCTCCGTGCACAGCTCAAAAAAGGCTAGGCCTTGTGGGCTGGCTGTCTCGTTGGGAGAAGTGTTCTGTCGTTCTCAATTGGTGCTCAATATGGTATAAAATAAAGAAAAACGTGAAACTAATATGGATGTAAGTGGCCTTCGGAAATAAATTGTCGAACCAAAATTGGATTTTCGCAAAAGTCATTGTAAATGCGGGAAAACGTGTTTAACCGCGCTTTCTCCTTTTATTCAGGATGCACACTGTTACGTGCATATATCATGGCATGAACAGTACAGTTCAAGCCCCCCTTGCCGGCATGAGCGAGCGGGCGTGGATCAGCAACTGCCAGCCATAGCATAATAGCATACGACAACAATGACCAATCGGTCAACAACATACGACAACAAGCGATGGCCTAGTAGACTAGACTGCAATCGATTGGCAGCATACGATGACAGCGATGGATGGACAGCGTATGTATCAGATGCAAAGCATCACTGGCTCGCCTCTGCTACTAGGCTCCTGAACATGGCCTCCTTGCACTGTAAGGCCTCAGCCCCTGCCCCTGCCCCTGCCCACCTGATGGCCCCAGCCTGTGCCCCTGCCCCTGCCCACCTGATGGCCCCAGCCTGAGTCCCTGCCCCTGCCCACCTGATGGCCCCAGCCTGAGCCCCTGCCCCTGCCCACCTGATGGCCCCAGCCTAAGCCCCTGCCCCTGCCCACCTGATGGCCCCAGCCTGTGCCCCTGCCCACCTGATGGCCCAGCCTGTGCCCCTGCCCACCTGATGGCCCCAGCAGCAGTCTTGAAGACGAGATTGATGAGGGCCCGGGTCAGGGGCAGGGGCACAGGCTGGGGCCATGACACCCTACTGTACAGCTGCTGCTGGGGCCATCAGGTGGGCGGCTGGGGGATCAGAGGATGGTGAGGGCCTGGGGCGTTGGGGGGTACCGGCCGCCGCATGGGCAAACATACCGTTATCATGATGGGTGGGGTGAGGGTATGCCTTGGACAGGGGAATGATCAGCGAGTTGCGGCGCGTGATGATCATAGCATGCGCCTCTTTAGTGCAGAGGTGGAGGCCATGAGCCCCTGCTGCGATGAGCGGTTGGCTTTGGCTGGCCATCATGATGAAGTCAACCCCCCTACCCCTGGCGGAGCGTGGCCTGAGCCAAGGTGGCCACCGCATCTATGGGGCAGTCGTCCAGGAGGTCGATGGTGCCATTGGAGCACGGGCCAGTCTGGCAATCCATGTGGGGCCATGCCCTGGCTGAGTGCGGACAAAGGACATCGCTATCCAAGCCGCTGTATGGGGGGACGTCGATGTGTCACCAAGGACAGCAGAGGACATGAAGGGGCACTGTTTCTTCACCGTACCTCCTATGCTTGGAGTTCCTAACCTCTCTGTTCCTAACCAACCCTCTAATTTCACATACGATGTGTGGAAAGCCACACTGCCGTATTTTGAGGGGCGCTGTGTGGCAGGGTGAACCGTATTTAAGGTTGAGAAACGTGTAAGCGTATGAAGTCGGGCAACCAGATTGTGTAGCTCAGATTTCATACGTTTGTGGGGCGTAAAGGGAGTTAGCTTAGTAGGTACCGCGTACCGGTAGTGTTGGAATCCTGGCAAGTGTGGGAGCTGTCCTGTCATGAGTCCTGGCGCGTTTTCCAATTTCGTCCGTGCGCGAATTTTAGGTGCGAGGAGCACATGCTACATAAAACCCGATTCAGAACGAAGGACTCAATTGTATAACCGCATCTGGAGGACCAAAACCAAACTGCTTATACGAAGGCATCCGACGATCGTGCAACCATAGACGTGTGCCTCCCATGTCCAAACTACCTGGAGGATGGGGGACCCCACCAATTACGTTTCAGGTTCCTCGACAGCTCATTCCGACATCTGTGGGCTCCAGGGGAACTCCCAATACAACTGACACACCGATGAGCTCTTGCAGATCACGCGCCTCTGATGGAGGGCAGGAACCAGGTACGTGACCGAAAATCACGCGCATCACCCGGCCCCCGCGCGGCTTCCTCCCGGCGAAACCCCCAACCTGCATCAGAGCCCACTCGACGTTCGCTCATCCGCTCTCGAAGGACAGCATTACTGCATAATTGCTCCCCTTCGCTGTACGCAGCTGCAGCAGAGCGTGTCAAGGTCGTCGTTCGGCTCCGTCCCCCAATCCACGACGGAGAAACGTCCGGGGCGCTCGCCCACATGCCAAATCAGAACAAGCTGGTGCTATACCGAGCGTGAGTGCCATGCATGCCAAGACGCTCGTTTCCAGGCCAGGCGGCCTGTGTCATGCCATGGGACCTGGCCTCACAACGAGCGTACGCCATGCCAGGCCCCATGTAACAGCGCATGGCGCCCTGTCAACAGCTGCGTGCCATGCAGCCTAGCGCCTTGTCGGCAAAAAAACCATTCCTCTGTTCCACATGTCAGGCATGCCCCGTGCTAAGTGATACGCCCTGATACAATCCAAATTTCAAGCCTTCCAGCAAGCTACATTCGCTGCTCCCCAAGCCAGCCCGACTACCCTCCCATCTTCCCTAGGCTTCAAGCTAGGTCGTGCACCATGCTGCAACCATCATTCCGACCCTGCTGCTCCGCACGCTAGCCTGACCGCCCCTTCATCTATCCTTGGCCTTATGCAGAGACGCTCCCATCCCACAATCAGAGTATACCTACGACCAGGTGGGGACAATGCTTCACTCATTATCTTAGTGCGCTTCAGCTACAAATCAGCCACATCACAGCCTACGGCCGAGGGGTCCTGGTCCAGCAAGCCCTATTGCTCTGGCCACCGGCTACATGCGGGTCCAGGTTTCGTCCCAGTTGGCCCAGTAATGGCCGCCCGGTGGCCCCGCGAAGGAGCTCTGGCACGTACTAAAATAAACCCTGCAGTGCTTGCTCATGACGTTAAGGAGACCACCACTGATGCCAAGTTCATGTGATTATATATGCTGTGAAGAGAGCTCTTATAATTGAAGTCTAGACATAATTGCAATCAGAGCATGGACGGCATGGAAGTATGACCGAAAATAATGCACCAGAGCACATATTTCGACCCAGTAACCTTGCGACAGAGCTTGGTGAATCTGGAAGGGCGGCTGGGACATCAAAGCACTACAGTGTACCCTGCCCCCCTGGACCCTGCTCTTTGTCCTCACTCCCCCATGCCTTGGACCTGCCGCCCGTCCTTTCTCCCCCCTGCCCCCGACTTGCGCCCATCCCTCCTCCGCCCTGACCCTGACCCCTGCCAGGTTCTGGACGCTTCTGCGACTCAGCAGGATGTGTTCAACGCAGGGGTGAAGGATGTGGTGGATGACATCATGCAAGGATACAATGGCACGGTCATGGCTTACGGCCAGACGGGTAAGGCTGGAACCGTAACCCTAAACCCTGAAACCTAAACCCTGTAACCTAAACCCTGAAACCTTAAAACCCAAACAGCACGGTCATGGCTCACCGCCACACAGGTTAAGCAAATGGCATCCATAGCCCCATGCTCACGAGGAATATATGCCTGAATGCGCCCCTGCCCCTTTGTTTTGATGGTTGGGTTGAAGGTTGAGGGTTTCAGCCGGCGCCGTGTTGGGACCCTTTCTGGATCGTGATGAGGCAGACATATGCGACCCCTTCACGCTGCCCTGCTGCCCGTGGTGATGAAGACCTGTCCAGGTTGAATCCCCTGCCTCTGCGATTCTCTACCAGGTGCTGGGAAGACCTATACGCTGGGCAACATACAGCCGGATGCCATCGGCATGATCCCACGTGCAGTGGCCGAAGTGTTTAAAAAGGCCAGAGAGGATCCATTCCACAGGTAAAGATATGCTGCTTTATATTAAAACACCAGAGAGGGACCGTTTCGCAGGTTAAGTTATGCTTATTGACTTGAACAATTAGGGAGGGTGTGTTCCACGATAAGCCAGGTCTGTTTCACAGGTCCCCAAATGCCACTTTTGTCTGTTCCATTGCTTCAGTGGTTCCAGCGTCTGTGTCACCTCCCGAGAAGTGTCTTAAAGGGCATGGAATTTTCTCGTCCATGGTCTATAAATAATGCCCCATATCACATGTTATGCGTGGCAGCCCTTGGTGGTAGCCCCTAGTAGCAGCCCCTGGTAACAGCCCCTGGTAGCAGCCCCTGATAGCAGCCCCTGGTGGCAGCCCCTGGTAGCAGCCCCTGGTGGTAGCCCCTAGTAGCAGCCCCTGGTAGCAGCCCCTGGTGGCAGCCCCTGGTAGCAGCCCCTGGTAGCAGCCCTTGGTAGCAGCCCCTGGTAGCAGCCCCTGGTAGCAGCCCCAGGTGGCAGCCCTTGGTGGCAGCCCCTGGTAGCAGCCCCTGGTAGCAGCCCCTAGTAGCAGCCCCTGGTGGCAGCCCTTGGTGGTAGCCCCTGGTAGCAGCCCCTAGTAGCAGCCCCAGGTGGCAGCCCTTGGTGGCAGCCCCTGGTAGCAGCCCCTGGTAGCAGCCCCTAGTAGCAGCCCCTGGTGGCAGCCCCTGGTGGCAGCCCCTGGTGGTAGCCCCTGGTGGCAGCCCCTAGTAGCAGCCCCTGGTGGCAGCCCCTGGTAGCAGCCCCTGGTAGCAGCCCCTAGTAGCAGCCCCTGGTGGCAGCCCCTAGTGGTAGCCCTTGGTAGCAGCCCCTGGTAGCAGCCCATGGTAGCAACCCCTGGTAGCAGCCCCTGGTAGCAGCCCCTGGTAGCAGCCCTTGGTGGCAGCCCTTGGTGATAGCCCCTGGTGGCAGTACCTGGTGGCAGCCCTTGGTGGTAGCCCTTGGTGGCAGCCCCTGGTGGTAGCCCTTGGTGGCAATACCTGGTGGCAGCCCCTGGTAGCAGCCCTTGGTAGCAGCCCTTGGTGGTAGCCCTTGGTAGCAGCCCTTGGTGGTAGCCCTTGGTAGCAGCCCCTGGTAGCAGTCCCGGGTGGCAGACCCTGTTTGCTACCCTTGGTGGTAGCCCTTGGTAGCAGCCCCTGGTTGCAGTCCCTGGTGGCAGACCCTGTCTGCTACCCCTGGTGGCAGCCCCTGGTGGTAGCCCCTGTTTGCCACCCCTGGTGGCAGCCCTTGGTGACTGCCCCTAGTGGCAGCCCCTGGTGGTAGCCCCTAGTGGTAGCCCCTGGTGGCAGCCCTTGGTGGCAGCCCCTGGTGGCAGCCCTTGGTGGCAGCCCCTGGTGGCAGCCCCTGGTGGTAGCCCATGGTGGCAGCCCCTGGTGGTAGCCCCTGGTGGCAGCCTCTGGTGGTAGCCCCTGGTGGCAGCCCCAGGTGGCAGCCCTTGGTGGTAGCCCATGGTGGCAGTACCTGGTGGCAGCCCCTGGTGGTAGCCCCTGGTGGCAGCCCCTGGTGGCAGCCCTTGCTGGCAGCCCCTGGTGGCAGCCCCTGGTGGTAGCCCCTGGTGGCAGCCCCTGGTGGCAGCCTCTGGTGGTAGCCCCTGGTGGCAGCCCCTGGTGGCAGCCCCTGGTAGCAGCCCCTCGTGGTAGCCCCTGGTGGTAGCCTCTGGTGGCAGCCTCTGGTGGTAGCCCCTGGTGGCAGCCTCTGGTGGTAGCCCCAGGTGGCAGCCCTTGGTGGCAGCCCCTGGTGGTAGCCCATGGTGGCAGCCCCTGGTGGCAGCCCTTGCTGGCAGCCCCTGGTGGCAGCCCCTGGTGGTAGCCCCTGGTGGCAGCCCCTGGTGGCAGCCTCTGGTGGTAGCGCCTGGTGGCAGCCTCTGGTGGCAGCCCCTGGTGGCAGCTCTTGGTGGCAGCCCTTGGTTAATTTAGACGTTGTGTGTAGTGGGACACCTGCCCCTCCTGCTGCCTGCAGCCCCATGTCAGACACTGATACGATGCCTTGCCCGCCTTCAACCTGAACGCTTTGCCTTGCGTCCCTCGCCCATGTCTCCAAATGTCTTCCCCTTCCCGCTCCTCCCCTTCCCCCATATTTCTCTCATCCGGCTGCAATCCAGACTCCATCTTTCTCACTCTGCTCTTCCACGCCCCCCTTCCCACATCTCCCGTCCCTCTCACCCCTGTCTGCCCCATACCTCCCGCCCCCCCCCTCCCGCTCCTCCCCATGCCTCTCGTCCCTCTCACCTCTCTCCTCCATGCCCCCCTTCCCTTCTCTCCCGCTTCTCCCTATGCCTTCTGTCCCTCTCACCCCTCTCGTCCACGTCCCCCTTCCCGCATCTCCCGTCCCTCTCACCTGCTCCTCCCCCCTCCCACTTGGGCGCCCTGTGTGCAGCTACGCAGTCTCTATTTCGTACATCCAAATCTACATGGAGCTGATCCAGGATCTGCTGAGGCCAGAGAGCGAGAACCTGGTGAGCACTGACGGGATGATTCTCAACCCTAAACCCTACACCCCAAAGAACTCCAAACCTTGAAGGGGTTGCCTATGTGAAGTTGGTGCGGTAGACTACGTGGAATTGGGGCACTAGCTTTAGCCCTGCTTGCCCCAATTCCAAGACAGCTGCAGAAAACGAGACCGAGCAGACCCTGCCAAACATGAATTATAGGGCCTGCCAGGAGGACTGCCCCCGGGGTTTAGGGTTCAGAGATGAGTCAACATCCCAGGAGGGTCGCATGGCTCTGTCCACGCACACCGCATGACCTTTCCCCCTAATGTTCAGATTTCTCTCGCCCCCCCTTGCCCAAGCCTGCCCTTATCGCTCCGTGCTCGCCCCCCTCCCTTCACTCTCCCTCCATGCTGCTCGCGCCCTGTGACTCAGCAAATCCGCGAGGATGCGAACAATGGCGTGTACCTGACCAACGCGCAAGAGGTCCCTGTGAGCGACCTGGAGCAGTGCCTGCACTACCTGGAGCTGGGGGAACGCAATCGCACCTTCGCGTTCACGCACCTCAACGCGCACTCCAGCCGCAGCCACGCTGTGCTCATGGTCACGGTGGTCAAGAGCAGGAAGTGGGTGGAGGGAACATCCACCGCACTATATTAAGATGTACCGTATGACCATACCGCACACCTTATTGAGATTTACCTAGCGGGAAGTGGGTGGAGGAAACATCAACCGCGCCGTAAAACCGAAATAAGATTTACCTAGCAGGAAGTGGGTGGCCAGGACAGCGAAGATGCCCGCTACAACATCTACAGATTTCTCTTGTTTTAGGGTTCAGGGTCCAAAACCCAACCTGAAACCCTGAACCAGAGACCCTGAGATGTTCCTTGTTTTCTTGCAGGAGGAGGGTGAAAGCAGCATCCCTCACACCGAAATGATGAGTTGAGCTATCTCTTGCTTCCTGCGGGTGCCCCCACCCAGGAGGGTTCCCTGGTGGTTCCTGGCACTCAGCATGACGAGCGGCCCAGCGGGGTAGCCTAGGTGGTGCCTGGCACTTACCATTACGAGCGACCCCGCAATGCTGTTCATCATGCATCCCGAGCTTGTTCCCTCACTCCCATGCCCTTCTGAACCCGACCTCCTCGTCCTGCCCCCTTTTTTTACAACCCTGAGCCCTACGACCCAAACCCTAAAACTCCAAACCCTGAACCCTAGACCCTAAAACCCTACCTCCTCTCCCTGGCCCCCTTGCTTTCAACCCTTGAACCTGGCCTCCTCTTCCTGCCCCCCTTGCTTCCAACCCTCAACCCTTGAACCTGGCCTCCTCTTCCTGCCCCCCTTGCTTCCAACACTAAATCCTAAACCCTTGAACCGGACCTCCTCTTCCTGCCCCCCTTGCTTCCAACCCTCAACCCTTGAACCTGGCCTCCTCTTCCTGCCCCCCTTGCTTCCAACCCTCAACCCTGGAACCTGGCCTCCTCTTTCTGCCCCCCTTGCTTCCAACACTAAATCCTAAACCCTTGAACCGGACCTCCTCTTCCTGCCCCCCTTGCTTCCAACCCTCAAGCCTTGAACCTGGCCTCCTCTTCCTGCCCCCCTTGCTTCCAACACTAAATCCTTAACCCTTGAACCGGACCTCCTCTTCCTGCCCCCCTTGCTTCCAATACTCAACCCTTGAACCTGGCCTCCTCTTCCTGCCCCCCTTGCTTTCAACCCTCAACCCTTGAACCTGGCCTCCTCTTCCTGCCCCCCTTGCTTCCAACCCTCAACCCTTGAACCTGACCACCTCTTCCTGCCCCCCTTGCTTCCAACCCTCAATCCTTGAACCTGGCCTCCTCTTCCTGCCCCCCTTGCTTCCAACCCTCAACCCTTGAACCTGGCCTCCTGTTCCTGCCCCCCTTGCTTCCAACCTTCAACCCTCAACCCTTGAACCTGGCCTCCTGTTCCTGCCCTCCTTGCTTCCAACCCTCAGCCCTTGAACCTGGCCTCCTCTTCCTGCCCCCCTTGCTTCCAACCCTCAACCCTCAACCCTTGAACCCGACCTCTTGTTCCTGCCCCCCTTGCTTCCAACCCTTCGCCACTCTGTTCCCCTTCCCCAGATACCTCACCAACTCTGAAAAGGCAGAGATCCGCCGGGCGGAGAAAGAAGGCGTTGTGACGCAAAAGGTGTGTGGTGGCAGACAGAGAATCGGAGCAGGGGGCGGCCTAACTCCACGGGGTGTCAAGTTGTGATGCAGGTGTGTGTGGAAAGGAAGGGGCGGATGGTGACTGGAGCAGGGGACGGCCAGACACTCCGGAGTGTCAAGTTGTGATGAGGTGTGTGTGTGTGGGCAGACAGTGACTAGGAGCAGGGAACAGCCAGACACCCCTGGGTGTCAAGTTGTGATGCAGTTGTGTGTGGAGGGGGGGCAGATGGTGACTGGAGCAGGGAACAGCTAGACACCCCGGGGTGTCTACTTACCCCTGAACCCTGCTCCCCCTGGCGCCACAGCTGGGAGAGGAAGCGATTGGCATGCGAAAGCTGGGGGGGCGTGATTGAGGTATAAAGGAGTACTCACCAGGAGGCTTGAGACTGGGTGCAAACGGGACGTGTTCCCCGGTTTTCTCAGTGTGTGCTGCAGCTACAAGTGTGTCTAGGAGAACAGGTACCCTGCCTGGACTTGACAGTCTGTGCTGCTGGTGGCTGTGATTATGGCAACACAAGAACCTTGGCGTGCTCTCCTTTTCCCCTCAGTCCCGCCGCCTGACTCCACCCACTTAACCCTCTCCTCTCTCCCCCAGCCCTGCCGCCTTACTCCACCCACTTAATCCTCTCCTCTCTCCCCCAGCCCCGCCGCCTTACTCCACCCACTGCGCCCTCCCCGCTTTCCTCAGCCCTGCGGCCTTACTGCATCCACTTTGCCCTCCCCGCTTTCCTCAGCCCTACGGCCTTGCTCCAGCCAATATCCCTCCCCTCTCGTCCCAGCCCGGTCGCCTTGCTCCAGCCACTTAACCCAATGACCCAACCCTCTCACCTCAGTCACCCTCCTCCTGCCCTCGCTGTTACACTCATCCCCCCCCCCCCCCTCATCCCCAACCTGTCTCCCTGCTTCCTCCCTCCTTGCCCTCCTCTTCACCCTTCCCCCCCTCTTCGCCCCTTCTTCCCCCAGTCCTGCCACCCTGCCCCTCGCCCCCCCTCTTCACCCTCTCCCCCACTTTTCCCCCAGTCCTGCCACCCTGCTCCCCCCCCTCTTCCCACTCTCCTTGCCCTCCATTTCCTCCTTCCCCCCATCTTTTCCCCTTCTTCCCCCAGTCCTGCCAGTCTGCCCCCCTGCCCCCCCTCCCCCCCTCTTTCCCCCTCCCAGGTCAAGGTGGGTAAGCTGTACCTGGTGGACCTGGCGGGCAGCGAGCGGCTGAAGAAGAGCGGGTCCACCGGCCTGCGGGCCTCAGAGGCCATCTCCATTAACAAGAGTCTGACCACACTGGGCATGTGCATCAGGTAGGAAGGAGGGGAGGGGAGGAGGCAGACGGGCTGGTAGGTTGTGGGGGAGGGGTGGGGACAGGGGGGGGGGAGGGAGGGGGAGGGGGGGGCAGGGGGGTAGGGAGGGAGGAGGGAGAGGGATAGGGGTCGGGGAGGGAGAAGGGACAGGTGGGCAGTGGGGAGGGAGGGGTGGGGGACGGGCAGGAGGGTAGGGGAAGGATGAGGGAGAGAAACAGGTGGGATGTGGGGGATGGGGGACAGGTGGGATTTTCTACCCCCTGTCATGTTGGATGTTTATTTAAATTGTGCGCATACTTTAATGAATGGGTACCGGTACCATTCATTTAAATGTATATGTCTATGGCTGCACTCACTCGTGCAATCCTAAAATTGAAAACATAATTATTTTAACACAAATCTATCAGCACTGGCATCGTGTTTGCTGAAAAAATTACGACAACCCGCTGAACGTGACTGTGGCGCCACCTCCCCGTCGCCGTTGCCGTGGAGGATCCGTGGAATGAAGTGTTGATTGAATTTGATTCGCCGGCAGGTGGCTGCGACATAGGTGGAGCCTCCTTCGGGGAGGCGGATGAAAAATAAAAAACAACTACCGAGATGACTTTGCATTACCGTACCCTTTGGTCACCCTTGCCCTCAAACCCTGTGCTAATGCCAAACCACTAAACCCTTTTACCAACTTTGTAGTAGTTTGTACCCCCCAAAACCTATGCCAAACCTGTGTCAAACCTGTACCCCCAACCCTATTTAAACCCTGTACCCCCAACACTATTTAAACCCTGTACCCCCAACTATATTTAAACCCTGTACCCCCAACCCTTTTTAAACCCTGTACCCCCAACCCTATTTGAACCCTGTACCCCAAACCCTATTTGAACCCCATACCCCAAACCCTTGTCTTTTACTCGCAGTGCTAGAGCAGCGGAGAACCCACATGTGCCCTTCCGTGACTCCAAACTGACGCGCCTTCTCCAGGTGTGAACTGGTGTGAACATCATGGTGTGGACAGCATGGTGTGGACCAAGGGGTGTGATTTTCACGCCCTGGGATGTGTTTGTGTCGGGATATCGGGTGTGGGAGGGGGGTTCCGTGTGTCGTGTGCTTTGCCCTGCGTGTCAACCAATAGAATAGATGTGCATCATCTTCTTGTTCTCCAGCAGCCGGACCGGAAATCCCACACACCCAGATGCGTCGCTCCGGACCTCCAATCCCCCCCATTGAAGACCCCTCCTCCTGATCAGTGCGGTGCCGATTAAAGGTCTTTACGGTGGTTGAATAGCGTAGCTGAGTTTCAGCGACTCTGATTTCAAGGCAAATTCAGATACTTTTACCCGAGTGGGACCATGATGACTTACACGATTTCTGAATTACGGCACCTGACAGGATCCCCTAGGTGGCAATGCAAAGACAACGTTGGTGGTGTGTGTTGCGGATGTGATGCTCCAGTCCCTCTGCCATTGATGACTCCTCCTCCTGATGCCTGTCACACCTGACAGGAGTCCCTGGGTGGTAATGCAAAGACCACGTTGGTGGTGTGTGTGGCGGATGCACTGCAGCACGCGGATGAGACGCTCCAGTCCCTGCAGTTTGGGAGCCGGGCCATGTGCGTCAAGAACAAGCCTGTGGTGCGTGAGGGGGGCTGGGGATTGGCTGGGGAGCGGGGTGTCAATCTGAGGAAGGTACAACATGTTTAGCTGGCGCCTCACATGACCATCGCACATGTTAAATACATGTAGAAAACGCTCGACCCTGGGACATTGACCCTACTTCCAGAACAAGCCTGTGGTGCGTGAGGGGGGTTGGGGATGCAATGTGTGATGAACGACGAAATTGGCAGTTTCATGTGCGCCAATAAAAAAATCTCTGTGATAGTGGATGAGGGGGGCTGGGGTCCGGGTCCCACTTTGAAGAATGTTCAACATGTTTAGCTGGCGCCTCGTATCCCCATCGCACATGAAGGCAGTGAACGCTCGACCCTGGGGCCTTGACCCTGAACCCTCAACCCTCGACCCTGAACCCTCGCATCCCGTTTGTGAATGATAGCAGTGAACCCTCAACCCTCGACCCTGAACCCTCAACCCTGAACCCTCGTCCCTCAACCCTGAACCCTGGACCCTCAACCCTGAACCCTCGACCCTGAACCCTCGACCCTCGACCCTGAGTCCTCGAACCTGAAATCTCGAACCTGAACCCTGGACCCAACCCTGGTACATCACAGGTGAATGAGCGCATGGACTATCGAGTGTTGCACGCAGAGCTGCTCGGGCAATTTGATACGGCACATGACCGTGCACAGGTGGGTGGGTGGGTGGGTGGGAAGACGGGGGGGGGTAAGAGGCGGATGGGGATGGGGTCGATGGATACTATGATACGGCACATGACTGTGCGCAGGTGTGTGTGGGGAAGGTCTGGGTTGGGGTGGGTGGGGGAGGGGATCGGAAGGAGAGGTGGAGCAGTTGGGTGAAGGGGGCGGGGCACACAAAATGGATATGATGCTGATGCTTCTGCCTGCCGTTCTGTGCAAGGCCGTTAGCTCTGAACTGTATGCCCTGAACACTGATCGCTGAACCCTAACATACAAAGTGTACGTGGAGATCCCGCTTGTTGGATCACGGGTCAGGGTCTAAATCCGATGCTGCCCTAAACCCTACACCCCAAATCCTCAACCCTAAACCCTATGGCTTCTCTAAGCTGCATCAGCTTATGGGCGTTACGTGGAACAAAGTACCCGACCTGTTGTCGCGCTGGCCAAAGGTCCGGCCCGGTCCCTGGCTTGATGAACCCAGATGCATCAACCAGCGGCATGGCTGGTTAAGAAGGGTGGGACAGCGTCTTTAGAGCCCCGCCTAACCCGGTCAGTGTTTATCTGTTTTCAGGTTTTATACTTACTTTTCTAAGAGCCTGCGGTGTGAAAAGGTGCAAATGCGTGAAAAAGTGTTGATGTGAATCGAGGCCGCAAGGCCTCAGGGGGGATCAGGGGTACCCTCTGGGGCCTTCTCTCCGAAGAAATACACCCGGGGCAGGAAAAAGGTGGTGGCATCCCCGGGCGTCGCTAGGGGGCCCTCAGCCTGCTCTGTTTTTTCAACTCTTGATTTATTTTTCACGTTCGTTTTTGCCGTGCCTGTGCCGCCGCTCCTCGCGCGCTGCTGCAGGAGCTGGAGGCTGTTCTGGTGCGCACCGAGGAGGAGAAGGAGGCGATGCAGGTGGGCGCTTAGGTTTGGGGGTTTAAAAGAGGAGAGGGAGGCGATGCTGGTCGGAGCTTGGTGTGACAGGCCAGGTGTGATGTCTTGATATCGTAGTACATTATTACCTAAAAAATCAGGAACTCAGGATTTTCAATTGCTTATTTGAGGGTGTGCGCCAGATCAGCTTTGGGCAGCCGTCGGGCGGTCACCTCTGGGCCGACTGGGACCCATCCTTGACCGGCTTACAGCCTGCAGCACAAGCAGAAGGCCCTGCTGCACCGGACCCACGAGTTGTGGGCCACGATGTAGCTGAATTTTAGCTGAAGCACCCTCCAACAGACAATGGCACTTGCCCCCTATTTCTCCACGCCCGGGTGCCCACAACTCTTACGGTTTCCCGAGGCCGCAAACAGGGCAAATGCAGAGAGGCCGCAAATTGCGCACTGCAGCAGTGTCCTGCACAGAAAGGGAAAGGGCTATTAGTCTATTACACGTCCTTTCCAGGGTGGGGCCGCACCGGACATGCATCCTGGAACATGGGTTGGGAGTGTTGGGAACCATAGCAAGAGCATAACGCACTCTCGGATTCAAACACATCCTTTCCGATATCTGTTCAGCACTCCCCCATTTGTTTTGCCCCCCCCCCCCCAGTTTAATTTTCCCACTCAGTCGCACAGCACTTGCACACGTTTTCTCATTTCCGTGCTAGTGATCATGTGTGGGAAGGCCAGCAGCCACTGCTGGCTTGTGGAGCTCCCCCCCCCAACCCTGGATCCCAGCCCAAACCCTAGATCCGAGCCCTGAATTCCAACCTGAGCCCTGGATCCCAGCCCAAACCCTGGATCAGAGCCCAAACCCTGGATCCCTGATGGAGCCCAGGATCCCAGCGTGAGGGGAACAGCAGCCCTGGATCATGCACAAATACCTTCATGCACCCAAGCTGGACCTCCTGCTAGGTTCCTCAGACGTTCAGCAAGATCCTTTCATGTCCTATAAGCTCATGCACTCTGGTCTACTCATCCTTGGCTCACCTTGACATTGGCCCTCTGAAGCCTTTCGCATCGCCGCCCACTCTGCAGATTGAGTGGGAGAAGGAGAAGGCCCATTTCTCCGCCCTCATCGGAGCGCTGCGGAGGGAGACCGCGGATGAGGTCACCCAGGTCAGGGAATGGGAATGAGGGAGGAGGGAAGGGGGGGGTGGGGAGGAGGAGACAGGATCAAGGGGTGAGAAGCAGGGAGGGGGGAAGGAGTAGGGGGGAGAGAGGAGGGAGACCACAGGTGAGGTCACACAGGTCATGGACTGGGAATGAGGGAGGCGGGAGGAGGATTGGGGACAGGACCAGGGGCTGAGAAGGATGGAGGGGGGTAGTAGTAGGGGGGGGGGGGAGGAGGGACACCACTGATGAGGTCACAGAGGCCAGGAAGTGGGGTGTGGGCATGAGGGAAAGGTAGGGGGGTGGGGAGGAGGATTCAGGATCAAGGGGTGAGAAGCAGGGAGGGAAGTGGGAGGAGGGGGGATATCTCTGATGAGGTCGCCCAGGTCTGGGAGTGGGCATCAGGGAGGAGGATCAGGGAGTGATGAAGAAGGGTACACCAATGATATCACACAGGTCAGGCAGTGGGATCCATGCACTAGAGCATCCATCCGCATGTCCGCGGGTTGTGTAGCTAGCGACAGGGTTCAGTCTTTAGGAATAGAGCAGCCGGCAACATTGAGGTGCTCCTGGCGTTTGGACCGGAACGACATTTGTGCAAGTCTGAGCATTTCGACCGTGGGCCCTTAATTTGAATTCAAGGAATCACGCATACGGTATACCCCCACGTGCCCAAGCACTCCCAGGTAGGAGATGTCGGGTCAAACCCCAAACCCTAAATTTGAATTCAAGGAATCACGCATACAGTATACCCCCACGTGCCCAAGCACTCCCAGGTAGAAGATGTTGGGTCAAACCCTAAAACCCAAACCCTATATTTAAATTCAAGGGATCGCACATGTATACACATGTGCCCAAGCACTCCCAGGTAGAAGATGTTGTACAAGGATTCGAACATGCCAGGTATATGGATAAATCTTAATGCACCTTGCAGGTTTTGTGATAAAGGAAGCCACCCGTTGGCCAAAGCAGTAAGTAGGCTATTCACCTGCTCTGTATTGAATTGAGGCGCTCGACCCTGCTGCTGCTGTTGCGTGCTGCAGGCCCAGGAGGAGATTGCTGCGCGTGACAGCCGCCTGGGGGAGGTCCAGCAACGCGCCGCGAGGAACGAAATCAGGATCCGGGACCTGGAGGTGGGTCCCCTCAGAGGGATAGGTGCTGCACTGCGCTGCGAGGAACGAAATCAGGATCCGGGACCTGGAGGTGGGTCCCCTCAGAGGGATAGGTGCTGCACTGCACTGCGAGGAACGAAATCAGGATCCGGGACCTGGAGGTGGGTCCCTTCAGAGGGATAGGTGCTGCACTGCGCTGCAAGGAACAAAATCAGGATCCGGGACCTGGAGGTGGGTCCCCTCAGAGGGATAGGTGCTGCACTGCGCTGCGAGGAACGAAATCAGGATCCGGGACCAGGAGGTGGGTCCCTTCAGAGGGATAGGTGCTGCACTGCGCTGCGAGAAGTTAGATGAGCGTCAGGGATCTTGAGGTGGGGCCCATTTAAGGGGGTGAGTGTGAGCGCAAGAGTTAGGGTAACAGAAATGAAAGAGGCATGATAGGGTCTGCATTGCCCTCCTAGCATACCGGTTGTAGCGGAAGTGTGATTTGTGTGGATGGCCCGCGGCTCAAAAGCAGCCTGAGCACCATGTATATCCTTTCTAGGTGATAGGTCTGCATCCGGCCTTTCTAGCATAGTGGCAGTGTTGTTTTGTGTGTCCCTGGCCTCTCGCCGACCCTCCCAAAGCAGCCTGAGCACCATGTATATCCTTTCTAGGTGATAGGTCTGCATCCGGCCAACTTGATATGTCCCAGTCCAATCTGTCTGATTGTCCTCATTGTTTTCCTTGCCGCCTGCTTTGCCCGTGTGTCTGGCTGCAGGGCGAGAAGGCCTCCATGGCCGAGGCGCACTACGAGCAAGTGGCGGAACTCAGCGGGAAGGTGCAGGAGCTGGTGTCCGTCCAGGCTGGAATGCAGGTGGGTCGTGTTCTGTGCGTCTGCAGGTCGATGTGGGGTCTACGTGCAGGCAGGCAGGTGGGATCTTCTGTCCGTATAAGTGGGCATGCAGGTGGGTGTGGGAAAACCTCAGATCGCAGTGTGTGCAAATGAGGAGCACCATTTTTTATTATTGAAATTGTGCCATTTTTCATCATGGCAGGCGTGGTGCAGAATACCTCGGTGATGTGACGTTGGAGCTGTAGCGCTCAAATGTGTCACCAAGGACGATACATAGGAGGAGTCATTTGTTTGTTATTAATCTATTATGTGTTGAGACTTCTTAGGTTCTGATGTTTAAAAGACCGATACTGCCCCCCCCCCGCCCAGGCCCCTACTGATACTAAAAAATTCTGATGCTTTAAAGACCCCTCCCCCCCTCCATCCCAGACTCTGAGGCCTGATAGCCAGGCCATGGGATGTGGTGGTTTGCTCAGGGCCTGCCAGTGACCGCAGTGGCTGAGTGGTGCCGTTTACCCCCCCTCCCCTCCCCCTCCCTCTCCTCCTCCCCCCTGTTATTTCATCTCAGTATCTTGCTCTTGAGGTCCTCTGTCGATTTTTATAAATACATGATCTATTTTGTTCTGTTGCGTTGTTTCATACCCCCCTTCCCTGTCCTTTCATCTCGGACATCTGCTCTTGGGGTCCTCTGCAAATTTCCACAAGCAAACATGATCTGTAGCTGGGTGATGTTGTTGTTTCCTGCTCCCCCCCCCCCCCCCCCATGTACTTCGTCCCAGTACCTGTCGAGTTCCAAAGAAAACGAACCCTCTGACTGTTTGGTGTCGTTTCCCGCAGGCAACTTTAAACCCTTAACGAACCCTCTGTCTGTTTGGTGTCGTGTCCCGTAGGCAACTTTAAACCCTTAACGAACCCTCTGCCTGTTTGGTGTCGTTTCCCACAGGCAACTTTAAACACTTAACGAACCCTCTGCCTGTTTGGTGTCGTTTCCCGCAGGCAACTTTAAACCCTTAACGAACCCTCTGCCTGTTTGGTGTCGTTTCCCGTAGGCAACTTTAAACCCTTAACGAACCCTCTGCCTGTTTGGTGTCGTTTCCCGCAGGCAACTTTAAACCCTTAACGAACCCTCCGTCTGTTTGGTGTCGTTTCCCGCAGGCAACTTTAAACCCTTAACGAACCCTCTGTCTGTTTGGTGTCGTGTCCCGCAGGCAACTTTAAACCCTTAACGAACCCTCCGTCTGTTTGGTGTCGTTTCCCGCAGGCAACTTTAAACCCTTAACGAACCCTCTGTCTGTTTGGTGTCGTGTCCCGTAGGCAACTTTAAACCCTTAACGAACCCTCTGCCTGTTTGGTGTCGTTTCCCACAGGCAACTTTAAACCCTTAACGAACCCTCTGTCTGTTTGGTGTCGTGTCCCGTAGGCAACTTTAAACCCTTAACGAACCCTCTGCCTGTTTGGTGTCGTTTCCCACAGGCAACTTTAAACCCTTAACGAACCCTCTGCCTGTTTGGTGTCGTTTCCCGTAGGCAACTTTAAACCCTTAACGAACCCTCCGTCTGTTACTCTGTTTGGTGTCGTTTCCCGCAGGCAACGTACCGTCGAGAGGCCTTCGCTGCAAATGACAGCTTGAGACAGACGCTTCTGCTCCTAGAGAAAGAGCAGGTGGGGTCCTGCGGCATGCTGCTCCATGGGACCTGCCTGATGACTCGCCCCCCGCGAGCAGTGTTTCTTTTTTCGGCTACGGGGCCACCATCAGAGCAGGTTGAGCCGCGGCCGTGGGAGGCCCAATGGGGAACAAACCTGGGCCGGCCGGCGGCCTGAGCAGCATGGCTGACATACGCTGGCATACGCTGGCAACGTAAGGTTGTAGGTTTCAGCCCTCCAACTACTTGCATGGTCTGTTGGCAGCAAACCGCTGAGGTTTTGGCCCAGAACCTGAAACTAGGGTTTGGCCCAAAACCTGGAGCTAGGTTTTTGCCCCAAATCTGAAACAAGGCACACGGTCTGCTGGCATCGGAACAAGCACTAGCCTTTACACGGTCTTTCCATACATGGGCCTGGACACAGTGGTGGTTACATATCAGTAACCCTAACATTAACCCCATGTGACATCCATGCACTTCCTCGTTGGACTTTCCACCCATCAGGCCATGTCTGCCGCTGCTCGCGAGACAAGCGCCGCCCTCGCCCGGGAGCTGGGCGTCGCACGGGCAGCGCTGCACGCCTCGCAGCTGGCCATGGCTGCGGTGGAGCAGGGCGCTACCAGTGCGGCCCGCGGGGCCTTTGAGGCAGCAGACGCTGCTGACGCCGGCACTGTTGCCGCCTCAGGCCACCTCGGTCCACCGTCTGACAGAGAACATTCCAATTCCTCCCCAGCGGCAGCAACAGCGGCGGCGGCAGCGGGTGGTCGGCTGTCCTCCACTCTAATCGGCGAATTCGACAGAGCGATTTCTGTAGGAGACCTCCTCGGCAGCGAGGCCGAGTTGCAGGCCAGCAGGGCCCAGCCGCCAGGCTCGCCGCCTCTTGTCGGCGCATGGTCCTCTGTGGATGCCCTGCCGCTGGCTGCGTCCAAGTGCGGAACCAGCCGGTTGCGTGGGGACTCGCTCGGTGGCGCTGGATCTGGATCTAGATCTCGGATGGGGCCCGGCGGCGGGACAGCCGAGAGCGCGGTCGCCCGCTTGTTGCAGCTGGTTGGATCCGGATCGGATCCGGTTCAGCGGGGCAGACCCGCTGCAGATCCGCTGCTCCTGGACGATTCTGCTGCGGATCCAGATCCGGGGCGACGTGATCCGGGGCGCGTGGCCAATAATGATATGCCTGGCAAAGAGCAGCACCTGCCGCGGGACTTCACGGACCAGCACCTGGGGGCTTTGGCGCCGGTTGGTGACACCCGGGACGGACCCCAGCAGCTGGACTCCTTGGAAGGGGCTCTGCCCGCAGCATGCGCAGCTGACGTGCTCCTCCTCAGAGGCGTCGAGCCGCCTGGCGCCGAGGCAGGCCACGACGGGGTCCCCGCTGCTGCTGTCGACTCTTTCTCTGGCTCCGAAGGTAGCAGGCCTGGCGGCATGACGGGGAGCCCGATGACGGCGGTGGGCAGCGATAACAGCCCCTACCAGACGCCTCAGAAGTACTACTTACAGGTGGGCAGCGATAACAGCCCCTACCAGACGCCTCAGATGTACTACTTACAGGTGGGCAGCGATAACAGCCCCTACCAGACGCCTCAGAAGTACTACTTACAGGTGGGCAGCGATAACAGCCCCTACCAGACGCCTCAGAAGTACTACTTACAGGTGGGCAGCGATAACAGCCCCTACCAGACGCCTTAGAAGTACTACTTACAGGTGGGCAGCGATAACAGCCCCTACCAGACGCCTCAGAAGTACTACTTACAGGTGGGCAGCGATAACAGCCCCTACCAGACGCCTCAGAAGTACTACTTACAGGTGGGCATCGGTAACGGTGCGGATGTGATGGGTGTGTACTGCTCGTTGTTCCGTAGGCAGTGACTAACTTGAGCTGCTCAGCACCGCACTCTTTGATGGCCATTTCCATCCCCGGTGCCTTGCCCCCACATGTACGAACAGGTGCAAGCTGCCGGTTCACCGTACCACTCGGGTCAACCTTACACCCTATATGCTGGTGACCACACATGTTTTTTCTTGTCGGCCGGGGGTCCTTACCACTCCGGTGAACCTTACACCCTTAACACATCTTTTTGTTGTCGTTGTTTGGTGAGTGGAGATTTCACCTTCCTTTATTTTCTCTGGTGCCTTCTCTCTCCAGTTTCCTACCGACCAGACTTTTTGTTTGCCGACGCGGCCGAGCTTCATGTTTGAGCATGGCCCAGAGGTGTACCGTCATCTAGGCCCATGACCACCGAAAGTGCAGAATACTTCGCAGGACAGTTGGCTCTCCGCATCACTGCAGTATCCCTTGCACCCGTCACCAGACCCCCCTAAACCATCAACCCTCAACCCTAACCACCACATTTCCGTGCAGGAAGGCCGGTTCTCCACACCCCTCCGGCTGAACCCCGCCTTCGACGAGTTCAGGACGGCGTCATCCGGCGGGCTGCAGGGTCATGCTGAATCTGCCGCCGCCGCGGTCGGCGACGAGAGGCTTGCCGGTGACGGACGGGGAGTACGTCCCGCAGAGCAGCAGCGGGCAGCCGGCACCTCACCGCCGGATGAGGGAGCGGGGCCGGGGAGTGGCCCGTGCGGAGAAACCGCTGCGCTGGCGCAGGACCTCCGAGAGCGCGCCGAGAGGCTGACGAGGGCGATGAAGGTGCGGTGGGCACACGACGGTTTAGGGTTCCAGGAGGGTCCAGGTGGTGAAAGTGTGATGCACACGGGGAGGTGGGGTCCAAAGGGGGTGAAGGTCTTGAAAGTGTGAAGGGTGCACGGGGGTTTCGGATTCAAGGGGTTCTAGGTCTTGCAGGTCATGGGAACATATATGAGTAAGGGTTTAAGGGGTCTAGGTTGTAAAGTGTGATGGGGACACACGAGGGTTAAGGGTTAAAAGGGGTCTAGGTCTTGACGGTGAGGGGGGCACATGAAGATGAGGGGGGCACACAAAGGGCTTAGGGTTCAAAGGGGGGGGAGTCCAGGTCTTAACGGTGAGGGGGGCACCCGAGGGTTAAGGGTTCAAGGGGGGTCTATATCTTGAAGCGGAGATCCAGGTCCACATCATGCCTCTTGTCTGTGTCCATCATTCCTGAAATCCCAGACGGATCAGAGATCTGAGTCACGGCACCCTATACCCCCCTGTATCCATCTGATTTGATGTCTTATCTTGAGAATCATGAAGCCATATGTGTGCTTTGCAATCTCACTTCCAAACGATGTCCAGTCCTGGCATGATCCTTTGCTGCACCCCTTCACACATGACAGATGTCATTGGGTCCTCCCGCCGCCCTGCAGGGATGCTTTAATGCTGCAGTCACCACACTGCCAGCACTGATCCACCCCTCCGCCCCCCTGCACCCAACTCGTCTCATTCCTCTCTTGTGTGCAGGACCTCCAGAGTGGGGTGAAGGCCTGCAGTGTGGCTGTTGCCAGGCAGGGCTCGGTGCTGTTAGGAGTGTCTCAGCATGCACACAGCCATCAGGTATGTGTCGAAGTATGTGGGGGGGGGATCTCAGGGGGGTGATAAGGGGGAGAAGGGAGGCACTAGGGTGTATGAATTGCGAGGGAGCTGTTGAGTTTTTCTTGTGATGCACATCGCCATCAGGTGCGTGTCGATGTGTGAGGGGGGGGTGGAGGGGGTCTCAGGGGGGGTGATAAGGGGGAGAAGGGAGGAACTAGGGGGAGGGGGGAGGCACTAGGGTGTATGAATTGCGAGGGAGCTGTTGAGTTTGTCTTGTGATGCACATAGCCATCAGGTATGTGTCGATGTGTGAGGGGAGGGGGGGAGGGGATCTCAGGGGGAGGATGAGGGGGAGAGGGGGTTAGAAAAGGGGGAGAGGGGGGGGCGGGGGAGGGGGCAGTGGGGTGTATGAATTGGGAGGGAGCTGCTGAGTGAGTCTCAGAAGGCACATTGCCCTCTGAAGGCGAATCGCCCTCAGGGCCCTGCTGACCGCTCGGCCGTGTGGGGCGGGTAGGGAATGGCTAGGCTCAGGTGCCGTCAGGTGTGTGTCAATGTGTGTTTTTGTGTGGTGGGGGGGGGGGTAGGGGGGATGAAAAGAGGGGGGGGGAGGAGGTGTGAAAATGGGGGAGGGGGAAAGCAATGAGGTGAATGAATGCATTTAAAGGGAGCTGGTGAGTGTGTCTCTGGAGGCAAATAGCCATCGGGGGTGTCAGGAGTGCAGGAAGGGAGGGGATGATAGGGAAGCTAAAAAGGGGGAGAGAGGAAGCAGGGGGGAATGGGAATAGGAAGGGAGTTGAGGGAAGACGTTGCAGAATCTTGAATTTTGTGAGCTTCCCTTTGCCAAAGAGAGGGGCGCGACACTCTAGGGCGACACTCTTGAGGGCGTGGGCGATGGCTCTGCTTGTTTGACACCGTGCGTATGGGGTGATGGGATGATGTGACAGGCTTGGCCGTGGCTCATGTTTTAAGAGTGCTTGAGATTCAATTATGCACTGAGGAGATGCCCGATCAACGTTTTGGCCCTGTCGGTGTAATTGCATCAACCTCCCGACCTGCTGAAGGTAGTTGCCTGGCGGCAACCACACACCCAAATGGTCACCAGGTCTGGTTCCCGTGCCCTCAACCTGTCGCAGGCGGCAGCGGAAGGCCTGTCCATCCGCGTCGCTGCGCTCGAGGCTGCTCTGACGGCAGCCAACGCTGACGTGGCGAGGCAGGCCGACCTGCTGGCCCAGGGTTGCGCTGATCTGGCAGGCGAGCGCGCTGAGCTGGCGCTAAGGAGCAGCGAGCTGACGGCATGCCGCGAAGAGCTAGCTGCGGCAAAGGTCGTCATATCTGGGCTGCAAGCGGTGCGTACTCTAGGGCATCGCGAGTTTCAGTTCTCAGATCCCCTCCTTGGCTTTCTCATCCGAGCAACCATGTGCCCTTCCTTGTTTTTAAGAACGCCACTGACACTGCCCTTATTACCTTCAGGCCATATGGATCCCAGCAGGAGAGGGGGGGAGCCGAATTAAGGGTCAAGGGTTCAGGGGAGCAGGAGAGCAACCAAAAATCCTTGTTGCACTCATCTTACTCACTGTCCCTCTTGACTATGCAAGCTCTGAATAACATAGGAGAGGCCTACATAAATTCAAATATTGGGTTGGACAACATCTGATATGAGGATTCGACTCCTCGCGCTGCCGATCCATCAACGCCATGGCTGCTGAGCCTGGCCTCCCCGTTGCCCCTTTCAGGATGTGGATGACCAGGTGAAGGAGAAGACAGCTGTGGTGGAGAGGTTGCGTGGGGAGCTGGTGGAGGCGTTGACAATGGGGGCCGCCGAGGAGGACCGGCGGAGCAAGGTGCATGGACAGAGGTGAGGGGGGTATCAGGGGAAGGAGGGGAGCTGTATGAACAGAGGCGAGAAATGTATCAGGGGAAGGCTCACCACCTCATCTTCCGTACATATGTTCATCTTTTTCCCCTGTTTCCCCCTGGTCCAAAGGGCCGTGTTGCTGGAGGAGCGCAGGGGTGTGGGCGCTCGACTGAGGGCTGCCCTGTGCATCCAGCGGGCTTACCGTCAGTGGAGGGTGCGCGTGGCTCACAGGCAGGAGCAGCGCAAGGCACAGCTGGCACACGCACAGATGGGGCAAGCGCTTGTGCGGGCGTCGATGGATACACTGAGGGTGTGTGAGGTTTAGGGTTGAGGGTTAAGATGGACTCACTGAGGGTGCGTGAGTTTAGGGTGAAGGGTTAAGATGGACTCCCTGAGGGTGTGTGAGGTTTAGGGTTAAGGGTTAAGATGGACTCCCTGAGGGTGCGTGAGGTTTAGGGTTAAGGGTTAAGATGGACGCCCTGAGGGTGCATGAGGTTTAGGTTTAAGGGTTAAGATGGACTCCCTGAGGGTGCGTGAGTTTAGGGTTATGGGTTAAGATGGACTCCCTGAGGGTGTGTGAGGTTTAGGTTTAAGGATTAAGATGGACTCCCTGAGGGTGTGTGAGGTTTAGGGTTTAGGGTTAAGATGGACTCCCTGAGGGTGTGTGAGGTTTAGGGTTATGGGTTAAAATGGACTCCCTGAGGGTGTGTGAGGTTTAGGGTTATGGGTTAAGATGGACTCCCTGAGGGTGTGTGAGGTTTAGGGTTAAGGGTTAAGATGGACGCCCTGAGGGTGTGTGAGGTTTAGGGTGAAGGGTTAAGATGGACGCCCTGAGGGTGTGTGAGGTTTAGGGTTAAGGGTTAAGATGGACGCCCTGAGGGTGCGTGAGGTTTAGGGTTAAGGGTTAAGATGGACTCCCTGAGGGTGCGTGAGGTTTAGGGTGAAGGGTTAAGATGGACTCCCTGAGGGTGTGTGAGGTTTAGGGTTATGGGTTAAGATGGACTCCCTGAGGGTGTGTGAGGTTTAGGGTGAAGGGTCAAGATGGACTCCCTGAGGGTGTGTGAGGTTTAGGGTTAAGGGTTAAGATGGACTCCCTGAGGGTGTGTGAGGTTTAGGGTGAAGGGTTAAGATGGACGCCCTGAGGGTGTGTGAGGTTTAGGGTTAAGGGTTAAGATGGACGCCCTGAGGGTGTGTGAGGTTTAGGGTTAAGATGGACTCCCTGAGGGTGTGTGAGGTTTAGGGTTAAGGGTTAAGATGGACTCCCTGAGGGTGTGTGAGGTTTAGGGTTAAGGGTTAAGATGGACGCCCTGAGGGTGCGTGAGGTTTAGGGTTAAGGGTTTAGATGGACTCCCTGAGGGTGTGTGAGGTTTAGGGTTAAGGGTTAAGATGGACGCCCTGAGGGTGTGTGAGGTTTAGGGTTAAGGGTTAAGATGGACTCCCTGAGGGTGTGTGAGGTTAAGGGTTAAGATGGACGCCCTGAGGGTGCATGAGGTTAAGGGTGAAGGGTTAAGATGGACGCCCTGAGGGTGTGTGAGGTTTAGGGTTAAGGGTTAAGATGGACGCCCTGAGGGTGTGTGAGGTTAAGGGTGAAGGGTTAAGATGGACTCCCTGAGGGTGTGTGAGGTTTAGGGTTAAGGGTTAAGATGGACTCCCTGAGGGTGTGTGAGGTTTAGGGTGAAGGGTTAAGATGGACGCCCTGAGGGTGTGTGAGGTTTAGGGTTAAGGGTTAAGATGGACGCCCTGAGGGTGCGTGAGGTTTAGGGTTAAGGGTTAAGATGGACTCCCTGAGGGTGCGTGAGGTTTAGGGTGAAGGGTTAAGATGGACTCCCTGAGGGTGTGTGAGGTTTAGGGTTATGGGTTAAGATGGACTCCCTGAGGGTGTGTGAGGTTTAGGGTGAAGGGTCAAGATGGACTCCCTGAGGGTGTGTGAGGTTTAGGGTTAAGGGTTAAGATGGACTCCCTGAGGGTGTGTGAGGTTTAGGGTGAAGGGTTAAGATGGACGCCCTGAGGGTGTGTGAGGTTTAGGGTTAAGGGTTAAGATGGACGCCCTGAGGGTGTGTGAGGTTTAGGGTTTAGGGTTAAGATGGACTCCCTGAGGGTGTGTGAGGTTTAGGGTTAAGGGTTAAGATGGACTCCCTGAGGGTGTGTGAGGTTTAGGGTTAAGGGTTAAGATGGACGCCCTGAGGGTGCGTGAGGTTTAGGGTGAAGGGTTTAGATGGACTCCCTGAGGGTGTGTGAGGTTTAGGGTTAAGGGTTAAGATGGACGCCCTGAGGGTGTGTGAGGTTTAGGGTTAAGGGTTAAGATGGACTCCCTGAGGGTGTGTGAGGTTAAGGGTTAAGATGGACGCCCTGAGGGTGCGTGAGGTTAAGGGTGAAGGGTTAAGATGGACGCCCTGAGGGTGTGTGAGGTTTAGGGTTAAGGGTTAAGATGGACGCCCTGAGGGTGTGTGAGGTTAAGGGTGAAGGGTTAAGATGGACTCCCTGAGGGTGTGTGAGGTTTAGGGTTATGGGTTAAGATGGACTCCCTGAGGGTGTGTGAGGTTTAGGGTGAAGGGTTAAGATGGACTCCCTGAGGGTGTGTGAGGTTTAGGGTTAAGGGTTAAGATGGACTCCCTGAGGGTGTGTGAGGTTTAGGGTGAAGGGTTAAGATGGACGCCCTGAGGGTGTGTGAGGTTTAGGTTTAAGGATTAAGATGGACTCCCTGAGGGTGTGTGAGGTTTAGGGTTTAGGGTTAAGATGGACTCCCTGAGGGTGTGTGAGGTTTAGGGTTAAGGGTTAAGATGGACGCCCTGAGGGTGTGTGAGGTTTAGGGTTAAGGGTTAAGATGGACGCCCTGAGGGTGCGTGAGGTTTAGGGTTAAGGGTTTAAATGGACTCCCTGAGGGTGTGTGAGGTTTAGGGTGAAGGGTTAAGATGGACGCCCTGAGGGTGTGTGAGGTTTAGGGTTAAGGGTTAAGATGGACTCCCTGAGGGTGTGTGAGGTTTAGGGTTAAGATGGACGCCCTGAGGGTGTGTGAGGTTTAGGGTGAAGGGTTAAGATGGACTCCCTGAGGGTGTGTGAGGTTAAGGGTGAAGGGTTAAGATGGACGCCCTGAGGGTGTGTGAGGTTTAGGGTTAAGGGTTAAGATGGACGCCCTGAGGGTGTGTGAGGTTAAGGGTGAAGGGTTAAAATGGACTCCCTGAGGGTGTGTGAGGTTTAGGGTTAAGGGTTAAGATGGACGCCCTGAGGGTGTGTGAGGTTAAGGGTGAAGGGTTAAGATGGACTCCCTGAGGGTGTGTGAGGTTTAGGGTTAAGGGTTAAGATGGACGCCCTGAGGGTGTGTGAGGTTTAGGGTGAAGGGTTAAGATGGACGCCCTGAGGGTGTGTGAGGTTAAGGGTTAAGATGGACGCCCTGAGGGTGTGTGAGGTTTAGGGTGAAGGGTTAAGATGGACTCCCTGAGGGTGTGTGAGGTTTAGGGTTAAGGGTTAAGATGGACTCCCTGAGGGTGTGTGAGGTTTAGGGTTAAGGGTTAAGATGGACGCCCTGAGGGTGCGTGAGGTTTAGGGTTAAGGGTTTAGATGGACTCCCTGAGGGTGTGTGAGGTTTAGGGTTAAGGGTTAAGATGGACGCCCTGAGGGTGTGTGAGGTTAAGGGTTAAGGGTTAAGATGGACTCCCTGAGGGTGTGTGAGGTTAAGGGTTAAGATGGACGCCCTGAGGGTGCGTGAGGTTAAGGGTGAAGGGTTAAGATGGACGCCCTGAGGGTGTGTGAGGTTTAGGGTTAAGGGTTAAGATGGACGCCCTGAGGGTGTGTGAGGTTAAGGGTGAAGGGTTAAGATGGACTCCCTGAGGGTGTGTGAGGTTTAGGGTTATGGGTTAAGATGGACTCCCTGAGGGTGTGTGAGGTTTAGGGTGAAGGGTTAAGATGGACTCCCTGAGGGTGTGTGAGGTTTAGGGTTAAGGGTTAAGATGGACTCCCTGAGGGTGTGTGAGGTTTAGGGTGAAGGGTTAAGATGGACGCCCTGAGGGTGTGTGAGGTTTAGGTTTAAGGATTAAGATGGACTCCCTGAGGGTGTGTGAGGTTTAGGGTTTAGGGTTAAGATGGACTCCCTGAGGGTGTGTGAGGTTTAGGGTTAAGGGTTAAGATGGACGCCCTGAGGGTGTGTGAGGTTTAGGGTTAAGGGTTAAGATGGACGCCCTGAGGGTGCGTGAGGTTTAGGGTTAAGGGTTTAAATGGACTCCCTGAGGGTGTGTGAGGTTTAGGGTGAAGGGTTAAGATGGACGCCCTGAGGGTGTGTGAGGTTTAGGGTTAAGGGTTAAGATGGACTCCCTGAGGGTGTGTGAGGTTAAGGGTTAAGATGGACGCCCTGAGGGTGTGTGAGGTTTAGGGTGAAGGGTTAAGATGGACTCCCTGAGGGTGTGTGAGGTTAAGGGTGAAGGGTTAAGATGGACGCCCTGAGGGTGTGTGAGGTTTAGGGTTTAGGGTTAAGATGGACGCCCTGAGGGTGTGTGAGGTTAAGGGTGAAGGGTTAAAATGGACTCCCTGAGGGTGTGTGAGGTTTAGGGTTAAGGGTTAAGATGGACGCCCTGAGGGTGCGTGAGGTTAAGGGTGAAGGGTTAAGATGGACTCCCTGAGGGTGTGTGAGGTTTAGGGTTAAGGGTTAAGATGGACGCCCTGAGGGTGTGTGAGGTTTAGGGTTAAGGGTTAAGATGGACGCCCTGAGGGTGTGTGAGGTTAAGGGTTAAGATGGACGCCCTGAGGGTGCGTGAGGTTAAGGGTGAAGGGTTAAGATGGACGCCCTGAGGGTGTGTGAGGTTTAGGGTTAAGGGTTAAGATGGACGCCCTGAGGGTGTGTGAGGTTAAGGGTGAAGGGTTAAAATGGACTCCCTGAGGGTGTGTGAGGTTTAGGGTTAAGGGTTCAGATGGACGCCCTGAGGGTGCGTGAGGTTAAGGGTGAAGGGTTAAGATGGACTCCCTGAGGGTGTGTGAGGTTTAGGGTTAAGGGTTAAGATGGACGCCCTGAGGGTGTGTGAGGTTTAGGGTACGGGTTAAGATGGACGCCCTGAGGGTGCGTGAGGTTTAGGGTTAAGGGTTTAGATGGACGCCCTGAGGGTGTGTGAGGTTTAGGGTTGAGGGTAAAGATGGACTCCCTGAGGGTGTGTGAGGTTTAGGGTTAAGGGTTAAGATGGACGCCCTGAGGGTGCATGAGTTTAGGTTTAAGGGTTAAGATGGACTCCCTGAGGGTGCGTGAGGTTTAGGGTTAAGGGTAAAGATGGACTCCCTGAGGGTGCGTGAGGTTTAGGGTTAAGGGTTAAGATGGACTCCCTGAGGGTGCGTGAGGTTTAGGGTTAAGGGTTAAGATGGACGCCCTGAGGGTGCATGAGTTTAGGTTTAAGGGTTAAGATGGACTCCCTGAGGGTGCGTGAGGTTTAGGGTTAAGGGTTAAGATGGACTCCCTGAGGGTGCGTGAGGTTTAGGGTTAAGGGTTAAGATGGACGCCCTGAGGGTGTGTGAGGTTTAGGGTGAAGGGTTAAGATGGACGCCCTGAGGGTGTGTGAGGTTTAGGGTTAAGGGTTAAGATGGACGCCCTGAGGGTGTGTGAGGTTTAGGGTTAAGGGTTAAGATGGACTCCCTGAGGGTGTGTGAGTTTAGGGTTAAGGGTTAAGATGGACTCCCTGAGGGTGTGTGAGGTTAAGGGTTAAGATGGACGCCCTGAGGGTGTGTGAGGTTTAGGGTGAAGGGTTAAGATGGACTCCCTGAGGGTGTGTGAGGTTAAGGGTGAAGGGTTAAGATGGACGCCCTGAGGGTGTGTGAGGTTTAGGGTTTAGGGTTAAGATGGACGCCCTGAGGGTGTGTGAGGTTAAGGGTGAAGGGTTAAAATGGACTCCCTGAGGGTGTGTGAGGTTTAGGGTTAAGGGTTAAGATGGACGCCCTGAGGGTGCGTGAGGTTAAGGGTGAAGGGTTAAGATGGACTCCCTGAGGGTGTGTGAGGTTTAGGGTTAAGGGTTAAGATGGACGCCCTGAGGGTGTGTGAGGTTTAGGGTTAAGGGTTAAGATGGACGCCCTGAGGGTGTGTGAGGTTAAGGGTTAAGATGGACGCCCTGAGGGTGCGTGAGGTTAAGGGTGAAGGGTTAAGATGGACGCCCTGAGGGTGTGTGAGGTTTAGGGTTAAGGGTTAAGATGGACGCCCTGAGGGTGTGTGAGGTTAAGGGTGAAGGGTTAAAATGGACTCCCTGAGGGTGTGTGAGGTTTAGGGTTAAGGGTTCAGATGGACGCCCTGAGGGTGCGTGAGGTTAAGGGTGAAGGGTTAAGATGGACTCCCTGAGGGTGTGTGAGGTTTAGGGTTAAGGGTTAAGATGGACGCCCTGAGGGTGTGTGAGGTTTAGGGTACGGGTTAAGATGGACGCCCTGAGGGTGCGTGAGGTTTAGGGTTAAGGGTTTAGATGGACGCCCTGAGGGTGTGTGAGGTTTAGGGTTGAGGGTAAAGATGGACTCCCTGAGGGTGTGTGAGGTTTAGGGTTAAGGGTTAAGATGGACGCCCTGAGGGTGCATGAGTTTAGGTTTAAGGGTTAAGATGGACTCCCTGAGGGTGCGTGAGGTTTAGGGTTAAGGGTAAAGATGGACTCCCTGAGGGTGCGTGAGGTTTAGGGTTAAGGGTTAAGATGGACTCCCTGAGGGTGCGTGAGGTTTAGGGTTAAGGGTTAAGATGGACGCCCTGAGGGTGCATGAGTTTAGGTTTAAGGGTTAAGATGGACTCCCTGAGGGTGCGTGAGGTTTAGGGTTAAGGGTTAAGATGGACTCCCTGAGGGTGCGTGAGGTTTAGGGTTAAGGGTTAAGATGGACGCCCTGAGGGTGTGTGAGGTTTAGGGTGAAGGGTTAAGATGGACGCCCTGAGGGTGTGTGAGGTTTAGGGTTAAGGGTTAAGATGGACGCCCTGAGGGTGTGTGAGGTTTAGGGTTAAGGGTTAAGATGGACTCCCTGAGGGTGTGTGAGTTTAGGGTTAAGGGTTAAGATGGACGCCCTGAGGGTGCATGAGTTTAGGTTTAAGGGTTAAGATGGACTCCCTGAGGGTGTGTGAGGTTTAGGGTTAAGGGTTAAGATGGACGCCCTGAGGGTGTGTGAGGTTTAGGGTTAAGGGTTAAGATGGACTCCCTGAGGGTGCGTGAGGTTAGGGTTAAGGGTTAAGATGGACTCCCTGAGGGTGCGTGAGGTTTAGGGTTAAGGGTTAAGATGGACTCCCTGAGGGTGCGTGAGGTTTAGGGTTAAGGGTTAAGATGGACGCCCTGAGGGTGCGTGAGGTTTAGGGTTAAGGGTTAAGATGGACTCCCTGAGGGTGCGTGAGGTTTAGGGTGAAGGGTTAAGATGGACGCCCTGAGGGTGCGTGAGGTTTAGGGTTAAGGGTTAAGATGGACGCCCTGAGGGTGTGTGAGGTTTAGGGTTAAGGGTTAAGATGGACGCCCTGAGGGTGTGTGAGGTTTAGGGTTAAGGGTTAAGATGGACGCCCTGAGGGTGTGTGAGGTTTAGGGTGAAGGGTTAAGATGGACGCCCTGAGGGTGCGTGAGTTTAGGGTTAAGGGTTAAGATGGACGCCCTGAGGGTGTGTGAGGTTTAGGGTTAAGGGTTAAGATGGACTCCCTGAGGGTGTGTGAGGTTTAGGGTGAAGGGTTAAGATGGACGTCCTGAGGGTGCGTGAGGTTTAGGGTGAAGGGTTAAGATGGACGCCCTGAGGGTGTGTGAGGTTTAGGGTGAAGGGTTAAGATGGACTCCCTGAGGGTGCGTGAGGTTTAGGGTGAAGGGTTAAGATGGACGCCCTGAGGGTGTGTGAGGTTAAGGGTTGAGGGTAAAGATGGACTCCCTGAGGGTGTGTGAGGTTTAGGGTGAAGGGTTAAGATGGACGCCCTGAGGGTGCATGAGTTTAGGTTTAAGGGTTAAGATGGACTCCCTGAGGGTGCGTGAGTTTAGGGTTAAGGGTTAAGATGGACTCCCTGAGGGTGCGTGAGGTTTAGGGTTAAGGGTTAAGATGGACTCCCTGAGGGTGCGTGAGGTTTAGGGTTAAGGGTTAAGATGGACGCCCTGAGGGTGCATGAGTTTGGGTTTAAGGGTTAAGATGGACTCCCTGAGGGTGCGTGAGGTTTAGGGTAAAGGGTTAAGATGGACTCCCTGAGGGTGCGTGAGGTTTAGGGTTAAGGGTTAAGATGGACGCCCTGAGGGTGTGTGAGGTTTAGGGTTAAGGGTTAAGATGGACGCCCTGAGGGTGTGTGAGGTTTAGGGTTGAGGGTTAAGATGGACGCCCTGAGGGTGTGTGAGGTTTAGGGTGAAGGGTTAAGATGGACGCCCTGAGGGTGCGTGAGTTTAGGGTGAAGGGTTAAGATGGACGCCCTGAGGGTGTGTGAGGTTTAGGGTTAAGGGTTAAGATGGACTCCCTGAGGGTGTGTGAGGTTTAGGGTGAAGGGTTAAGATGGACGTCCTGAGGGTGCGTGAGGTTTAGGGTGAAGGGTTAAGATGGACGCCCTGAGGGTGTGTGAGGTTTAGGGTGAAGGGTTAAGATGGACGCCCTGAGGGTGTGTGAGGTTAAGGGTTAAGGGTTAAGATGGACGCCCTGAGGGTGTGTGAGGTTTAGGGTTAAGGGTTAAGATGGACGCCCTGAGGGTGTGTGAGGTTTAGGGTTAAGGGTTAAGATGGACGCCCTGAGGGTGTGTGAGGTTTAGGGTTAAGGGTAAAGATGGACGCCCTGAGTATGCGTGAGGTTTAGGGTGAAGGGTTAAGATGGACTCCCTGAGGGTGTGTGAGGTTTAGGGTGAAGGGTTAAGATGGACGCCCTGAGGGTGCGTGAGGTTTAGGGTGAAGGGTTAAGATGGACGCCCTGAGGGTGTGTGAGGTTTAGGGTTAAGGGTTAAGATGGACGCCCTGAGGGTGTGTGAGGTTTAGGGTGAAGGGTTAAGATGGACGCCCTGAGGGTGTGTGAGGTTTAGGGTTAAGGGTTAAGATGGACGCCCTGAGGGTGTGTGAGGTTTAGGGTGAAGGGTTAAGATGGACTCCCTGAGGGTGCGTGAGGTTTAGGGTGAAGGGTTAAGATGGACTCCCTGAGGGTGTGTGAGGTTTAGGGTTAAGGGTTAAGATGGACGCCCTGAGTATGCGTGAGGTTTAGGGTTAAGGGTTAAGATGGACGCCCTGAGGGTGTGTGAGGTTTAGGGTTGAGGGTAAAGATGGACTCCCTGAGGGTGTGTGAGGTTTTGGGTTAAGGGTTAAGATGGACGCCCTGAGGGTGCATGAGTTTAGGTTTAAGGGTTAAGATGGACTCCCTGAGGGTGCGAGAGGTTTAGGGTTAAGGGTTAAGATGGACGCCCTGAGGGTGTGTGAGGTTTAGGGTTAAGGGTTAAGATGGACTCCCTGAGGGTGCGTGAGGTTTAGGGTTAAGGGTTAAGATGGACGCCCTGAGGGTGCATGAGTTTGGGTTTAAGGGTTAAGATGGACTCCCTGAGGGTGCGTGAGGTTTAGGGTTAAGGGTTAAGATGGACTCCCTGAGGGTGCGTGAGGTTTAGGGTTAAGGGTTAAGATGGACGCCCTGAGGGTGTGTGAGGTTTAGGGTTAAGGGTTAAGATGGACGCCCTGAGGGTGTGTGAGGTTTAGGGTTGAGGGTTAAGATGGACGCCCTGAGGGTGTGTGAGGTTTAGGGTGAAGGGTTAAGATGGACGCCCTGAGGGTGCGTGAGTTTAGGGTTAAGGGTTAAGATGGACGCCCTGAGGGTGTGTGAGGTTTAGGGTTAAGGGTTAAGATGGACTCCCTGAGGGTGTGTGAGGTTTAGGGTGAAGGGTTAAGATGGACGCCCTGAGGGTGCGTGAGGTTTAGGGTGAAGGGTTAAGATGGACGCCCTGAGGGTGTGTGAGGTTTAGGGTGAAGGGTTAAGATGGACGCCCTGAGGGTGTGTGAGGTTAAGGGTTAAGGGTTAAGATGGACGCCCTGAGGGTGTGTGAGGTTTAGGGTTAAGGGTTAAGATGGACGCCCTGAGGGTGTGTGAGGTTTAGGGTTAAGGGTTAAGATGGACGCCCTGAGGGTGTGTGAGGTTTAGGGTTAAGGGTTAAGATGGACGCCCTGAGGGTGTGTGAGGTTTAGGGTGAAGGGTTAAGATGGACTCCCTGAGGGTGTGTGAGGTTTAGGGTTAAGGGTTAAGATGGACGCCCTGAGGGTGTGTGAGGTTTAGGGTGAAGGGTTAAGATGGACTCCCTGAGGGTGCGTGAGGTTTAGGGTGAAGGGTTAAGATGGACTCCCTGAGGGTGTGTGAGGTTTAGGGTTAAGGGTTAAGATGGACGCCCTGAGTATGCGTGAGGTTTAGGGTTAAGGGTTAAGATGGACGCCCTGAGGGTGTGTGAGGTTTAGGGTTGAGGGTAAAGATGGACTCCCTGAGGGTGTGTGAGGTTTTGGGTTAAGGGTTAAGATGGACGCCCTGAGGGTGCATGAGTTTAGGTTTAAGGGTTAAGATGGACTCCCTGAGGGTGCGAGAGGTTTAGGGTTAAGGGTTAAGATGGACGCCCTGAGGGTGTGTGAGGTTTAGGGTTAAGGGTTAAGATGGACGCCCTGAGGGTGTGTGAGGTTTAGGGTGAAGGGTTAAGATGGACGCCCTGAGGGTGTGTGAGGTTTAGGGTTAAGGGTTAAGATGGACGCCCTGAGGGTGTGTGAGGTTTAGGGTGAAGGGTTAAGATGGACTCCCTGAGGGTGCGTGAGGTTTAGGGTGAAGGGTTAAGATGGACTCCCTGAGGGTGTGTGAGGTTTAGGGTTAAGGGTTAAGATGGACGCCCTGAGTATGCGTGAGGTTTAGGGTTAAGGGTTAAGATGGACGCCCTGAGGGTGTGTGAGGTTTAGGGTTGAGGGTAAAGATGGACTCCCTGAGGGTGTGTGAGGTTTTGGGTTAAGGGTTAAGATGGACGCCCTGAGGGTGCATGAGTTTAGGTTTAAGGGTTAAGATGGACTCCCTGAGGGTGCGAGAGGTTTAGGGTTAAGGGTTAAGATGGACGCCCTGAGGGTGCGTGAGGTTTAGGGTTAAGGGTTAAGATGGACGCCCTGAGGGTGTGTGAGGTTTAGGGTTAAGGGTTAAGATGGACGCCCTGAGGGTGTGTGAGGTTTAAGGTTAAGGGTTAAGATGGACGCCCTGAGGGTGTGTGAGGTTTAGGGTTAAGGGTTAAGATGGACGCCCTGAGGGTGTGTGAGGTTTAGGGTTAAGGGTTAAGATGGACTCCCTGAGGGTGTGTGAGGTTTAGGGTTAAGGGTTAAAATGGACGCCCTGAGGGTGTGTGAGTTTAGGGTGAAGGGTTAAGATGGACGCCCTGAGGGTGCGTGAGGTTAAGGGTTAAGGGTTAAGATGGACGCCCTGAGGGTGTGTGAGGTTAAGGGTGAAGGGTTAAGATGGACGCCCTGAGGGTGTGTGAGGTTTAGGGTTAAGGGTTAAGATGGACTCCCTGAGGGTGCGTGAGGTTAAGGGTGAAGGGTTAAGATGGACGCCCTGAGGGTGTGTGAGGTTTAGGGTTAAGGGTTAAGATGGACGCCCTGAGGGTGTGTGAGGTTTAGGGTTGAGGGTTAAGATGGACGCCCTGAGGGTGCGTGAGTTTAGGGTTAAGGGTTTAGATGGACTCCCTGAGGGTGTGTGAGGTTTAGGGTGAAGGGTTAAGATGGACGCCCTGAGGGTGTGTGAGGTTTAGGGTTAAGGGTTAAGATGGACGCCCTGAGGGTGTGTGAGGTTTAGGGTGAAGGGTTAAGATGGACTCCCTGAGGGTGCGTGAGGTTTAGGGTGAAGGGTTAAGATGGACTCCCTGAGGGTGTGTGAGGATTAGGGTTAAGGGTTAAGATGGACGCCCTGAGTATGCGTGAGGTTTAGGGTTAAGGGTTAAGATGGACGCCCTGAGGGTGTGTGAGGTTTAGGGTTGAGGGTAAAGATGGACTCCCTGAGGGTGTGTGAGGTTTTGGGTTAAGGGTTAAGATGGACGCCCTGAGGGTGCATGAGTTTAGGTTTAAGGGTTAAGATGGACTCCCTGAGGGTGCGAGAGGTTTAGGGTTAAGGGTTAAGATGGACGCCCTGAGGGTGCGTGAGGTTTAGGGTTAAGGGTTAAGATGGACGCCCTGAGGGTGTGTGAGGTTTAGGGTTAAGGGTTAAGATGGACGCCCTGAGGGTGTGTGAGGTTTAGGGTTAAGGGTTAAGATGGACGCCCTGAGGGTGTGTGAGGTTTAGGGTTAAGGGTTAAGATGGACGCCCTGAGGGTGTGTGAGGTTTAGGGTTAAGGGTTAAGATGGACTCCCTGAGGGTGTGTGAGGTTTAGGGTTAAGGGTTAAAATGGACGCCCTGAGGGTGTGTGAGGTTTAGGGTGAAGGGTTAAGATGGACGCCCTGAGGGTGCGTGAGGTTAAGGGTTAAGGGTTAAGATGGACGCCCTGAGGGTGTGTGAGGTTAAGGGTGAAGGGTTAAGATGGACGCCCTGAGGGTGTGTGAGGTTTAGGGTTAAGGGTTAAGATGGACTCCCTGAGGGTGCGTGAGGTTAAGGGTGAAGGGTTAAGATGGACGCCCTGAGGGTGTGTGAGGTTTAGGGTTAAGGGTTAAGATGGACGCCCTGAGGGTGTGTGAGGTTTAGGGTTGAGGGTTAAGATGGACGCCCTGAGGGTGCGTGAGTTTAGGGTTAAGGGTTTAGATGGACTCCCTGAGGGTGTGTGAGGTTTAGGGTGAAGGGTTAAGATGGACGCCCTGAGGGTGCGTGAGGTTTAGGGTTAAGGGTTAAGATGGACTCCCTGAGGGTGTGTGAGGTTTAGGGTTGAGGGTAAAGATGGACTCCCTGAGGGTGTGTGAGGTTTAGGGTTAAGGGTTAAGATGGACGCCCTGAGGGTGCATGAGTTTAGGTTTAAGGGTTAAGATGGACTCCCTGAGGGTGCGTGAGGTTTAAGGTTAAGGGTAAACATGGACTCCCTGAGGGTGTGTGAGGTTTAGGGTGAAGGGTTAAGATGGACTCCCTGAGGGTGTGTGAGGTTTAGGGTTGAGGGTAAAGATGGACTCCCTGAGGGTGCGTGAGGTTTAGGTTTAAGGGTTACGATGGACGCCCTGAGGGTGCGTGAGGTTTAGGGTTGAGGGTAAAGATGGACTCCCTGAGGGTGTGTGAGGTTTAGGGTGAAGGGTTAAGATGGACGCCCTGAGGGTGTGTGAGGTTTAGGGTTAAGGGTTAAGATGGACGCCCTGAGGGTGCGTGAGTTTAGGGTTAAGGGTTAAGATGGACTCCCTGAGGGTGTGTGAGGTGTAGGGTTAAGGGTTAAGATGGACTCCCTGAGGGTGTGTGAGGTTTAGGTTCAAGGGTTAAGATGGACGCCCTGAGGGTGCGTGAGGTTTAGGGTTAAGGGTTAAGATGGACGCCCTGAGGGTGCGTGAGGTTAAGGGTGAAGGGTTAAGATGGACTCCCTGAGGGTGTGTGAGGTTTAGGGTTAAGGGTTAAGATGGACGCCCTGAGGGTGTGTGAGGTTTAGGGTGAAGGGTTAAGATGGACGCCCTGAGGGTGTGTGAGGTTTAGGGTTAAGGGTTAAGATGGACTCCCTGAGGGTGTGTGAGGTTTAGGGTGAAGGGTTAAGATGGACGCCCTGAGTATGCGTGAGGATTAGGGTTAAGGGTTAAGATGGACGCCCTGAGGGTGTGTGAGGTTTAGGGTTGAGGGTAAAGATGGACTCCCTGAGGGTGTGTGAGGTTTAGGGTTAAGGGTTAAGATGGACGCCCTGAGGGTGCATGAGTTTAGGTTTAAGGGTTAAGATGGACTCCCTGAGGGTGCGTGAGGTTTAGGGTTAAGGGTTAAGATGGACTCCCTGAGGGTGTGTGAGGTTTAGGGTGAAGGGTTAAGATGGACTCCCTGAGGGTGCGTGAGGTTTAGGGTTAAGGGTTAAGATGGACGCCCTGAGGGTGCGTGAGTTTAGGGTTAAGGGTTAAGATGGACTCCCTGAGGGTGTGTGAGGTTAAGGGTTAAGATGGACTCCCTGAGGGTGTGTGAGGTTTAGGGTGAAGGGTTAAGATGGACGCCCTGAGGGTGTGTGAGGTTTAGGGTGAAGGGTTAAGATGGACGCCCTGAGGGTGCGTGAGGTTAAGGGTTAAGGGTTAAGATGGACTCCCTGAGGGTGTGTGAGGTTTAGGGTGAAGGGTTAAGATGGACGCCCTGAGTATGCGTGAGGATTAGGGTTAAGGGTTAAGATGGACGCCCTGAGGGTGTGAGAGGTTTAGGGTTGAGGGTAAAGATGGACTCCCTGAGGGTGTGTGAGGTTTAGGGTTAAGGGTTAAGATGGACGCCCTGAGGGTGCATGAGTTTAGGTTTAAGGGTTAAGATGGACTCCCTGAGGGTGCGTGAGGTTTAGGGTTAAGGGTTAAGATGGACGCCCTGAGGGTGCGTGAGGTTTAGGGTGAAGGGTTAAGATGGACTCCCTGAGGGTGCGTGAGGTTTAGGGTTAAGGGTTAAGATGGACGCCCTGAGGGTGCGTGAGTTTAGGGTTAAGGGTTAAGATGGACTCCCTGAGGGTGTGTGAGGTTTAGGGTTAAGGGTTAAGATGGACGCCCTGAGGGTGTGTGAGGTTTAGGGTGAAGGGTTAAGATGGACGCCCTGAGTATGCGTGAGGTTTAGGGTGAAGGGTTAAGATGGACTCCCTGAGGGTGTGTGAGGTTTAGGGTTAAGGGTTAAGATGGACGCCCTGAGGGTGCGTGAGTTTAGGGTGAAGGGTTAAGATGGACTCCCTGAGGGTGTGTGAGGTTTAGGGTGAAGGGTTAAAATGGACGCCCTGAGGGTGTGTGAGGTTTAGGGTTAAGGGTTAAGATGGACTCCCTGAGGGTGCGTGAGGTTAAGGGTGAAGGGTTAAGATGGACGCCCTGAGGGTGTGTGAGGTTTAGGGTTAAGGGTTAAGATGGACGCCCTGAGGGTGTGTGAGGTTTAGGGTTGAGGGTTAAGATGGACGCCCTGAGGGTGCGTGAGTTTAGGGTTAAGGGTTTAGATGGACTCCCTGAGGGTGTGTGAGGTTTAGGGTGAAGGGTTAAGATGGACGCCCTGAGGGTGTGTGAGGTTTAGGGTTAAGGGTTAAGATGGACGCCCTGAGGGTGTGTGAGGTTTAGGGTGAAGGGTTAAGATGGACTCCCTGAGGGTGCGTGAGGTTTAGGGTGAAGGGTTAAGATGGACTCCCTGAGGGTGTGTGAGGATTAGGGTTAAGGGTTAAGATGGACGCCCTGAGTATGCGTGAGGTTTAGGGTTAAGGGTTAAGATGGACGCCCTGAGGGTGTGTGAGGTTTAGGGTTGAGGGTAAAGATGGACTCCCTGAGGGTGTGTGAGGTTTTGGGTTAAGGGTTAAGATGGACGCCCTGAGGGTGCATGAGTTTAGGTTTAAGGGTTAAGATGGACTCCCTGAGGGTGCGAGAGGTTTAGGGTTAAGGGTTAAGATGGACGCCCTGAGGGTGCGTGAGGTTTAGGGTTAAGGGTTAAGATGGACGCCCTGAGGGTGTGTGAGGTTTAGGGTTAAGGGTTAAGATGGACGCCCTGAGGGTGTGTGAGGTTTAGGGTTAAGGGTTAAGATGGACGCCCTGAGGGTGTGTGAGGTTTAGGGTTAAGGGTTAAGATGGACGCCCTGAGGGTGTGTGAGGTTTAGGGTTAAGGGTTAAGATGGACTCCCTGAGGGTGTGTGAGGTTTAGGGTTAAGGGTTAAAATGGACGCCCTGAGGGTGTGTGAGGTTTAGGGTGAAGGGTTAAGATGGACGCCCTGAGGGTGCGTGAGGTTAAGGGTTAAGGGTTAAGATGGACGCCCTGAGGGTGTGTGAGGTTAAGGGTGAAGGGTTAAGATGGACGCCCTGAGGGTGTGTGAGGTTTAGGGTTAAGGGTTAAGATGGACTCCCTGAGGGTGCGTGAGGTTAAGGGTGAAGGGTTAAGATGGACGCCCTGAGGGTGTGTGAGGTTTAGGGTTAAGGGTTAAGATGGACGCCCTGAGGGTGTGTGAGGTTTAGGGTTGAGGGTTAAGATGGACGCCCTGAGGGTGCGTGAGTTTAGGGTTAAGGGTTTAGATGGACTCCCTGAGGGTGTGTGAGGTTTAGGGTGAAGGGTTAAGATGGACGCCCTGAGGGTGCGTGAGGTTTAGGGTTAAGGGTTAAGATGGACTCCCTGAGGGTGTGTGAGGTTTAGGGTTGAGGGTAAAGATGGACTCCCTGAGGGTGTGTGAGGTTTAGGGTTAAGGGTTAAGATGGACGCCCTGAGGGTGCATGAGTTTAGGTTTAAGGGTTAAGATGGACTCCCTGAGGGTGCGTGAGGTTTAAGGTTAAGGGTAAACATGGACTCCCTGAGGGTGTGTGAGGTTTAGGGTGAAGGGTTAAGATGGACTCCCTGAGGGTGTGTGAGGTTTAGGGTTGAGGGTAAAGATGGACTCCCTGAGGGTGCGTGAGGTTTAGGTTTAAGGGTTACGATGGACGCCCTGAGGGTGCGTGAGGTTTAGGGTTGAGGGTAAAGATGGACTCCCTGAGGGTGTGTGAGGTTTAGGGTGAAGGGTTAAGATGGACGCCCTGAGGGTGTGTGAGGTTTAGGGTTAAGGGTTAAGATGGACGCCCTGAGGGTGCGTGAGTTTAGGGTTAAGGGTTAAGATGGACTCCCTGAGGGTGTGTGAGGTGTAGGGTTAAGGGTTAAGATGGACTCCCTGAGGGTGTGTGAGGTTTAGGTTCAAGGGTTAAGATGGACGCCCTGAGGGTGCGTGAGGTTTAGGGTTAAGGGTTAAGATGGACGCCCTGAGGGTGCGTGAGGTTAAGGGTGAAGGGTTAAGATGGACTCCCTGAGGGTGTGTGAGGTTTAGGGTTAAGGGTTAAGATGGACGCCCTGAGGGTGTGTGAGGTTTAGGGTGAAGGGTTAAGATGGACGCCCTGAGGGTGTGTGAGGTTTAGGGTTAAGGGTTAAGATGGACTCCCTGAGGGTGTGTGAGGTTTAGGGTGAAGGGTTAAGATGGACGCCCTGAGTATGCGTGAGGATTAGGGTTAAGGGTTAAGATGGACGCCCTGAGGGTGTGTGAGGTTTAGGGTTGAGGGTAAAGATGGACTCCCTGAGGGTGTGTGAGGTTTAGGGTTAAGGGTTAAGATGGACGCCCTGAGGGTGCATGAGTTTAGGTTTAAGGGTTAAGATGGACTCCCTGAGGGTGCGTGAGGTTTAGGGTTAAGGGTTAAGATGGACTCCCTGAGGGTGTGTGAGGTTTAGGGTGAAGGGTTAAGATGGACTCCCTGAGGGTGCGTGAGGTTTAGGGTTAAGGGTTAAGATGGACGCCCTGAGGGTGCGTGAGTTTAGGGTTAAGGGTTAAGATGGACTCCCTGAGGGTGTGTGAGGTTAAGGGTTAAGATGGACTCCCTGAGGGTGTGTGAGGTTTAGGGTGAAGGGTTAAGATGGACGCCCTGAGGGTGTGTGAGGTTTAGGGTGAAGGGTTAAGATGGACGCCCTGAGGGTGCGTGAGGTTAAGGGTTAAGGGTTAAGATGGACTCCCTGAGGGTGTGTGAGGTTTAGGGTGAAGGGTTAAGATGGACGCCCTGAGTATGCGTGAGGATTAGGGTTAAGGGTTAAGATGGACGCCCTGAGGGTGTGAGAGGTTTAGGGTTGAGGGTAAAGATGGACTCCCTGAGGGTGTGTGAGGTTTAGGGTTAAGGGTTAAGATGGACGCCCTGAGGGTGCATGAGTTTAGGTTTAAGGGTTAAGATGGACTCCCTGAGGGTGCGTGAGGTTTAGGGTTAAGGGTTAAGATGGACGCCCTGAGGGTGCGTGAGGTTTAGGGTGAAGGGTTAAGATGGACTCCCTGAGGGTGCGTGAGGTTTAGGGTTAAGGGTTAAGATGGACGCCCTGAGGGTGCGTGAGTTTAGGGTTAAGGGTTAAGATGGACTCCCTGAGGGTGTGTGAGGTTTAGGGTTAAGGGTTAAGATGGACGCCCTGAGGGTGTGTGAGGTTTAGGGTGAAGGGTTAAGATGGACGCCCTGAGTATGCGTGAGGTTTAGGGTGAAGGGTTAAGATGGACTCCCTGAGGGTGTGTGAGGTTTAGGGTTAAGGGTTAAGATGGACGCCCTGAGGGTGCGTGAGTTTAGGGTGAAGGGTTAAGATGGACTCCCTGAGGGTGTGTGAGGTTTAGGGTGAAGGGTTAAAATGGACGCCCTGAGGGTGCGTGAGGTTTAGGGTGATGGGTTAAGATGGACGCCCTGAGGGTGTGTGAGGTGTAGGGTTAAGGGTTAAGATGGACTCCCTGAGGGTGTGTGAGGTTTAGGTTCAAGGGTTAAGATGGACGCCCTGAGGGTGCGTGAGGTTTAGGGTTAAGGGTTAAGATGGACGCCCTGAGGGTGCGTGAGGTTAAGGGTGAAGGGTTAAGATGGACTCCCTGAGGGTGTGTGAGGTTTAGGGTGAAGGGTTAAGATGGACGCCCTGAGGGTGTGTGAGGTTTAGGGTGAAGGGTTAAGATGGACGCCCTGAGGGTGTGTGAGGTTTAGGGTTAAGGGTTAAGATGGACTCCCTGAGGGTGTGTGAGGTTTAGGGTGAAGGGTTAAGATGGACGCCCTGAGTATGCGTGAGGATTAGGGTTAAGGGTTAAGATGGACGCCCTGAGGGTGTGTGAGGTTTAGGGTTGAGGGTAAAGATGGACTCCCTGAGGGTGTGTGAGGTTTAGGGTTAAGGGTTAAGATGGACGCCCTGAGGGTGCATGAGTTTAGGTTTAAGGGTTAAGATGGACTCCCTGAGGGTGCGTGAGGTTTAGGGTTAAGGGTTAAGATGGACTCCCTGAGGGTGTGTGAGGTTTAGGGTGAAGGGTTAAGATGGACTCCCTGAGGGTGTGTGAGGTTTAGGGTTAAGGGTTAAGATGGACGCCCTGAGGGTGCGTGAGTTTAGGGTTAAGGGTTAAGATGGACTCCCTGAGGGTGTGTGAGGTTAAGGGTTAAGATGGACTCCCTGAGGGTGTGTGAGGTTTAGGGTGAAGGGTTAAGATGGACGCCCTGAGGGTGTGTGAGGTTTAGGGTGAAGGGTTAAGATGGACGCCCTGAGGGTGCGTGAGGTTAAGGGTTAAGGGTTAAGATGGACTCCCTGAGGGTGTGTGAGGTTTAGGGTGAAGGGTTAAGATGGACGCCCTGAGTATGCGTGAGGATTAGGGTTAAGGGTTAAGATGGACGCCCTGAGGGTGTGAGAGGTTTAGGGTTGAGGGTAAAGATGGACTCCCTGAGGGTGTGTGAGGTTTAGGGTGAAGGGTTAAGATGGACGCCCTGAGGGTGCATGAGTTTAGGTTTAAGGGTTAAGATGGACTCCCTGAGGGTGCGTGAGGTTTAGGGTTAAGGGTTAAGATGGACTCCCTGAGGGTGTGTGAGGTTTAGGGTTGAGGGTAAAGATGGACTCCCTGAGGGTGCGTGAGGTTTAGGTTTAAGGGTTACGATGGACGCCCTGAGGGTGCGTGAGGTTTAGGGTTGAGGGTAAAGATGGACTCCCTGAGGGTGTGTGAGGTTTAGGGTGAAGGGTTAAGATGGACGCCCTGAGGGTGTGTGAGGTTTAGGGTTAAGGGTTAAGATGGACGCCCTGAGGGTGCGTGAGTTTAGGGTTAAGGGTTAAGATGGACTCCCTGAGGGTGTGTGAGGTGTAGGGTTAAGGGTTAAGATGGACTCCCTGAGGGTGTGTGAGGTTTAGGTTCAAGGGTTAAGATGGACGCCCTGAGGGTGCGTGAGGTTTAGGGTTAAGGGTTAAGATGGACGCCCTGAGGGTGCGTGAGGTTAAGGGTGAAGGGTTAAGATGGACTCCCTGAGGGTGTGTGAGGTTTAGGGTTAAGGGTTAAGATGGACGCCCTGAGGGTGTGTGAGGTTTAGGGTGAAGGGTTAAGATGGACGCCCTGAGGGTGTGTGAGGTTTAGGGTTAAGGGTTAAGATGGACTCCCTGAGGGTGTGTGAGGTTTAGGGTGAAGGGTTAAGATGGACGCCCTGAGTATGCGTGAGGATTAGGGTTAAGGGTTAAGATGGACGCCCTGAGGGTGTGTGAGGTTTAGGGTTGAGGGTAAAGATGGACTCCCTGAGGGTGTGTGAGGTTTAGGGTTAAGGGTTAAGATGGACGCCCTGAGGGTGCATGAGTTTAGGTTTAAGGGTTAAGATGGACTCCCTGAGGGTGCGTGAGGTTTAGGGTTAAGGGTTAAGATGGACTCCCTGAGGGTGTGTGAGGTTTAGGGTGAAGGGTTAAGATGGACTCCCTGAGGGTGCGTGAGGTTTAGGGTTAAGGGTTAAGATGGACGCCCTGAGGGTGCGTGAGTTTAGGGTTAAGGGTTAAGATGGACTCCCTGAGGGTGTGTGAGGTTAAGGGTTAAGATGGACTCCCTGAGGGTGTGTGAGGTTTAGGGTGAAGGGTTAAGATGGACGCCCTGAGGGTGTGTGAGGTTTAGGGTGAAGGGTTAAGATGGACGCCCTGAGGGTGCGTGAGGTTAAGGGTTAAGGGTTAAGATGGACTCCCTGAGGGTGTGTGAGGTTTAGGGTGAAGGGTTAAGATGGACGCCCTGAGTATGCGTGAGGATTAGGGTTAAGGGTTAAGATGGACGCCCTGAGGGTGTGAGAGGTTTAGGGTTGAGGGTAAAGATGGACTCCCTGAGGGTGTGTGAGGTTTAGGGTTAAGGGTTAAGATGGACGCCCTGAGGGTGCATGAGTTTAGGTTTAAGGGTTAAGATGGACTCCCTGAGGGTGCGTGAGGTTTAGGGTTAAGGGTTAAGATGGACGCCCTGAGGGTGCGTGAGGTTTAGGGTGAAGGGTTAAGATGGACTCCCTGAGGGTGCGTGAGGTTTAGGGTTAAGGGTTAAGATGGACGCCCTGAGGGTGCGTGAGTTTAGGGTTAAGGGTTAAGATGGACTCCCTGAGGGTGTGTGAGGTTTAGGGTTAAGGGTTAAGATGGACGCCCTGAGGGTGTGTGAGGTTTAGGGTGAAGGGTTAAGATGGACGCCCTGAGTATGCGTGAGGTTTAGGGTGAAGGGTTAAGATGGACTCCCTGAGGGTGTGTGAGGTTTAGGGTTAAGGGTTAAGATGGACGCCCTGAGGGTGCGTGAGTTTAGGGTGAAGGGTTAAGATGGACTCCCTGAGGGTGTGTGAGGTTTAGGGTGAAGGGTTAAAATGGACGCCCTGAGGGTGCGTGAGGTTTAGGGTGATGGGTTAAGATGGACGCCCTGAGGGTGTGTGAGGTGTAGGGTTAAGGGTTAAGATGGACTCCCTGAGGGTGTGTGAGGTTTAGGTTCAAGGGTTAAGATGGACGCCCTGAGGGTGCGTGAGGTTTAGGGTTAAGGGTTAAGATGGACGCCCTGAGGGTGCGTGAGGTTAAGGGTGAAGGGTTAAGATGGACTCCCTGAGGGTGTGTGAGGTTTAGGGTGAAGGGTTAAGATGGACGCCCTGAGGGTGTGTGAGGTTTAGGGTGAAGGGTTAAGATGGACGCCCTGAGGGTGTGTGAGGTTTAGGGTTAAGGGTTAAGATGGACTCCCTGAGGGTGTGTGAGGTTTAGGGTGAAGGGTTAAGATGGACGCCCTGAGTATGCGTGAGGATTAGGGTTAAGGGTTAAGATGGACGCCCTGAGGGTGTGTGAGGTTTAGGGTTGAGGGTAAAGATGGACTCCCTGAGGGTGTGTGAGGTTTAGGGTTAAGGGTTAAGATGGACGCCCTGAGGGTGCATGAGTTTAGGTTTAAGGGTTAAGATGGACTCCCTGAGGGTGCGTGAGGTTTAGGGTTAAGGGTTAAGATGGACTCCCTGAGGGTGTGTGAGGTTTAGGGTGAAGGGTTAAGATGGACTCCCTGAGGGTGCGTGAGGTTTAGGGTTAAGGGTTAAGATGGACGCCCTGAGGGTGCGTGAGTTTAGGGTTAAGGGTTAAGATGGACTCCCTGAGGGTGTGTGAGGTTAAGGGTTAAGATGGACTCCCTGAGGGTGTGTGAGGTTTAGGGTGAAGGGTTAAGATGGACGCCCTGAGGGTGTGTGAGGTTTAGGGTGAAGGGTTAAGATGGACGCCCTGAGGGTGCGTGAGGTTAAGGGTTAAGGGTTAAGATGGACTCCCTGAGGGTGTGTGAGGTTTAGGGTGAAGGGTTAAGATGGACGCCCTGAGTATGCGTGAGGATTAGGGTTAAGGGTTAAGATGGACGCCCTGAGGGTGTGAGAGGTTTAGGGTTGAGGGTAAAGATGGACTCCCTGAGGGTGTGTGAGGTTTAGGGTGAAGGGTTAAGATGGACGCCCTGAGGGTGCATGAGTTTAGGTTTAAGGGTTAAGATGGACTCCCTGAGGGTGCGTGAGGTTTAGGGTTAAGGGTTAAGATGGACTCCCTGAGGGTGTGTGAGGTTTAGGGTGAAGGGTTAAGATGGACTCCCTGAGGGTGCGTGAGGTTTAGGGTTAAGGGTTAAGATGGACGCCCTGAGGGTGCGTGAGTTTAGGGTTAAGGGTTAAGATGGACTCCCTGAGGGTGTGTGAGGTTTAGGGTTAAGGGTTAAGATGGACGCCCTGAGGGTGTGTGAGGTTTAGGGTGAAGGGTTAAGATGGACGCCCTGAGTATGCGTGAGGTTTAGGGTGAAGGGTTAAGATGGACTCCCTGAGGGTGTGTGAGGTTTAGGGTTAAGGGTTAAGATGGACGCCCTGAGGGTGCGTGAGTTTAGGGTGAAGGGTTAAGATGGACTCCCTGAGGGTGTGTGAGGTTTAGGGTGAAGGGTTAAAATGGACGCCCTGAGGGTGCGTGAGGTTTAGGGTGATGGGTTAAGATGGACGCCCTGAGGGTGCGTGAGGTTAAGGGTGAAGGGTTAAGATGGACGCCCTGAGGGTGTGTGAGGTTTAGGGTTAAGATGGACTCCCTGAGGGTGTGTGAGGTTAAGGGTTAAGGGTTAAGATGGACTCCCTGAGGGTGTGTGAGGTTTAGGGTTAAGGGTTAAGATGGACGCCCTGAGGGTGCGTGAGGTTAAGGGTGAAGGGTTAAGATGGACGCCCTGAGGGTGTGTGAGGTTTAGGGTTAAGGGTTAAGATGGACGCCCTGAGGGTGTGTGAGGTTTAGGGTTAAGGGTTAAGATGGACGCCCTGAGGGTGCGTGAGGTTTAGGGTTAAGGGTTTAGATGGACTCCCTGAGGGTGTGTGAGGTTTAGGGTGAAGGGTTAAGATGGACGCCCTGAGTATGCGTGAGGTTTAGGGTTAAGGGTTAAGATGGACGCCCTGAGGGTGTGTGAGGTTTAGGGTTGAGGGTAAAGATGGACTCCCTGAGGGTGTGTGAGGTTTAGGGTTAAGGGTTAAGATGGACGCCCTGAGGGTGCATGAGTTTAGGTTTAAGGGTTAAGATGGACTCCCTGAGGGTGCGTGAGGTTTAGGGTTAAGGGTTAAGATGGACGCCCTGAGGGTGCGTGAGGTTTAGGGTTAAGGGTTAAGATGGACGCCCTGAGGGTGTGTGAGGTTTAGGGTTAAGGGTTAAGATGGACGCCCTGAGGGTGTGTGAGGTTTAGGGTTAAGGGTTAAGATGGACGCCCTGAGGGTGTGTGAGGTTTAGGGTTAAGGGTTAAGATGGACGCCCTGAGGGTGCGTGAGGTTTAGGGTTAAGGGTTTAGATGGACTCCCTGAGGGTGTGTGAGGTTTAGGGTGAAGGGTTAAGATGGACGCCCTGAGTATGCGTGAGGATTAGGGTTAAGGGTTAAGATGGACGCCCTGAGGGTGTGTGAGGTTTAGGGTTGAGGGTAAAGATGGACTCCCTGAGGGTGTGTGAGGTTTAGGGTTAAGGGTTAAGATGGACGCCCTGAGGGTGCATGAGTTTAGGTTTAAGGGTTAAGATGGACGCCCTGAGGGTGCGTGAGGTTTAGGGTTAAGGGTTAAGATGGACTCCCTGAGGGTGTGTGAGGTTTAGGGTGAAGGGTTAAGATGGACTCCCTGAGGGTGCGTGAGGTTTAGGGTGAAGGGTTAAGATGGACGCCCTGAGGGTGCGTGAGTTTAGGGTTAAGGGTTAAGATGGACTCCCTGAGGGTGTGTGAGGTTTAGGGTTAAGGGTTAAGATGGACTCCCTGAGGGTGTGTGAGGTTTAGGGTTAAGGGTTAAAATGGACGCCCTGAGGGTGTGTGAGGTTTAGGGTGAAGGGTTAAGATGGACGCCCTGAGGGTGCGTGAGGTTAAGGGTTAAGGGTTAAGATGGACGCCCTGAGGGTGTGTGAGGTTTAGGGTGAAGGGTTTAGATGGACTCCCTGAGGGTGTGTGAGGTTTAGGGTGAAGGGTTAAGATGGACGCCCTGAGTATGCGTGAGGATTAGGGTTAAGGGTTAAGATGGACGCCCTGAGGGTGTGTGAGGTTTAGGGTTGAGGGTAAAGATGGACTCCCTGAGGGTGTGTGAGGTTTAGGGTTAAGGGTTAAGATGGACGCCCTGAGGGTGCATGAGTTTAGGTTTAAGGGTTAAGATGGACGCCCTGAGGGTGCGTGAGGTTTAGGGTTAAGGGTTAAGATGGACTCCCTGAGGGTGTGTGAGGTTTAGGGTGAAGGGTTAAGATGGACTCCCTGAGGGTGCGTGAGGTTTAGGGTGAAGGGTTAAGATGGACGCCCTGAGGGTGCGTGAGTTTAGGGTTAAGGGTTAAGATGGACTCCCTGAGGGTGTGTGAGGTTTAGGGTTAAGGGTTAAGATGGACTCCCTGAGGGTGTGTGAGGTTTAGGGTTAAGGGTTAAAATGGACGCCCTGAGGGTGTGTGAGGTTTAGGGTGAAGGGTTAAGATGGACGCCCTGAGGGTGCGTGAGGTTAAGGGTTAAGGGTTAAGATGGACGCCCTGAGGGTGTGTGAGGTTTAGGGTTAAGGGTTAAGATGGACTCCCTGAGGGTGTGTGAGGTTAAGGGTTAAGATGGACGCCCTGAGGGTGCGTGAGGTTAAGGGTTAAGGGTTAAGATGGACGCCCTGAGGGTGTGTGAGGTTTAGGGTTAAGGGTTAAGATGGACTCCCTGAGGGTGTGTGAGGTTTAGGGTTATGGGTTAAGATGGACTCCCTGAGGGTGTGTGAGGTTTAGGGTTGAGGGTAAAGATGGACTCCCTGAGGGTGTGTGAGGTTTAGGGTTAAGGGTTAAGTTGGACGCCCTGAGGGTGCATGAGTTTAGGTTTAAGGGTTAAGATGGACTCCCTGAGGGTGCGTGAGGTTTAGGGTTAAGGGTTAAGATGGACTCCCTGAGGGTGTGTGAGGTTTAGGGTGAAGGGTTAAGATGGACTCCCTGAGGGTGCGTGAGGTTTAGGGTGAAGGGTTAAGATGGACGCCCTGAGGGTGCGTGAGTTTAGGGTTAAGGGTTAAGATGGACTCCCTGAGGGTGTGTGAGGTTTAGGGTTAAGGGTTAAGATGGACTCCCTGAGGGTGTGTGAGGTTTAGGGTTAAGGTTTAAAATGGACGCCCTGAGGGTGTGTGAGGTTTAGGGTGAAGGGTTAAGATGGACTCCCTGAGGGTGCGTGAGGTTAAGGGTTAAGGGTTAAGATGGACGCCCTGAGGGTGTGTGAGGTTTAGGGTTAAGGGTTAAGATGGACTCCCTGAGGGTGAGTGAGGTTAAGGGTTAAGATGGACGCCCTGAGGGTGCGTGAGGTTAAGGGTGAAGGGTTAAGATGGACGCCCTGAGGGTGTGTGAGGTTTAGGGTTAAGGGTTAAGATGGACGCCCTGAGGGTGTGTGAGGTTAAGGGTGAAGGGTTAAGATGGACTCCCTGAGGGTGTGTGAGTTTAAGGGTTATGGGTTAAGATGGACTCCCTGAGGGTGTGTGAGGTTTAGGGTTGAGGGTAAAGATGGACTCCCTGAGGGTGTGTGAGGTTTAGGGTTAAGGGTTAAGTTGGACTCCCTGAGGGTGTGTGAGGTTAAGGGTTAAGATGGACGCCCTGAGGGTGCGTGAGGTTAAGGGTGAAGGGTTAAGATGGACGCCCTGAGGGTGCATGAGTTTAGGTTTAAGGGTTAAGGTGGACGCCCTGAGGGTGTGTGAGGTTTAGGGTTAAGGGTTAAGATGGACGCCCTGAGGGTGCGTGAGGTTTAGGGTTAAGGGTTTAGATGGACTCCCTGAGGGTGTGTGAGGTTTAGGGTGAAGGGTTAAGATGGACGCCCTGAGTATGCGTGAGGTTTAGGGTTAAGGGTTAAGATGGACGCCCTGAGGGTGTGTGAGGTTAAGGGTTGAGGGTAAAGATGGACTCCCTGAGGGTGTGTGAGGTTTAGGGTGAAGGGTTAAGATGGACGCCCTGAGGGTGCATGAGTTTAGGTTTAAGGGTTAAGATGGACTCCCTGAGGGTGCGTGAGGTTTAGGGTTAAGGGTTAAGATGGACTCCCTGAGGGTGCGTGAGGTTTAGGGTGAAGGGTTAAGATGGACTCCCTGAGGGTGCGTGAGGTTTAGGGTTAAGGGTTAAGATGGACGCCCTGAGGGTGCATGAGTTTAGGTTTAAGGGTTAAGATGGACGCCCTGAGGGTGCGTGAGGTTTAGGGTTAAGGGTTAAGATGGACTCCCTGAGGGTGCGTGAGGTTTAGGGTTAAGGGTTAAGATGGACGCCCTGAGGGTGTGTGAGGTTTAGGGTTAAGGGTTAAGATGGACGCCCTGAGTATGCGTGAGGTTTAGGGTTGAGGGTTAAGATGGACGCCCTGAGGGTGTGTGAGGTTTAGGGTTAAGGGTTAAGATGGACGCCCTGAGGGTGCGTGAGTTTAGGGTTAAGGGTTAAGATGGACGCCCTGAGGGTGCGTGAGGTTTAGGGTTAAGGGTTTAGATGGACTCCCTGAGGGTGTGTGAGGTTTAGGGTGAAGGGTTAAGATGGACGCCCTGAGTATGCGTGAGGTTTAGGGTTAAGGGTTAAGATGGACGCCCTGAGGGTGTGTGAGGTTAAGGGTTGAGGGTAAAGATGGACTCCCTGAGGGTGTGTGAGGTTTAGGGTTAAGGTTTAAAATGGACGCCCTGAGGGTGTGTGAGGTTTAGGGTGAAGGGTTAAGATGGACGCCCTGAGGGTGCGTGAGGTTTAGGGTTAAGGGTTAAGATGGACTCCCTGAGGGTGTGTGAGGTTTAGGGTTAAGGTTTAAAATGGACGCCCTGAGGGTGTGTGAGGTTTAGGGTGAAGGGTTAAGATGGACGCCCTGAGGGTGCGTGAGGTTAAGGGTTAAGGGTTAAGATGGACGCCCTGAGGGTGTGTGAGGTTTAGGGTTAAGGGTTAAGATGGACTCCCTGAGGGTGAGTGAGGTTAAGGGTTAAGATGGACGCCCTGAGGGTGCGTGAGGTTAAGGGTGAAGGGTTAAGATGGACGCCCTGAGGGTGTGTGAGGTTTAGGGTTAAGGGTTAAGATGGACGCCCTGAGGGTGTGTGAGGTTAAGGGTGAAGGGTTAAGATGGACTCCCTGAGGGTGTGTGAGTTTAAGGGTTATGGGTTAAGATGGACTCCCTGAGGGTGTGTGAGGTTTAGGGTTGAGGGTAAAGATGGACTCCCTGAGGGTGTGTGAGGTTTAGGGTTAAGGGTTAAGTTGGACTCCCTGAGGGTGTGTGAGGTTAAGGGTTAAGATGGACGCCCTGAGGGTGCGTGAGGTTAAGGGTGAAGGGTTAAGATGGACGCCCTGAGGGTGCATGAGTTTAGGTTTAAGGGTTAAGGTGGACGCCCTGAGGGTGTGTGAGGTTTAGGGTTAAGGGTTAAGATGGACGCCCTGAGGGTGCGTGAGGTTTAGGGTTAAGGGTTTAGATGGACTCCCTGAGGGTGTGTGAGGTTTAGGGTGAAGGGTTAAGATGGACGCCCTGAGTATGCGTGAGGTTTAGGGTTAAGGGTTAAGATGGACGCCCTGAGGGTGTGTGAGGTTAAGGGTTGAGGGTAAAGATGGACTCCCTGAGGGTGTGTGAGGTTAAGGGTGAAGGGTTAAGATGGACGCCCTGAGGGTGCATGAGTTTAGGTTTAAGGGTTAAGATGGACTCCCTGAGGGTGCGTGAGGTTTAGGGTTAAGGGTTAAGATGGACTCCCTAAGGGTGCGTGAGGTTTAGGGTGAAGGGTTAAGATGGACTCCCTGAGGGTGCGTGAGGTTTAGGGTTAAGGGTTAAGATGGACGCCCTGAGGGTGCATGAGTTTAGGTTTAAGGGTTAAGATGGACGCCCTGAGGGTGCGTGAGGTTTAGGGTTAAGGGTTAAGATGGACTCCCTGAGGGTGCGTGAGGTTTAGGGTTAAGGGTTAAGATGGACGCCCTGAGGGTGTGTGAGGTTTAGGGTTAAGGGTTAAGATGGACGCCCTGAGGGTGTGTGAGGTTTAGGGTTGAGGGTTAAGATGGACGCCCTGAGGGTGTGTGAGGTTTAGGGTTAAGGGTTAAGATGGACGCCCTGAGGGTGCGTGAGTTTAGGGTTAAGGGTTAAGATGGACGCCCTGAGGGTGTGTGAGGTTTAGGGTTAAGGGTTAAGATGGACTCCCTGAGGGTGTGTGAGGTTTAGGGTGAAGGGTTAAGATGGACGCCCTGAGGGTGCGTGAGGTTTAGGGTGAAGGGTTAAGATGGACGCCCTGAGGGTGTGTGAGGTTAAGGGTTAAGGGTTAAGATGGACGCCCTGAGGGTGTGTGAGGTTTAGGGTTAAGGGTTAAGATGGACTCCCTGAGGGTGTGTGAGGTTTAGGGTTAAGGGTTAAGATGGACGCCCTGAGGGTGTGTGAGGTTTAGGGTTAAGGGTAAAGATGGACGCCCTGAGTATGCGTGAGGTTTAGGGTGAAGGGTTAAGATGGACTCCCTGAGGGTGTGTGAGGTTTAGGGTGAAGGGTTAAGATGGACGCCCTGAGGGTGCGTGAGGTTTAGGGTGAAGGGTTAAGATGGACGCCCTGAGGGTGTGTGAGGTTTAGGGTTAAGGGTTAAGATGGACTCCCTGAGGGTGTGTGAGGTTTAGGGTGAAGGGTTAAGATGGACGCCCTGAGGGTGTGTGAGGTTTAGGGTTAAGGGTTAAGATGGACGCCCTGAGGGTGTGTGAGGTTTAGGGTGAAGGGTTAAGATGGACTCCCTGAGGGTGCGTGAGGTTTAGGGTGAAGGGTTAAGATGGACTCCCTGAGGGTGTGTGAGGTTTAGGGTTAAGGGTTAAGATGGACGCCCTGAGGGTGCGTGAGTTTAGGGTGAAGGGTTAAGATGGACTCCCTGAGGGTGTGTGAGGTTTAGGGTTAAGGGTTAAAATGGACGCCCTGAGGGTGCGTGAGGTTTAGGGTGATGGGTTAAAATGGACGCCCTGAGGGTGCGTGAGGTTAAGGGTGAAGGGTTAAGATGGACGCCCTGAGGGTGTGTGAGGTTAAGGGTTAAGATGGACTCCCTGAGGGTGTGTGAGGTTAAGGGTTAAGGGTTGAAATGGACTCCCTGAGGGTGTGTGAGGTTAAGGGTTAAGGGTTAAGATGGACGCCCTGAGGGTGCGTGAGGTTAAGGGTGAAGGGTTAAGATGGACTCCCTGAGGGTGTGTGAGGTTTAGGGTGAAGGGTTAAGATGGACGCCCTGAGGGTGCGTGAGGTTTAGGGTTAAGGGTTAAGATGGACGCCCTGAGGGTGTGTGAGGTTTAGGGTTAAGGGTTAAGATGGACGCCCTGAGGGTGTGTGAGGTTTAGGGTTAAGGGTTAAGATGGACGCCCTGAGGGTGTGTGAGGTTTAGGGTTAAGGGTTAAGATGGACGCCCTGAGGGTGCGTGAGGTTTAGGGTTAAGGGTTTAGATGGACTCCCTGAGGGTGTGTGAGGTTTAGGGTGAAGGGTTAAGATGGACGCCCTGAGTATGCGTGAGGATTAGGGTTAAGGGTTAAGATGGACTCCCTGAGGGTGTGTGAGGTTTAGGGTTGAGGGTAAAGATGGACTCCCTGAGGGTGTGTGAGGTTTAGGGTTAAGGGTTAAGATGGACGCCCTGAGGGTGCATGAGTTTAGGTTTAAGGGTTAAGATGGACTCCCTGAGGGTGCGTGAGGTTAAGGGTGAAGGGTTAAGATGGACTCCCTGAGGGTGTGTGAGGTTTAGGGTGAAGGGTTAAGATGGACTCCCTGAGGGTGCGTGAGGTTTAGGGTGAAAAGTTTAGATGGACGCCCTGAGGGTGCGTGAGTTTAGGGTTAAGGGTTAAGGGTTAAGATGGACTCCCTGAGGGTGTGTGAGGTTTAGGGTTAAGGGTTAAGATGGACTCCCTGAGGGTGTGTGAGGTTTAGGGTGAAGGGTTAAAATGGACGCCCTGAGGGTGTGTGAGGTTTAGGGTGAAGGGTTAAGATGGACGCCCTGAGGGTGCGTGAGGTTAAGGGTTAAGGGTTAAGATGGACGCCCTGAGGGTGTGTGAGGTTAAGGGTGAAGGGTTAAGATGGACGCCCTGAGGGTGTGTGAGGTTTAGGGTTAAGGGTTAAGATGGACTCTCTGAGGGTGCGTGAGGTTAAGGGTGAAGGGTTAAGATGGACGCCCTGAGGGTGTGTGAGGTTTAGGGTTAAGGGTTAAGATGGACGCCCTGAGGGTGTGTGAGGTTTAGGATTGAGGGTTAAGATGGACGCCCTGAGGGTGCGTGAGTTTAGGGTTAAGGGTTTAGATGGACTCCCTGAGGGTGTGTGAGGTTTAGGGTGAAGGGTTAAGATGGACGCCCTGAGTATGCGTGAGGTTTAGGGTTAAGGGTTAAGATGGACTCCCTGAGGGTGTGTGAGGTTTAGGGTTGAGGGTAAAGATGGACTCCCTGAGGGTGTGTGAGGTTTAGGGTTAAGGGTTAAGATGGACGCCCTGAGGGTGCATGAGTTTAGGTTTAAGGGTTAAGATGGACTCCCTGAGGGTGCGTGAGGTTTAAGGTTAAGGGTTAACATGGACTCCCTGAGGGTGTGTGAGGTTTAGGGTGAAGGGTTAAGATGGACGCCCTGAGGGTGTGTGAGGTTTAGGGTTAAGGGTTAAGATGGACGCCCTGAGGGTGCGTGAGTTTAGGGTTAAGGGTTAAGATGGACTCCCCGAGGGTGTGTGAGGTTTAGGGTTAAGGGTTAAGATGGACTCCCTGAGGGTGTGTGAGGTTTAGGTTCAAGGGTTAAGATGGACGCCCTGAGGGTGCGTGAGGTTTAGGGTTAAGGGTTAAGATGGACGCCCTGAGGGTGCGTGAGGTTAAGGGTGAAGGGTTAAGATGGACTCCCTGAGGGTGTGTGAGGTTTAGGGTGAAGGGTTAAGATGGACGCCCTGAGGGTGTGTGAGGTTTAGGGTGAAGGGTTAAGATGGACGCCCTGAGGGTGTGTGAGGTTTAGGGTTAAGGGTTAAGATGGACTCCCTGAGGGTGTGTGAGGTTTAGGGTGAAGGGTTAAGATGGACGCCCTGAGTATGCGTGAGGATTAGGGTTAAGGGTTAAGATGGACGCCCTGAGGGTGTGTGAGGTTTAGGGTTGAGGGTAAAGATGGACTCCCTGAGGGTGTGTGAGGTTTAGGGTTAAGGGTTAAGATGGACGCCCTGAGGGTGCATGAGTTTAGGTTTAAGGGTTAAGATGGACTCCCTGAGGGTGCGTGAGGTTTAGGGTGAAGGGTTAAGATGGACTCCCTGAGGGTGTGTGAGGTTTAGGGTTAAGGGTTAAGATGGACGCCCTGAGGGTGCGTGAGGTTTAGGGTTAAGGGTTTAGATGGACTCCCTGAGGGTGTGTGAGGTTTAGGGTGAAAGGTTAAGATGGACGCCCTGAGTATGCGTGAGGATTAGGGTTAAGGGTTAAGATGGACTCCCTGAGGGTGTGTGAGGTTTAGGGTTGAGGGTAAAGATGGACTCCCTGAGGGTGTGTGAGGATTAGGGTTAAGGGTTAAGATGGACGCCCTGAGGGTGCATGAGTTTAGGTTTAAGGGTTAAGATGGACTCCCTGAGGGTGCGTGAGGTTTAGGGTTAAGGGTTAAGATGGACTCCCTGAGGGTGCGTGAGTTTAGGGTTAAGGGTTAAGATGGACTCCCTGAGGGTGTGTGAGGTTTAGGGTTAAGGGTTAAGATGGACTCCCTGAGGGTGTGTGAGGTTTAGGTTCAAGGGTTAAGATGGACGCCCTGAGGGTGCGTGAGGTTTAGGGTTAAGGGTTAAGATGGACGCCCTGAGGGTGCGTGAGGTTAAGGGTGAAGGGTTAAGATGGACTCCCTGAGGGTGTGTGAGGTTTAGGGTGAAGGGTTAAGATGGACGCCCTGAGGGTGTGTGAGGTTTAGGGTGAAGGGTTAAGATGGACGCCCTGAGGGTGTGTGAGGTTTAGGGTTAAGGGTTAAGATGGACTCCCTGAGGGTGTGTGAGGTTTAGGGTGAAGGGTTAAGATGGACGCCCTGAGTATGCGTGAGGATTAGGGTTAAGGGTTAAGATGGACGCCCTGAGGGTGTGTGAGGTTTAGGGTTGAGGGTAAAGATGGACTCCCTGAGGGTGTGTGAGGTTTAGGGTTAAGGGTTAAGATGGACGCCCTGAGGGTGCATGAGTTTAGGTTTAAGGGTTAAGATGGACTCCCTGAGGGTGCGTGAGGTTTAGGGTGAAGGGTTAAGATGGACTCCCTGAGGGTGTGTGAGGTTTAGGGTTAAGGGTTAAGATGGACGCCCTGAGGGTGCGTGAGGTTTAGGGTTAAGGGTTTAGATGGACTCCCTGAGGGTGTGTGAGGTTTAGGGTGAAAGGTTAAGATGGACGCCCTGAGTATGCGTGAGGATTAGGGTTAAGGGTTAAGATGGACTCCCTGAGGGTGTGTGAGGTT